>PVHX01000345.1:104294-328762 GCA_004024805.1 Geosciurus inauris | reverse complement strand
AAACTGTGGTACATATACACAATGGAATATTATTCAGCAACAAAAGAGAATAAAATTATGGCATTTGCAGGTAAATGGATGGAATTGGAGAACGTTATGCTAAGTGAAGTAAGCCGATCCCCAAAAACCAAATGCCAAATGTTCTCTCTGATTAGTGGATGCTGATACATAAGGAGGGTGGGAATGGGGAACATAGGAGAAATGGAGGAACTCTGGAAGGGGCAGGGGGAGGTCGGGGGAGGGAAGGGGGAAAGGGTATAGCAAAGATGGTTGAATGAGATGGTCATCACTACCCTAGGTGCACGTATGAAGACACAAATGGTTTGACTCCATCTGGTTTGCAACCAGAGAAATGGAAAAATTGAGCTCTATATATGTACTGTGACTTGAAATGCATTTAAATAAATTATTTTTTTAAAAAAAATCAGAAATTACCATCACTGGGCCTGTCTCCCAACATCCCAGGCGTGGGTGGCATCAGGAGGGAGCACCACCACACTTCCTTTGCTATTCTGTACAGCTTTGTTGGGGGCACCCTACATCTCACGAGTTCACCCCGTCAGCGTGTATGGACCTTGCAATGGCTTCAGGGCTGTTGGAGTTGTGCAATAATCACCACAGGCTAGTTTGAGAACATTTCACCACTCCCAAAGAAACCAGAGCCCCTGCGACTTCCCTCCCAACCTCACCCCACCACCTCCAGCCCCAGGCAGCCGTGAGCCTACTTTCTGTCTCTGTAGATTTGCCTGTTCTGGAGATTTTGTCATCTGTCACCTTTTATAACTGGCTTCTTCCACTTGGCCCAAAGCTGTCCAGGTGCGTCCCTGGGTAGCTCATGCCGAAATCCACTCCTTTTCTTGCCAACTAATGTTCCATATATAAACTATTGTAGGCATGTTCTCTTTGAGTTTGGAGTAAATAAACGACTCCACTACCAATCCCACTACCAATCCCACTACCAATCCCACTACCAGTCCCACTACCAATCCCACTATTAACATGGTAGTACCGTCCTGGCCAATACTAGAAGGGAAGGAAGAGGAGGTAAAAGTGGAAGAGGTAAGACCTCATTATTTGCATTTGATATGATTAGCTATCTAAATGTCAGATATATACTAGAACAAGTTAAAAGCTTTATGCTACTAGCTATAATTCTCCAAAAATAAAAGGTATTTCTCTAAACCCACAATATCCAACTAGAAATTAAAAATTTCAAAATAAAACTTATAAAACAAAAACTTTTTAAAAAATGGACAACAAATCCTTATTCACAGATCTTGGTTTCTTCTTTCTTTCTTTTTCATACTGAGGATTGAGCCCAGGGTGCCTCGTCACTGAGCCCATTTTATTTTTTTTATTTTAAGAAAGGGTGTCACTATGTTGCTGAGGCTGGTTTCAGACCTGTGATCCTCCTGCCTCCACCTCCCTAAGTTGCTGGGGTTACAGGCGTGTGCCAGCATGCCTGGCTCCAGATCTGGGTTTCTAAATATATCCTCCAACAGGAGTAACCTTAGATTTTGGAGAAAAAGCTAGTTCCAAGCCTGGGTAGAGGAAGCCCAAGATGGGTTGAAATCTGACACCATGCCAGAGAGTGAGGAAATGCTCAGAGGTCAACAAGGGTATCTCCAAAGCACATGGGAGCCATCATTAGGGCCGAATCCAGAATGGTTTGGAAAACAAAATACACAGTGGCAGTACTGGATTGTGTCCTATACAATCACGTTAATATCCATGAGTTCATACTGACATAAAATGTAATTGAATTAAAAAATCAATGGAGGACCATGTACGGCTTTTCCTTAGAGTAGAATCCCAATTAATAAATACAGAAGGAATGATAGACAGACAAATTCTCCAGTTTGCAAACACTACTGTAACAATTGTTGCAGGAAAGGAATCATCAATGGATACTAAAATTAGTGGGCAGAAGCACAATTAGAAATAGGATATTTATATAGACTCAAAGTATCTCCATACAATTTGCTTGTTAATTAAGAAAAGAAAAACAATAACTGTTCAGTGGAGAAACCTCCCCAGCCAAACACTCAGAGTTAATGAGACATTAAAATAACATATCCCTGCTGGTCCCTAGTGGTATACATCTGTAATCCCAGCTATTCAGGAGACTGAGGCAGGAGGATACCAAGTTTGAGTCCAGCCTGAGCAACTTGTTGAGAAGCTGTCTCAAAATTTAAAAAAAGAAAAGTGCTGGGGATGTAGCTCAGAATTCAAATGCTCCTGGTTTCAATCTCTGGCCCTCCTTCATCCCCCAAAATGTATCTTTATGTGACACCCTGAGCAGGACACAATCATAGATGCTTAGACTTTTCAGATTCTTCAAATAAAAATGTGAGATACCCAGTTAAATGTGAATTTCAGGTAAATGATGGATGTGTTTTTAGTTTAAATATCCCATGCAATATTTAGGCATTAAATATTTTATCTGTCAACAATGATTATACCATATTCTTACCACAAATATGCAACCCAAACTTAATCATGAGAAAACCTCAGGCAGACCTCAAAAAACTCATTCTACAAAATGTAGCCAGTGGCTCCGCCATCAGCAGATCACATTTTGAAAGGCAAAGAAATACCTATAACATGCCTGGGGCCGCAGGATACCCAGGAGGTGACTCCTAGATGCCCTGGGCTGGACTTTGGCCTGGGAGAGGACATGAGGGGGACGTCCCTGTGTTAGGAGTGTTACAGCCTCTTCACGCACTTCCGCCCGTCTGCACCGAGCTGGCAACGTCTGGGGAAGCTGCCTGTGGGGAGGGAAAATGGAGAACAGTTCTGTTCCATTTTTACAACTTTTTCATAAAGTTGGAAATCATCTCAAAATGAAAAGTTACAAAGTTAAATGATCAAGAATAAAGATATAAATTATTTGAATACATTTCATCTTGTTGGATAACTTAATATTTTAAATGCTCTCAATTATCTTCAAGTGTAACTAAAATTTCAGTATCTATCAACATTCAAGCTGGATTCTTTTAAGGAACTTCATGGAAGAAGAGACTAGTGAGTCAAACCAAAAGAAGTGTACAGGGATTTTTTTTTGTCAGCAATTAAGGCAAAATCTCCGGTGCGTCTTGGATTGCTATTGTTAGTGGTGTGGGGACAAAGAAGTCAAACAGGATGGGAAGGTCACGGCTGGCATGGGCCACGTGATCCTAGGGCTGCTTGGGGTGTGCGCGTGGTGGAGCCACTTTGAACAGTGGTCTAGCAGGACTGAGTGGTGGGAAGACGTGTACAGTCCAGAACCCTCTCACCCATCCCAGAGAGGGAGCATGCACCAGGATGCTTCCTGAACAGCAGGATGTCATCTGCCAGTTGGTGGCAGAGACTTGGAAGCCATCTGGGTGGCTCCCTGGAAGAAGGGAGACATCATTCTGGAAAGGGTGCATACCCTGGGGCACTCCCAGCCCTAGCAACCACAGGTGCTCTGCAGGCATTATCAGAATGGGCGGACTGCAAAGACTGAGCCCAGTGAGCTGCATGAGCAAGCAAGCAGCAGGACCAAGTGCATCGTACCAGGCACTTATCTGTTGAAACCCTGCGGCACAAAATGGCCCACTCTCAAGGAAACAGAGAAGCCCAAAAGGCACTCATTGAGCACAGCGAGTTCAAGGCCAGGCTGCCCAAGGTAGATTTTATTTCCTAAAGAAATAAAAAGAAAGAAAGAAAAGGTGCTTTGTAATGTCTAAGAGACTTCTAGCCTGAGGTGCTACCTGCCTCTTAAAAAAGCCTCACGGGATTTGTGTTCTTGGTTACCAAGGACTGCTCCCCCAGAGGCACTGTCCGAGCCCAAGCCTTGCAGCTGGCGCTCGCCAGCTCACACTGGATCTTTCTCCCGTACACCTAGCTTTACATAAATTTACCATTTGTACAACACTCTGCCTGATTACAGCATGTTAGTGGAATTTTTGTTGCCCGCTATTGAAATCTCAAGTGTATAATTAATAGGGGCTGCTAAGTTTAAATTCATTTCTATCAGTTTCGACTCAAGGATGAGATGCAGTAGACAATGCACTGCAGATTTCCCAGGCACATGATGGGACCTTGCCATTCTGAAGAGAGGCTGGAGCAGTGGAAAGCAAACAGCTTAAGAGATTTCAAGATAGCTGCAAGGATGCACTTCCTAGCACGGAGAACGTGAAGTCTGAGTGAATTACCCAAGGAGACTGCAGGCTCCATCCCTGAAAGAGCCTTAAAGACAGGAAAGGAAAAAAGCAAGCAACCCCCGCCCACACAGACATGGCTTCTGATGCTCTTTTCCATCTCAGAGCAATAAGGCTCTGTGAACGCGTGTGCATGGATGAAAGCAGTTCAAAGACCTTAGAATTATTTTCAATAACTTAAGTTCCTTTCCTGTCCCGTGCTAACATCATGTAGCATTTTGCCGAGGTGTGCTTTCCTAAGGTTTAGAGTTCTGGACAGTGTTTACAAGTCAAGATTAATTGCACAGTTACATGAAGCGCACTTGAGATTCAAGTGCAGAGAGAATAAAATTCTATACTGCCCGATCTCCTGATTTCTGCAGCAGCCTTACAGATATTTCCAGTGACTCTTTTTCTCCCTAACCTTCCTCCATGGGTCCATTGTTAGTAAAAAATGACAGGATGGAAAACCCCGTAAAGCTAGACTCACCAAAAAAAGGAAAAAATACTTAAAAATCAAATTGACAGTTGAAACCTTGAAGAAACAAACAGCACAGAGCAATTTGACATCCCGAATGGTGCTCCTGCCCCTCCACGTGGCCTCCTCCTGAACCTCCCCATCGCCTTCTCACACAGATCCAATCAATCCTGACAATTAGAACAAATGTGCAAGGTGTGCCTGCATTCATGGCTCCTGCTCCTCCTGTGGTTTGTCTTCAGTGAGAAGAAGGAAGGGGCCAGAAGAGATGGGTGTGGAGCAGCCAGGAGGCGCATGTGGGCATTTCCCCCTGCAGCGCAGAAACAGGCCTCTGCATCCCTGGTGCTTGACACAATCTAAAACAAAACAAAAGGTGCCTATCTGCCTCTCGGTCTGCACCTCCTCCATGACCAGGACCAGTGGGAGGCTTGGGCTAGCCCCAGCTTTAGAAAGACATGTGATCTGGGGCCTCAGGCAGGTCACGCACTGGACGCTGCCCAGGGCCTCTCCTGGCCCCTGGCTCTCCATAATGAAACATGGCAGGGGTGCAATTCCAGTCCCTGCATAGAGGTGGGCATAGAATAACAAGCAGAGCACACTGATTCCCTCACAGGGCCTGGGAAATGGCTACATGATTTCAACTTAACCTTGTTCATTTTATCATGTGCTGCAAGAGATGCAATTTGTTGGATATAACCAAGTTAGAGAAGCCTGCGAATGTGAGGCTGCAAAGTAGGAATGCAACCTGGGTGAGCTGCAGTGCCTACCACGCTAGAGAAGCGGCCCTGGGCATGCGCAGCTGGACCCCACTGCACCACAGTGGGCGGTGGTCAGCCATACGGGCTGGGGGCTGGCGCCTGCCGGCCATGCTGTGGATCAACCAGGGCATGCAGACAGGCCCTCGTGGTCTGAGGTTTGCTGGCATGTTCCCCCTGGTGTGCAGACATGATGTCTTTCTTTCTTAAAGTGGTTTTCTTGAATCACATTTAACTATTTGAGAACATTGTCCTGAGACCATCACCTCCATAGACGCTTAAACAGCCAGATTCACAATGACGTCCTCCTATGCATACAGAGACCCACAATCTATCTAGGGCAGCGGTTGATTAACAATCAATGTCCCAGAAAGAAAATCCAAAAGAGAGAAAGCTGATGGACCAGCACCACACCAACTGCTGGGGGAGCCAGGTGGGTTTGCAAACAGCACGTGCAGCTTTCTCTGCTCTTCAATGTTTTCAGATGTTCTGTAGACGAGCCGCTGCTGGGTTGTTCATATGTCATCTCTTTTAAGAGAATAAGTGGAAGAGGAAATGTACATAGACAAGTCACTATCCCTGCCCTGGAGCGAGCCTCGAGTCTGGATTCACTGTGAGAGGCCCCTAGAAGAGCTGAGGAGGCTTAATGGAGACCCCTCCAGGTTCCCAGCTCCTCCCGCAAGCAGGGCTTCCTCCAGCCCTAACATCCTTCCTGACTCCCCTCCAGGAGCTCGGGAGGGAAGAGAGCTGATAAACCAGTTCACACCCACCTGCTAATGTGTGGCAATGACTTCAGAGGTTGGCCCTGCTGCACCCTGCAGGGAGCTCTGGTTCAAAGGCACGCCAGCTAGCAGGACCCTTTCATCCAGCTAAATGAATGTTTAATAATGTCATTCCTCAAATTGGTGGCAGGGGACTGTGCTCAATTCCTGTTACATAGGTCCACCCTGCCCAGTCACAAGGCAGAGTCCAGGTGGGGACACATACACTCTCCACTCTGCACACATTTCCTGACCTATGTAGACAGTACAGGGGTGCCCGCCCCAGTCAAAAGAAGAAACTCAAAGGATATCCTCAAAAATCGCACCAAATACTCCAGCAAATGAAAATGCAGAGTGGTGGGTGCCTGGTGAGGGGCAAGGACAAAGGGGTGGCTTTCCCTCTCAGCATCTCTGTGATTTCCACAGATGCATACCAGGAAGCTATACCCTTAAGCTCTGTCATTCAGTCTGTGGCTTGGGGTGGATCATCCTGTCCTGTCTGCCTTGGCTTAGGGGTTCTCTAGCTCCGGGCGATGCTGCGTCACTGTCATTGAGAGCAGCAAATCATTATGTTAGGGCCCAACTCAATGAGACGCTGGCCTGGGTGTGGTGGCCTGTGCCTGCAGCCCCAGCAACCCGGGAGGCTGAAGCAGGTTTGCAAGTTTGAGACCAGCCTCAGCAAGTTAGCAAGACCCTCAGCAACCTAGAGGAACCCTATCTCAAAGCAAAAAGGACTGGGGATATAGCTCAGTGATGAAGCACCCAGGGTTCAATACCCAGTATCCCCAAACACATACACACACGTGCACACGCACACACACACTCACACACACGCACACAGGAACGGGGTCCACATGCTCAGATTTCAATCCAACAAAGTTTCCTAAATGGGGCATTGAGCATCCACAAGACCTCCTGTGGGTCCTCAAAGTGCACTGTCACCTGCAACCAGGCTGAGTGGGCTCAGGGCCATCCCGTGGATAGGATGTGGGACCGTGCGAAGCACTGGGACCTTTCTGCTCACTTATTTGGTGGTGGGGTGGGTGGGTCCACGTTGCTTCAGTAGCTGGCAAGGCAGACGCCAGGGTAGGGCACTGGGAGATCGTTGGGGGACACTTGGTCCAAACCATTTGTGAAACATGCGCTAGCGTTGTGCTGAGGTGGGTGAGGGCCTTCGGGGAACATCTGAGCTTTGCACAGGAATATTTTCATGGAGGTCTTATTTACGCTACAGCAGAACTGCGATTCCTCATCATCTTTTTATATGTAAATGTGACAGAACACTAGGGCTCTTGTACAATCAAGCTGCTCAGTATGCATATTGTATAAGGCGCCGTATAGCGTGGGGCAGGGCAGGGAAGGGAAATCAAGAACCGAGCTCCAGCCCTAGATGTGTGATTAACCTCTTTGAGACTCAATTTCCATATCTTAAAAATAATGTTAGATTAATGATCTCTTAGGTACCTTTCAGCTCTAAAAGGCAGTGACGCAGAGCATAATTTGGCTATTTAAAATTAGCGTCAGCATCAATGATTATTGCAGCTTAGCTTTCACGACACAGTGTTAATCATGGACGTATCATTTATTTGATGCCAATTTCTTAAAAAAGAGTAAAACCTTCAACTAAAATGTCGAGAAGGATATTCAGCTAAGTCACATGGAATTGCCTATATTTGACCATTTTTAACCTAAAAAATGGTCATTTCAGGCTATTCAACCTAATATTTTCTCTTTTAAAAGGTGCTCCTCTAAGGTAAGATCTGCAGATACATAATGTTGTTTTTAAATTGCATAAAAATCTACAATGAACACAGAGAACAGAATGTGACCTTTAACACATCCACTGCCATTTTTCACAATTTCTATACCATAAAAAAGAATAGAAAGTGTCACCATCCCATGTTCTTTTGCTGTGAAAAAGCACATCACCATTTGCTGAGTGCTTTGTAGTTTCATCGGGTCTCATGTGCAGAAGTGAGTGACTGTCATTCCACGTTCCAAAGAGGAAACCGAGGCCAGGGCACTGCGTCATCTGCCAGGGAAGTGGGGTGGGGTTGGGATTCAACCCCAGATAACAGGGCTGCAGATGCCTTGCTCTCTCCACCCCCACCAGATGTCCCACAAGTGAATACCAACCATTAAGAAAGGGCCACCTGCGTGGCGTGATGGCCACGGAGCAGGCTGGGACTGAGGGTACTGCAGCACAAGTGCTCTGAATGCCCATTCAGGGGAATAGCCACAGGGGACGGCTTGTCTCAGGCCCATGGAGCAGGGCCTGCTGCCCGCTGCAAGTTTGGGGACCCCTGTACAGGCAACGTTCCACGAGCCCCCAACACTTCTGCCTCACGAGGCTGGCTCCGCGACACAGAGGCCACCACTTGTGGCCCAAGGGGCTCCAGGGAATATCTCAGTGGCATGGATTCTTGATTCCCAGGAGGAGAAAATGCCCTAACTGTGCACAGACCCCAGTTAACACAGGGCTGGCACTTGTGTTCGCAGCATGGGGGCCGCAGCCAGAGCACGCACCGCCAGCCTCACCGTTACACCGCGAGTCCATCCCACCCACCCGAGCTGGCGTGCTGGTCCAGCACACCTCAGGTGACCCTGAACGAGAGTGCTGTCATTCACCTGCCTGGACTCTGAAGTGGGCATTAGGCACCAGGGCTGGGGAGGAAGACTCTGGGACCCACGTCTCTAAAGAGCGACCCGCCCTGAAGAGTTGACCACAGGAACTCAGACCCAGGACACCAGGTTTCAAAGCAGCACTCCTCACAAAACGCCCGCCCACCAAGGAAGGAATGAGCCAGGGGGTGTCCACTCTGACACTCCGCAAGTGCTACCACTCAGTACACTTGAGAGCATGCTCTTCACAGGCCAGGCCTTCAGCATCGCCCGAAGGCCCAGGTGTTAAAGCTTGGTGCCCAGCCTGGAGGCACTGGGAGGTGGAGACTTGAAGGGTGGGGGCTGGTGGGAGGCCTTTCTACCATTGGACGCCCCTCAGAGGGATCGTAAGACCCCATCTTGTCCTCTTTCTCTTTCTCATTTCCCAGCCATGAAGGGAGCGTTTTTTCTCGACCGTGGCCCGCTGCTGCGATGTATTGCCACAGGCCCAAGTCCCCGGCCAATCCACAGGGACTAAACCTGTGAGCCAAAAGAAACCTTTTCTCATTATAAGTTGATTATCTGAGGTATTTTTTTTACAGTGACAGAAATATGACATAAAGGCCAGTCACAAAAGACAAATACTGACTGATCTGAACTTTTATTAATCAGGGTTATCCAGATAAACAGACCAATGGAGAGGGAGAGTGTTGAAGCACACAAGAGGCACCCCGGAGCAGGCAGAGGGAGAAATGAGGCGGGGTGGTTTTATATTTCACCTCAATTTAAAAGCAAGCAAGTAAATAAATAAAACAAAAAAATTAAAGTTACCTAAACATGTTTGTGCTAACTTCTTTCTATTTGGCCAGAAGAAAGATATTTTCAGAAACACTTATTGATATCAATGGCAGTGGCTCTTACAGTGAGATTTCCCTTTTTGCAAGTGACCAAAGACAGTCAGACTTTCTTCCTTCTTCCCTCTCCCAAGTCCACCTCCTCTGCAGAGCTCCCCCAGGCAGCCAGATCGCAGCCAAGAAAGCCCACATGGCGCCCAGCCCCTGCCTTCCCTGGCCCAGGCTCAGGTCCAAGAGAAGCAGCCCGAGACCCCTGGCAGGATCGGGAATGCAAGGTGGCCCCGGGAAGCATGGCCTGGCTGATTTCTTCAGAAAGGCAAGCCTGGGGGCCCTGTGTGAAGTCTCCTCTCTTAAAGCGGCTATTCACATTTGTTTTTAGAAATAACGGAACACACACATCCTCAGGTGGAACCGGGTGGCCTACCCTGCTGCCACACCTGTTGGCTTAGATAAAAAAAGGGACAGGGCCAAGCATGGCGGCACATGCCTGTAATCCCAGCGGCTCGGGAGGCTGAGGCAGGAAGGTCGCGAGTTCAAAGCCAGCCTCAGCAAGAGTGCCCCTGAGTTCAAATCCCCAGTACAAAAAGGGGGGGGGGGGCAGGTCTGACCACAGAGACAGAAAACAGGGCCCTGAGTCCATGACATGTTTAGACTGGGTGATAAATTCTCAGTAACTGCTTAATTAGGAGTCTGGAAATAAGAAGACCACCATGTCCCCAACTTCCCTTTGGTGTCCTGCACCACCAACGCTCAAAGGACCCCAAAAGTCACCCTCTTCCTCTCCAGTGCTGGGCCTCCTGCCAAGGACGACTTCCTCTCCTGCACAATGGGCAATGGTGTGACCACGGGGTGGACTGTCAGAGGGTTGACACGATAGCCCGGCACCCAGGAGATGGCCAGTGCCCTGGCCTGGCACCCTGGCTCACCTCTTGCCTCTCCATGTCCCTCCGCCATCCACATCATCAGCATCCCCTTTCTTGGGAAGGCCCAGAAGCAGCCCAGGAGGCCTCTACCAGGGGCTCTGAGTGTGAGGGACCGAGGGGGGTGGGTGCTACGTGGCAGTCCCCAGCCCTGTGCTTGGTGGAGGTGGACATGGTCAAGCATTGTGCCGTCAGGAGGCACTGCTGGCCGCAGTGCTGGTTGTGACCACTGGAGATCTAAGCAAACAGAGAGAGTAAACCAAGGAGAAAATGGCCTGTGTCCTGTAGATGGGGAGACGCTGACCAGCCAGCCAGTTTGCTTGGCTGAGTAACTGATGATCACACAAGCCAATCACAAGCTACCATGGCGTCCCTGGGGTCAGCGCAGTGTGGCAGATGGGCTTGCTGTACTGTATTTGACCACTGAAGACTAACCCAAGTTCATGTGTCCTTGTTTTGTGATTTGTGTGTCACATGGTGCGGCCATCTACTTGGACCTATGAAATAGACAGGAACGTTGCTCAGAGCCTAGGTCGCATTTGAACTTTGGAAAAAATTTGTCATTGAAAATATCAATTCCCAAGCAATTATAATTATTGTTAAAAATTCAAATACTGAATGAATTTATTAAGTCACAAGTCTGTTAAGTCCTATTAAGAAGTATGAGCACAGAAAGGAAATCCTAGTCCTTTCCCTTCCAGCCCGGCCTCAGTGGCGATGGGTCAGTCTTCTCAGGAGATTCCTCCCTAGTGGCAGGTCTGCATCCAGTGGTCCAGGGACCAGGAGCCGCTGCGGACTTCTCAGGAGAGCACTTTCCGGTCAGCCCCAGAGCTGCCCCATCAGAACCCAGCATGATGTGGGGTGCAGCTGTTCGGGGGACTCAGGAGTGCTGAAGGGTGCACATCTTGCCTACCAGCATCCATGCTGCTTGCGCACATGAACAACACTCACACTCTAAAGTGCTGGGAGGATGCTAAGATGATGGTCTGCCACCTGTCGCTGCTTTCCTAACTCTTCGTCTTGGGCTGGAGTTTCAAGGGAGGAAAGAGTGATTGGCATGCCAAGAGTTCCACGGGACGCGAGAAGGAAGGGCACTGGACGAGCCAGGAGTCGGTGGAAACCGTTCTGACCTGCAGCATTCTTTTGCAGTACCTCTTACCTGTAAAAGAACATACATGCCATCAACATACCCCCGACTTAAGAAAAAGGATGTCCCCACACAGATGACAGAAGCCACTGAGTCTGAGAAGCCCCCCCTTGGCCTCCTACCACAAGGGGCCGAACCCACCCAAGGCTCCCCTAGACCTCAACCAGGAAGTGTGAGACAGGCAGAGCTGCACAGGGTCTCTTAAGAGGCACAGGACAAGACCTGCTCTGAGCAGAAGCCGCCTGGCCTGCAAGGGAGTGGCCTTCCTTACTGCAGGGAGGGCAAGTCCAGGAAGGTGTGCCTCACACTAGGTCAGGTTGCAGGGCTCTTACCTGGGGCCTGCAGCTGGGGGCTGAGATTTGTGTGCAAAGTCTGGGATGCCATGGGGATGAACTTGTGACTCAATTCTCTGCAGACTTGACAACCACATGTCAAATAAAATTAAAATTAAAACTGATGCTGGAGGAACCCAGGTTGCAACACTGCTCTGCCCTCCACAGTGCCTCTGCCTGGCTCCTCCAGTGTGCCGGGAACATGCTGCAACCTCAGAGCCACAAAGGCTCTGGAGCAAATGAGATTGTCTAGACAGATGGCAGCCGCCTGGGAGGAGTTTCAGCTGTTTACCTCTGTGCTACTCACTGCATGACCGAATGCCATGCCCCTCAAGGAGCTGCACAGGAACTACAGGGTCTGTGTGAGCAGGGAACACCATCTTCCAGTGGATTTTCAAGCTGAATGCTTTCCTGGGGCTGGGATACTGCTCAGGGGTAGAGCACTTGCTTAGCGTGTACAACGCTTTGGGTTCTATCCCCAGCACCACAAAAGAAAAGAAATGTTGTCCTCATTCTGTTCAGAATCTGCCCTCCAAAATGGCTAAAAGTCAAACTGCCAAGGGCTGGGGATGAAGTTCAGTGGTAGAGCCTGTGTTTAGGTTGTGCAAGGACCTGGGTTTGATCCCCAGCACCAAAAACAAAACCCCAAACAGATAAAATGCCAACTTAGATGTCACATTGATTGTATCACAGCAAGGACCATTAAATAGGTGAACCAGCTGTCAAAACTGATATTGGTGACCAAAGTGAGGGTGCAGAGATTGCTCTGCATACATTCACCTGTGGGGCTTTACATCAAATTTTAATGTTTGTTTTTCCCTGAATTTGCAAAGGTCAAAAATGTTCACATAGACATTTGTGTTCCCCCGGAAGGCATTATGAATCTTTAACATTGTAAGTGAATTCAGGTTAATAGTGTTTTGCAATCCGCTAAGAGGGGAGCCTCAGTCCTCGTCCCAGGGCACGGTAGCCAGGTCTCACAGCATGTGCCACCGAAGGCCCCTACATCCTGGAACGTTCTCCTGCAGGACGGTTGTGCAAGGAACTCCAAAAAGGCAGGCCAACAGGGCTGACAGTGTGGGTCCCTGACACTGGTGCCTCCGCCCTCCACCTCAGTGTGAGTGGCAGCCGACCGCTCTCACCACGCAGAGGTTCCCCTGGGATCCGCTTACTCATTTTAAAAAATCTTCTTAACTTTTTTTTGTTGTAGATGGACACAATACCTTTATTTCATTTATTTTTATGTGGTGCTGAGGATTGAATCCAGTGCCTCACACGTGCTAGGCAAGCGCTCCACCACTGAGCCACAGCCCAGCCCCCTGATGACCCTGGTGGTCTCCACCATCAGGGAAGTGGAGGCTCCTCAGGAGGACCGTGACTTCACACTGTTCCTCTCAGGAACTGCATTTCTGGGCCCTGTCCACAGGTCGACAGAATGAAGAGGGGATAAAATGACCTCCCTGTCACGGGTCAAGTCATTACTCTCTTTTCCTATCCTTTCCAGTGTTATCTCACGTACCTTTAAGTCAATTTCACCTATTGAGGCATTACAGAGCACTTACTTTGTGTCAAACCCTGTCCCAGATGCTTGAAAAATATTAACTCAAACCCTGTAACGCCCAAGGGAGCAGCTGCGGCTGTGCGGCCACAGAACAGGCCCTTTGCTGGCTGCCCTTTTTTTTTTTTTCTTTTTGGAGACAGGGCCTCACTATGTTGCCTGGCTGGCCTCCAACTCGAAATCCCCCTGCCTCAGCCTCTCAAGTGGCAGGGATTATAGGCATGCGCTGTTTCCATAGCTTTTTGAAGCTGAGATTTTAAGGCATTTCTGAAGGTGAGCAGCATATTTATCACAGGAAAGCCAGAGCCCACAACAGCCACTCTCCTGGGGCAGCTGGGGAGCACGGAAGAGTGTCCGAGGCCTGTTGTGACCAGGGGCCCTCAGCCACTCCTGGTGGAGTGAGGCAGTGTGACCTGGACAGCAGGCAGTCTCCTGCAGTGAACACCAGTCGGCCACCCAGTTGCCTCAGGAGCCTCAGGAGCACCTCTCCAGCAGCCACCCTCCCTGGGGCATCTGCTCACCAGTGCTCATTTTCTCTCCCTGAACACGGCCCATGTCGGGCAACTGCAGAGGGACAGCCTGGCACCTGCGCACCTGCACCTGAGCACTCCCTCTGCTCTGCTTCCTGCCTGTCCCCTTCTGTTCTTCAGGAATGGCTCCTGAGGGCGCTGGCCAGAAAGCAGCCGTGCTCCTGCGAGGACTCACTGCCCCGCTGCCCCTTCCTGCTTCACTGGCCTCCACCAGGCCATCGAGGAGTGTCAAGCCCTGGCTTCCTCACCTGTGAATCAGGAGCGTGGCTGTCCTCAGTTCCCAGAACTGTCGCAGCACTGACTGGGACACGCAAGTGTCCTCTGGGTAAACCTACCTACACGCAGACGATCGTCCCCGACAGCGTGGGAGGCGGAGACAAACACCAAGAGGAGCGTCCGAGGTAAGGGTGGTCACACCAGACGTGCCCACACATGCACACACATGTGCACACACACGCACACACGCACGCACTCACATACACTCACGCGTGCACGTGCATATGCATACGCTTTAGGAAAATAAGCTTGGGATCACAGAGTAATGCTGTGTGGTGCCCCCCTCTCAATTCTTCTGCTCTGACTTTCTCCTCACGTGGAACATTTTCTGTGGACTGTGGAGCTGCTGACTACCTGCCTCCCAGGAGCAGGCGTGAGGGTCATTAGTGGCACCAGGCACGGGGGATGCCAGACACAGGACAGCGGCTTGTGTGGAGGCCCTTGGCAGTCATCTGGCTGTTCTGCTTGTTGGGAGGGTTGGGTGTGGCTGTTGACTGAGAGGATGGGGAGCGTGGTGGGTTTCTAGTGGACGGCAAAGGGAACAGGAGTCTGGCCTCACTGATGGAGTGGGCTTTCCCCCAAAACCAGAAAGAAAAGGAAGGAGATTTAGAGTTGAATGGAGGAGAGCAAGTTTCCTCCTAGTGACATCCATCCTACTAACCGCTGTGGCCTGTCACTGCAGAGACACGTGGGAAGAGGATGCCAGACCACTTCTGCTCAGATGGAGGGGCACCGGTCAGGGACGAGGCCCACTGGGGCCCAACTGACGAGGTGGCTGAGACCCGCAGTGCTCCTGGCGCCACTGTAGCACTCGCCCACGCACACCCTAGACTTGGCGTGAGAATAGCAGGTCCTATCGACTCAGGTCAGCTGGGCTGGAGGCCAAAGGCAGGGCAGACAGGGGTGGGGGCGGACGCCCTGCTTGCTCCTCATTTACCTGGAAGTTGTCCACCTGAGCTTCCCCACTCCAGCCCCAGCCCTGGGAACAGAGCCCTCTTCAGGTCAGGTCAGGTGTCCTGAGCCCTGGCAGCTGCCCTGCAGGTGACGCCCATCTCTGTGTCAGCCTCACCACCTAGGCCATAGATGGGGCAGCTCTGGTGACATGTGGCCACCTGGGAGTGGAGCAGGTAGTGGCAGCCACAGTGGCCTCCCTAGGACTCAGCAGCAGGCCTGGATTCCCACATTGGCTCCCACGCCACCTGGAGACTTCCAGAACAGCCATCTCCAGCAGAACCTGAAACCCTTTGCATCTGCAAGCACTTACTTGTCTATCTGAAAGGCATGCACATTCTAAGGGGGCTTCCTGAGCTCCTACTTTCTTGGCTTGTCCTGCACAGTTTGGCTTTCTGGTAATGGGGTCCCCAAGGAATGTCTTTGTCCTATCTTTAAGGTTGTGACAAACAGAAGTTGCCACATACCTTTTATTATAAAATACCTAGGAACATGGCAACATGGCGAGAAAGGCAAAATACAAATAGCTTAATATTCCACGACAAGCACTGTCTGTGGGTTTTTCCCCTTTCAGTCCTGGGGATGAACCTGGGGCTGTGTGTGTGCTAGGCAAGCACTCTGCCCCTGGGCTATGCCCCAGCCCTCTATTAGATGCATGGGAAGGAAATATGAAAAATTAAATGTTAATGTGTTAGTGTGATTAGATTTTGGACAAATTTTATTTGTTGAATTTATAGTGAAGTTCATGGAACAAATAAAACAGGGATAAATATGTTTTTTCATAAAATTATATGTATGTACTTATATACATTGTATACCTATGTATGTATATAAAACACAACACGTTCATATATACCAGACGGCTAAACCAGAAATGACACAGTCCATCCTGTTCTTACCTTTCTTCCCCAGTACTAGGGATTGATCCGGAGCCGTGAGCGTGTTAGGCAGGTGCTTTACCACTCTGCTAAACCCCAGGCTTTTTAATTTTGACACAGGATCTCGCTAAGTTGCCCAGGCCGGTCTCAAACTTGCGATCCTCCTTCCTCAGCCTCCAAAGTGGCTGGGATCATGGGCATGCAGACGCGAGCCACCATGCCCAGCTGCATCTGGTTCAGTCCTGAGCAGCATGAACCCCTGGAGAGTGTCAAACAAGGAGGGGCTTGCCTCTGTGGCTCCTGAACATGCCCCCTTTACGGTGAGGATGCAGGGCAGAGAGAATGCCAGTGGAGGCAGGTGTGCAGGGCCTGGAGCTCTGGGCAGGTGGAGTCTGCTATGAAGTATGGACTTTCTGATATGGGGACACCCACCTCAGAGTGACGTGATTCCCGGTGAAGTGGCACTTCAGTATTGAATTTGGTGGCTCCTTCCAGATCCTCTCCTGCCACCTATGTTCTGAGCAGCAGGAAATAGGCCACGATGTGGACAGCCTCTCACCGGGTCTCCCAGCTCTGCTATGTGAGGTCCAGCTCACGTCCATCTGAGGGCAGTGCCTGCTCGGCCTCCTCAGCATGACCCGTGGTTGCTCACACTGTCTGAGGTCCAGGCACTCCAAGCCTGGCCCAGCCCCTTCCTCCACCAGGCTGCCTCTGTCTGGAGTACCCCCATTGTCAGGACTCTTGAGGAGGGTCTCCCACCACGGACACTGCGGTCATGGGGCCTTGCCTGCCCCAGTCTCCAGGACCCAGGATAAAGCAGCCCCCAGCCCACTGTAGCTTTCCAGACTTCTGTCCATTGTCCACTACAGTCCTGACTTCCTCAAGGATCAGTGAATATTGGGATGGAAATCTGAAGTTTAAAAGCAGCACTAGGCACAATTGCCACAGGTGGGAACAACGCAGACATCCATCAGCGGGCAGCTGGTGAAGTGCGGTCCATCTTCACAGTGGAGCAGCACTTGGCCAGGAGAGGAAGGACCAGTGCATGCACCTCGAAAACATCGTGCTGAACGAGAGAAGCCAGCCACACTGCAGGACTCCTCCTACAGGAAGGTCAGAAGCCCACCAGGGGAGAAAGCAGGTCAAGGTGGCCCAGGGCTGGAGGAAGCAGAAACGGAGGCAGTGGCTAATGGCCCCAGAGGGCTTTCTTTTTCACTATGAAAATGTTTTGGAACTAGAAAGAGGTAATAGCTGCACAGCATTGTGAAGGCTCCAAATGCCACTGAGTTTGTACTTTGAAAAGGTTGATTTGGGGCTGGGGGTGTGGCTCAGTCATAGAGCTCTTGCTTAGCAAATGTGAGGCCCTTGGTTCCAGTGCTGCAAATATAAAAAAAATAAAAAGGTAAATTTTATCTGAATTAGAAAAAGAAAAACACTCTCACACACAGGCTAAAAGTTAGGACAGATTTAGGGCATAGAGGGTAAGGATTTAGGATTCAAAAGATGTTGATTAAGGAACATAGAATTCTAAATACATTGCCAATGTTATTGGGCTGATCTCTGTGGTCGCCTCACATCCAAACACAATGAATGTCTTTGTCCTGTGAAAATAAGCCTTTTGAGCTTAAAATGACTCATCTATCACACGATTTGGGAATCTATTTTTTTCCTTTTTGCTAGTTGAGGACTATTGGTAACTTAGTCTGTAGAATACAGTCCATCATTAGCTCCCATTCTGAATGAATCAATAAGAAGGCATCAGGGTGGTCATCTCTGGGGAAGTGAAGTCCAGTGTAGTCTGTTTTTTCCTATGTATTGGCTCCTCTGGCAACTGGTTTGCTGGGAAGAACTCTGAAGTTACTGCTGGCTAAACAGAGGTCTCTGGATTATCTGTGAGCTTCAGCTTTCCATATACTTTGCTGGCCCCGACGGGCACTGGTCATGGAGGGGCTAAATAGAAGTCCTTTCCACCAGATCAGCTTTACTATAGACTTATTAATTATTCCACTAATGGAGCCCCCAGACACAAAACCCCTTTCTGCCGTACTACTCACACTCCACACCACGATTTGTCAGATTAATGCTGTTTAACAGTGTGAACCAGAGTGAGCGGTGTGAGACAGTATCCTCAAGAGCAAATGTGTGCGGCAAGGGACGACACTAGGAACCCCCAAAGTGCACTTGGCAATCTTATCATCAGCACCAGAGGGTGTTTCAAAGCATTTCTAATGCGTAGTTAGAAATCTTAATCAATGTTTTCAAGTGATTTGTACTTTCAATTTCTATTGAGGTTGGCACTGCCTTAACTTATCCCAATTTAAATTAAGACAGCTTTTTAAAATGCCTGTTAATTTTAGCGATCTACCCATTTTCAGAGGCGTTATTTATATTTACTAACCACAGCCTGCACGCCTTTTAAGGTTTCAATTTCTCTTCTTGGACACATTTGTATTTATATTGAGCACAATAAACATCTCCCATTCCAAGGGCCCCCTTTGACCTCCTTTGATCTCTGAGTCCCAACATCCCTTAACTTGACATATAAATTAGCTAGCCCATCCCGCGAGGCGAGGGGAGGGTAGCGTGTCATCTGCCCTCTCATCCCTCTTGGATCTCCAGCATCATGTTTTTCCATTGCCATGGAGATACAGCTATGCACACAGCGCCACAAGCCCGGGATGGGGAAGTCCAGCCGGGATAGAATTACTAGCTAAACAAATGCAGTTGGAAACAGGGTGCTGGGGTGGGATGCCCAAGCTCTCCGTTTCCTCCACAATCAGATTATAGGTAAAACAGCCCATGAAAGCCGACCTGCGGCTCTGTTAAAGACCCGGCAGGCCCACTACTACCCCAAAACTGTGTGTGACCAAGTCAGCATGTGAACTGCCTGCAGCTGAAGCGTGGGATGTCAGTGCTCCTTTTATGAAAACATCACTGTCCTAATCCCCAGAATATGTTCTTACTGTTGAACAGAGAAGGCAGCAGAGTGAACACCAGCCAGGACTCCCCAGAAAGCCCGGGCTTCCCTCCGACCCAACTCCACATTCATTGTGGGGTGAGTGGCAATTGGTCTCTCTAACACCAGAAGACACCACTCACAGGGCAAACTCTCCAAGATCGGTTAATTCACTAGCACACAGTCTTCCATTATGGTTTCTAAAATAACAAAGCTGTCCATCCCACCATCTGAGTATCAGATGTACAGGCCTCTAAGTTTTGCTTTTCTCAGTATCCCTTGTATCTATTTTTTTTTTACCTGTGTGTTTGTTTTTGGTTAAAGAACCACTGATCAGTTTCCAGGGGGATAAAAATTTGGAAGACACAAATATTCTTTAAAAGAAGTAAGTGGAAATTTTCATTTCAAGAAGTCAATGGAGTGTTTTTTATATATGCAATCTGCAAAGATCTTCTAAATGCAAAAATTACATGGCAGTAATGCATTGAAGTATTAATCAATGTGCTCTCTAAGCTGGCCATGGTCTGGTGTATGCACCATGACTGATGGGAATTTGTTCTTGCCCTCCTTGCCCAATGCTCTCCGCCTATCCCAGTCTGTTCTGCCGTGTGCACCAACCTCTCAATCCTAGTTGATGAGAAGATTGAAAACCCTGCAGCCATCTGGAGCACCTCACGTCAACAGAACATGACAATAATAGCTTCAGGGGTCCTGCACCAAGCTTTTCAATGATATTTTAAAATTATATCAGTTTGTTGGTCTCGGAGTCACTTAATATTTTTATATTTATTCAATAGAATTATATACAGCAGAGATTTATTTATTTATTTTTACAAATAGTATTTCTTTTCATCTTTTTTAAAATTTTTTTTCTTTTAGTTGTCAATGGACCTTTTTTTCTTAAAGTATTTATTTATTTTTTAGTTGCAGGTGGACAGAATATCTTTATTTTATTTTTATGTGGTGCTGAGGATCGAACCCAGTGCCTCACGCATGCTAGGCGAGCACGCTACCACTGCGCCACAATCCCAGCCCCTTTCTTTTCATCTTTGAAGATTGTTTTCTACCCCCATTTTCCATTGAGATTTAAAAGAGCCACACAGTTTTAACTTCCCTTGGAAGTTGCTTCCAGGTAGCAGAAATCACAGGTAAGAAAATGCTACCATCAGCTTGAGTTTCTTTTTCTAGTTTTGCATGTCTAGCTCCATCTGGGGGTGCATCTTTCCTCCTCAGGAGGAAGACTTTTTGGTCTCATCCGGATGCAGATCCGCAGCCTCCATGTGAAGCCAGTCTTTCCTGTCTGAAAGAGGCAGCCTCGTCACAGTCTGGGGCTCCTCGTACCACTTCGGCCTTGAGATGGTGCAAAGCTGGCCTTTCTAGAGGGGCGCATCTATAAGGCCCATCTATAAGAGACGAAGCCTTTGATAGGTCTTGCTGACTGACCGCAGCATGGGTGCATGCAGCCATCAGGCTCTCTGAGGAGAGGGTGCATGCTGCAGGGATTGTGGAAACAACCGATGCTGACACTGGGTACTGCACAGTTTGGACACCTGCTTCCTCGCAGCCTCTCCTTTGGTTTTCGTGTGTCAGATGTGCATTACAGAAACTAGGAGTAGCCGTGAGGGGGATGGTGGGCCATGACTTGGCGAGCTTTTGTCATTGTGGTCATATGGAATGATTATTTGCATTATTTTGAATAATGTGATTTTAAAATGACCTGCACTGCATTAATAAAGATGTCTGGTAGCTGTTCTGTTTGTGACGTGGCCCTGGGAAGCTGGCCTTTCACATCAATGTTCACAGGTTCATAAGCCAGACTCACTGTTTGCTTTATGAAACAGACAGAAAGAAAAGTCCCAGAGAAGCACCTGGACCCTCCCCTGCAGCAGATGAGGGGCACCTACCTGCACCACCAGAGTCAGGCTCCCACCTCAGAGGCAAGTGGGGCTGTGCCCGCAGGTGCCGTGGCAGGAGGCCTGCAGGAGCCACAGGCACACCCTGTGTCTGCTCTGCTGAACCTCCACTCCCACCCCATCAAGGGACACACTTAACGTTGGCTGAGTGATCATAAGAAGGAGACTCGGTCTTTATTCACAAATTCCCTAGGGTGATTCTGGTGAGAACCAAGCGTGCGGTTTGAAGGTCCTAGTGTGTGCCACAGTGCTGACAGTTTTCTCTCCCTCTTGTAATGCATGTTTGTGCCTCCCAGCTGGCTATCTGAACACACTGGGAGGGGGACGTATAAGGGTGACTCGTATGTGGCTTCTCTTTCTCAAAGACTACTGACAATATACGGCTTCTGATTATTAGGAGTCAGTGGAATCCGTTTAAATTGCCATTGCTATTGAAATACCAAGAGCCACTTGGAAGCAATTTGCCATGACCAAAGTCCCCAAGTAGCTCAACTGTTCTTTTCCTGCAGCCGCATGATATGGCATAAAGGAGAGCCCAGAGGTGGGGAGCGCTCAGGACAACATGCAGACGCCACTGTCACCTCCCGGTGCCACCGGGAGACGTGTGCTCATGCTGAGGACACGCCATCCAGGTCTCCTCGCAGGTGCTGCCTGGGACACATATGCCCAGGAAACACGTGCTGCTGAAGCCAGAGAATAACTCAAATGACATAAAAACGTAAAGTAGAGCTTGCAAATCAATCTTGTATGCTATAATAAATAAGTGACCAAAAACACTTAAAACCCACCAAGGTGGCAGGAAGGTGGTTATTTGAAAAGGGTGACTAATTTTTCTCAAGAAGGAAAGGGACTTTATTTCACAGGAGGAACATCAGCCCTTGAGACATGGCCACGCAGCAGATCCTTCTGCAAGGCAGATGTCTGCTCTTGGGGCAGAGACATAGACATATGCTCTTTTGAATATCATGGTTTAAAATGCTTTTTCCAGTTGCAAAGATACCTGATGCATAATGTGGTGTTTATATGTAACCTCGAGACACACAGCTGGGAGTGGCAGCTCAGATGGTTTCTAGGACCTGCTGACTAAGAATGTGCTCAAGCACTTAAGGAAGGCAGAGACAGCGCCCAGTGCCCAGGGAAGAGCCGCCCCCAAAGGTTGCTCAGAACAGCACCATGCTTTCTTGCTGGGACACGGAAGCCCGAGGCCACCTGCCCCTTCCGTTCCAGGTAGATGAGCCAACCGGAAGTCCTAAGCCCTGCAGAGTGCCACTGTCAGCTTTCCAGCCTGAGACTGAAGCCCAGGCCTCTGGCCTTTGGAGTTAATCATTAAGGGCTTGGGAATCTCAGTAGTGTCTTGGTGGGACACAGACACGCCATTCTCCTGAGTGTTCCTCCTCATAATTTCTATTTTACCCGGAAAAGTCTGGTTAGAAACCTCCGGATGCCGTCAGCCCTGCTGGATGAGGTGGAGACAACCTGCGCCTCTGTCCATGGAGAATTTGGGTTAAGCAAGATTGGTAGAAGGAAAGCGGGGTTCTCATACTGAATGCTTAATCTGCACATTAAAGCCGGCCATTCCTCCTGTATTTTACCTCTAGGAAGTCAGCAGCAGCTCCCTCCCAGAGTCGGTGCTTCTCGGGATAAGCAGTGTGCTCAGTCACAAAGGCAGTGACTGAACACAGGAATAGCTGTCACACCAAACCCAGGGACCCCTGAGTGATGCGTCAAGACTCAATTTGCTCCCCTGTGTCTCTAGGGAGGAATCCTAAGGCAAGCTGAACCGCTGGCCAACAGGGGTCCAAGGCCAGCCGTACCCATGGCTGCGAGTCTCCCTCACACACGTGTGCTGGGCCAAGCCTGCAGTGCCACGTTGCCGAAGGGGAGTGAGGGAAGGACGAGGCTCCACGTGGCCTCAGCACCACTGTCCGGTGTTTTTGTTTTGTTTGAGAAAACCCAGAAACAGAGACCAAGCTAAGCTTTCTAGAGCACAGCAGGCCAAATGATGTTTTCTAGTGATTCCAACATAAACCAGGATGACCAGCCATGGTTGGAGTAACTGAGAAATCAGCAAATCAAATAGCTAAAAATGCTGGCTTCAGCCTAACTGCAGCTTCCAGCGAGGCAGCCCACTAAGTAGGACATGCCTGTTCATTAAGCTTTTAAAGCTGGGATCCGCTAATGCCACTCGAAAAGGGTGGGCCAGGCAGTCCAAGTAAGGAACAATGCTGCCGTAAGCTCATTAAGTTTAGGATTTATACAAATAGCCGTTTAAAATGGTTTGTTCAAAAATGTGCCCGTTGCCACCAAAATAATCATCTTCACAGGGCAAAACAAAAACAGTAAAGGAAAAATAAAACTGAAAACAGCAACAGGATCCGAAGTTGCTGTGCATTCTGTTTTGAAATAGCCCACGTGGGTCTTTCTCTAAGCTCAACCTGACTTTCCAAGTGCCATAGGGCTCAAAAAAAAGTTTGTCAACAAATTAAGTTCCTGTGCTGTCCTCAGACTGAAACTGGGACAGGAAATGTAGTACATTCCCCTGAACACCTGACTTCTACTCTTTAAAGTTCATCAGGATTTTGAGAGTCTTCGACGAGAAGCTGACAGCACATCTGCAGTCACGTGCTAACGCACGGCCACACTGCCTGCGCTCGAGGACACAGTCCTCACGGGTGCTGGTTGCAGAGTCAAGCAGAGCAAGGCCCTGGGCAATTCCAGTGGCTGAGCGTGGAACCTCCCAGTGAGGAGGGAGCCCAGCTTTCCCTGCAGAGGGGACTCAGTGCGCACCTGAGGAGCCCGCTCTACAGCAGCGGAAGCCCTATGGCCCCTGCCACACCTCCACATCCCCTCCCAGGGGTCCTGGCTTCACCAGAGGCCACAGAAAGGGCTGCTGTTCTCTTTAAACATAAAATACTTATAGCACCTGAAGAGCCAGGCCCCTCGCTGTGTCTCCACTAGTGGGTCTCAAGAACACAAGGGTTGAGGAGCTTCATCTTTGGAGGCCACTGACATATTTTGCATCCATATTCTTTTAGACCTTCCCCTTAGAGACATGTGCAGATTTTAAAAACCTTAAAACTGGGCTGGGGTTGTGGCTCAGTGGTAGAGTATTTGCCTGGTTCGATCCCCAGCACCATATTAAAAAAAAAACTAAATAAACAAAATAAAGGTATTGTGTCCATCTACAACTAAAAATAATAATTAAAAAAACCGCTTAAAACCAAAAGGGAGGAAAAAAGCGCTCAGAGGGGGCGGGTCTGCATCGTTCTCCCGAGGAGGGCTGCAGGTCGCCAGGGCCACGGGTGCCAGGGCCCAGCACCAGGTTTCTCTCCTGTGCTCAGAGGTCCTGCTCAGCCTTGCAGGCCCCACAGGGCCAGGCAGAAGCGACACAGGGGGCTTTGCTGCAGCCCAGCTCTTCCACCTTCCCATGCTGGAAAGATGCACCGAGGCAGCTCGAGCCTGAGCAGCAAGCGCTAACGGGGATGTTCACGCAGGGCCAGCCAACCTTCTTCTGAAACGTGGAGAAAGCTCTTCCCAGAAAGCACAGCACTGCTCAGCGTCGCTCAAAACTGGATCTACAGGGCCCGACACGGGCACGTCTGGGACCTGAAACCCAGCCTTGCTGCTGTGAAATCAGGACCGTTAAACAACAAGGACAAGGTAGAAGAAGCCAGCAACGCTGGCGCTCCTCACACTGCGTGCTAGGTCCTTGGCTTCCTCCTCTTCTCATCTCCAGTGTCCCAAGTCCCAGAAATAATTAGCAAGTCCCACCAATGGCCTCTAACTACACACAGCAAGCAGCATAAGAATTAATGCTGACCTTGGGTCCCTTCTTGCTGCAAGAGGCCGTGTGTCTCCCAGAATAAAGGCCACTTGCAGCTCATTGCACAGGGTGTTCTGAGGTCCACTGGGACCTCTAGATTGGTTGTCAGTCATAACAGGCACACACTGGTGGGGTTTTGATGTCCCTGGAAACACACCATCAGACCTTAGGTCTTCAGCTATATGTGTGTTCACACCTTGTAACACTCAAGGGCATACCGAGCCATTCCAGGTCAACACATAGATGCCCTTGGTTAAGAGAACTTGTTTCCATTTAGCCACAGCGCACATGGTGGTACTTTCCTGGCCTGGAATCTGAGGTACAAAGGAGACCTTCGCCGCTCCACTACTTCCTTCCTGGTACCTCAAGGGCGCACCTGTGGCTCCACAACCAGTTCCCTTTCGGGTCTTAGTCCAGACACCTGTAAGCATCTGAGCTTTGCACACGGCACCACAGAATTTGGTGTTTTTCTATTTCCCTTCTATTGGGAAAGGGACACTCAGGCCCCTCCCTCACCGGCCATGCAAACTGGGTCACACGTCCCACACTGTGAGTGTCGCGGCTAGCTGCCGAGGTCTACGCTCAATTTGAAAACAAAGAGCACCTTTAAACAAAACTTAGTTCTACGTAGAAAAATCCCAACTCTGAAAACACCGAGGGGCTTCACACAGCCACACTCTGGGGAATGACTGGCTCGCGTTCGTCTTTACAGATCCAATGCTTTTGTGTCTTTTGCAACACAACAGTTTGTTCATATAAAAGTTTTTCCAAATATACGATTAAATAGGCTTGTTATGGAGGGATTGAAAAGCACACAAGGCTGGAACTACAACGTCCAGCTCATGAGACGCCACAGTTTACATGTTGCTGTGTTTCAGAATAAGCAGAGACAGTATGTTTTGTCCTCATGACCACGTCATCTACATATGCGTGTGCGCAGACCCATGCTCAGTCTGGATCACAGGATTGCGTGTCTGCAGATCCGTGCTCAGTCTGGATTACGTGTGTGCGCAGACCCGTGCTCAGTCTCGATCACAGGCTCTAAGGAGACAGGGTTTATTTAGTTCTGGGCTATTTCCAGATGAGCTGTCCAAAGCCCAGAGAAGTGACTTATCAGAATCACACAGCTAGTAAATGCAGTCAGGCAAGAAGATTCCTTCCACTGTCTCTCCTGAGTAGTACTGAGGAAGATCTGCACTGTCTTGGAAGACAAGGGCTCTCCTTCCGTATCTGACTAGGAAGCCACTGTTAACAGACCTGCTATTGTTAAGAAGAACTGTACTCAGACATGTCGCACACCATCCCATGCACACCCACTTCAAGTGGCTCATGCACCCAGCAGCTGGACACGGTGCCACGTGTCTCCATCACCACAAAGCCGCTCTCCATCAGTACCCGTCCCTCGCCCAGGAACAACCTCGCCACAACTGTCAGGCAGCGTCTGTGGACGGGCCCTGGCTCTTGGTGGGGAGGTGCACAGGGTCCTTATGGATGGCTTCCTTCACTTCAGGCTGTCCCGTGTGCCTGTGACAGGCTTCTTCCTTTCGGTGGAGGAGGAGAGCTCAGCAGTGCCCGCGATGGACGCTGGTTGCCCTCGCTGGACCCCGGGCAAAACACCACTGCGAGCACTCCTTACCAGGTGCCCAGCAGTGAGAATGCCCAGGATGGCCTGCTGGGCCAAGGGCTCCTCTGGTCTCATTTTGAGGGGCCTCCTGATTGTCCCCAGGGTGGCTGCACCTTGCAGTGTGCCCTGGTGGCTGGGGTCCAGCCCCTACCTCCTGCCAGCGCTTGCTGTGCTCCCTGGGTGGGGGCACAGGCACCTCGGGTGGTTTCACTGGGCTTCCCTATTGGCTGCCGCCGCCGAGTGTCTGTGGAGTGCCCATTGGCCATCTGCACATCTCAAGTCCTTTCCTTCATCCACTGGTGTCTTTAAGTGCTGGAGATGGAATCCAGGCCCTCACACATGCTAGCGCGTGCTCTCTCACTGAGCTGCGCCCCCAGGTCCTCTCTGCCCATTTTTAAATTGGCTTTCTTATCTTAAATCATTGTGTTGTAAGGGCTCATTTCATATTCTGGCTATGGTGTGCATGGCCCCTCCACCCTTCAGGTGTCTTAAGTGACAGTACTAAGAGATGGGGCCTTGGTTTCTTTACTCACCCCCCTTTTTTTCTATCTCTCCTCTTTCTGGTTTTGTTTTTGCCATGCTGGAGATTGAATCCAGGACCTTGCACATGCTAAGCAAGGGCTCTACCACTGAGTTATATCCCCAGCCTTTTAAAATTCTTATTTGGAGACACGGCCTCCCTAAATTGCCCTGCTGGCCTTGAACTTGGTAATCCTCCTGCCTCAGCCTCACCTATAGCATGTGTGCCTGTGCCCAGCTCTTTTTTCCTTTTCCTTTTGTGTTGCTGTGCTGGGGATGGATTCCAGGGCCTTGTGCGGGCTGGACAAGCCCTCCACCCCTGAGCTACATCCCCAGCCTCTGTCTTTTCTGTTTTAAAATACATTTGGATTTCTGTTTTTCTTTAGTCTGGGATTCAGAAGAATTCCAGGGCTTGAGGTTGGCAAGGAAGCTGCACACTCCCTAGGGTGCATGTTGGGGTTTTCGTCCTCCTAGGAGCAGACACAGGCTGGGTCAACATGGAGAAGTTCCTGCACACAGAATGCAGCCTGGGGGACAGAAGAGCCACTGCAAGCACAGGTCCTGGGCCAGGGCGATGCAGTGCTCAGAGTAGGCTTCAACCCTGCTCACACAGGGGCCTCGCCAACACACAGGCTGGTCTCACCCCAGCACAGGAGCAGGGCCAGTCATGACGTCTGTGCAGGTTGTGGACTGTCCCAGTCTGGGTGTGCTGCTATAAGAAAATGCCACGCAGTGGGTAATCTCAACAACAGACTTCGTTTCTCAGTTCTAGAGGCTGGCTGCGAAGTCCAGGATTGAGGCACTGGCTTTCAGAGCCTGCAAGGGATCTCTTGCTGCATCATCCCATGCAGAAGGGGCAGGAAGACAAAGGACAGAGTGCTGTTTCCCACACAGGGGAAGGGCCGATGCAGGACCACCGCTGCCCCCAGCTCTGGCAAGGCCCTAATCTCATCCACCTTATCGCTTAATAGTCTCCTAAGGTCCTGCCTCTTGATTCCACCCCTGTCGTTAAGTTCCAACAACGGTGTTTTGGAGGACACTGTCAGACCGGTGTGGTCAAGGGGCTCCTTAAGGAGCTCTTTGAGGGAGCGTGGCAGCCCAGAGGTGCTGGCTCCTGGGGACCATCTTTCTTCTCTACACTCACGTGGGTTCTCCCCTGCCCTGACACCTTGCGATTGCTTGGAACCTGGGCACATGGCCCTGTTGGGACAGCCAGTGCTGATAGGAAGACTGCCTTCTGCCCTCGCCCAGCCCTCCTGAGCAGCTCTAGAGGGCTCTTCTGCCCTCGGCCTCTTCCATCTCCCCACATTCTGGCTGCCACTCTCACTCTCCCAAATCCAGTGGGAGGCACCACTTCCCTGTCCCAGTGACTCCTCCAGGCCTCCGGCGCACTCCTGGCTCTGTTTCCTGCCCCTGCTCAGACAGCGTGGCTTTCTCTGCCCAGCAGGGAGGTGCTCAGATCTGATGCTAGGTTCCGTGATCTCTGAGCCCTCGATGGTGTTGCTGCCTCCCGTCTCTCTCCTCTTGAAGATGAAGCGAGCTTTCCAAACATACCTGATCCTGCCATTCTCCTGAGCCCTCCACGGGCCACCAGCCACCCTTCTTGTGAAAGCCAACTCCTTTCCACAGTCACGGAGTGCGACGGGACCCATGTACAGGTTCCTGGACGAGATGGGGAGCCCAGAGGTCCTGTATCTCTGCAGAAGCCGGCAGGGTCCTGTGCCTTCATGAGGGGACTTGGGACAGCCAGTGCCTCAAAGTGAGTACGAATGACACCAGCTCTGCTCATGCTCAGAATGATTACATTAGTGATGGATATTTACCATTGTCATGGCAGGTGTCGAATGCCTGACCAGACCAGCTAACACCTGGGGCCACATGGCCTGTGGTCCTGCTGCATGACGCCCCTGAGTCTCTTGGCTTCCTAACCACCGCTGGGCATCACTCCATACTTGACATTGGTGGATAAGCTGAGTCTGCACAGAAGTCCTCACAGATTTGCAGTTTGACATTGTTACATTTTGTGACAAAATCTTATTTCTAGACTCACCATTCTTATTAAAATTTTGTAGAGTCCATTCTCTCAGGAAATTTAGAAAGTAGGCGGAGCAGAATAATTGTTCAAGACATTGTCCTGATGTGATCCCAGACACCTCAGTGTGACGCTCACAGGCAGCAGGGACACTCCTCGGGGAGCCAACGGGGCAGATGGATTTCAGGAACGGCACGGAGACCTGAATTCTTAAAAATGTGCTTGAGTTTGGAATATGGGCTGTCTCCGAATACAGAAGTAAATACTGGGTTTTACAACCTTCTCTCTTTCTGTTTCCCTCTTCTTTCCTTCTTTCTTCCCTCCCTCCCTCCCCGCCTCCCTTCCTTCCTTGCGCCATGCTGGGGCTGGACCACGCAAATGCTAGGTAAGCATTCTTCGACTAAGCTGCACCCACAACCCCTGAAATAACTTTTGGATTCATCATTTTAAAACTTTTCAATCAGAAATTGTCTTTTACCTGACTTCTGTATTTTCTCCCTCAGAGCCTTAGATAACCAAATATTTTATAATCTGTGTTAGAGAGCTTTCTGTTACTATGACAAATACTTGAGATAATGAACTTGAAGCAGAGGAAAAGGCTTGGTGGCGCACGCCTGTAATCCCAGCACTTAGGGAGGCTGAGACAGGAGAATAGCGAGTTCAAAGCCAGCCTCAGCAACGGCGAGGTGCTAAGCAACTCAGTGAGACCCTGTCTCTACATAAAACACAAAATAGGGCTGGGGATGTGGCTCAGTGGTCGAGTGCCCCTGAGTTCAATCCCCAGCACACACAACCCCCCGCAAAAAAAAAAAAGAAAAGAAAAAAGAGGAAAGGTTTCTTCTGGGTCACAGTTTTGCAGGTTTCAGTCCATGGGGGGAGCATGTGGCAGAGGAAGCTGTTCACTGCATGGCAGCCAGGAGTGAAAAATAAAGAAGAGACCAGGGTCCCACAGTGCCCCTTGAGCAAACACCCAGGGGTGTACCTGTCTCATAAGCACCACCTCCTAAAGGCCCAGCCAGGGTTACACCTTTAGCCTGTGGGCCTCTGGGGACAGTCCAGGATCACATTCCAGCACAGTCCCCTCGGGGTTTGCCTTGCTCCCTGCTTAGTGCACCCAGAGTGGAGTGGCACTAGAATAAAGGGTATTTGCACCATTAACTTCCCTGTGATTCAGGACAGCAAGAAATGGCGGAGCAACAGTGCGTGACGATAAACACTGGGGCGGGAAGACACTAGTGAATGGGAATAGTACTGATGGCGGCTCTTTCGATTTTGCTACCAGGGATGGAGCTCAGGGGCACTGGACCACTGAGCCACACCTCCAGCCCTACTTTGTGTTTTATGTAGAGACAGGGTCTCACTGAGTTGCCTGCTATAGAGGCTCTTATAAAGCAGTTTAGTTTTTGAAATTCCTCTGTTCTAGGTGATTGAAAGAAAGTTTCATCAGAAATGTTAGTACAGGAGTTTGTGTGAGCATGCCATGGCATTCGAAAATCAGGTGACATTTCCTGGCACTGAAAAAGGTGACAGTTTGTCACCAGGTAATACTTTACCAGTATGGCTTTGCAAATGATGCTTTTTATCCAGATGAAAGTTTCCCACAATTGGAAATGTTAGTCAAACCATGTTATAAAATAAAGTCTCCTGGAGCTGGGGGTGTAGCTCAATGTAGGCCCTGGATTGTCCTCCCACCACACACACTACGGAACAAAATAAAATAAAGTAAGGCTTCCTAAAGAACGCAGGGTCTGGAATTGAAGTTCATTGGTTTGGTCTATAAGTCACTGTCCTGGTGAAGTCCAATTTAAACAGCTGGATAAAAAGCTCAGTTGAAATAAAAAACAAGAGGTGCTGGGAGCAGCTGAAGAGTAGAATATTGTCTTGTGCGCCCTGTACGCAGAGGACTATTTATCTTCCAGGAAAAGGGACATACAGAAAATCACTTCAGTCTCTGAATCCCCTTTCACTTTTACCACACCTGAATTGACAGAGGTATTGTAACTACGAGGCAGGTGGGAACGAAAGACAAGCCCACCGCCCTTCCTGCTGCCCATGGACAGCAGCCTCCCCAGCAGCACAGGAGAGCGGGCAGGAGGCAGCCCCTCTTCCGGGGCCCTTGCTTTTCTGAATTTGTCAGTCCATCATGAACTTTGTTTGAACAGTGTTTTGTACTTAATGGAGGATTGTATTGTATCATGACTCACTGTGTGACACATCTTTTCTTTATTTATTTTAAATAAAGGTTTCTAGAAGCCAGAGGGCTTAAGCTTCAGGAAATAAAGAAGTTAAAGTGCTTGCCTGAATCCTGTCCTGGTAGCAGGTACTACGATACATTAAAGTCCACACCAGAGGAATTTCTGCAAATGTAGGAACTAGGTGGGAAGCCTTCCTGGTCACAGAGGTCCAGCAAGTGAGCTTTGGAATTTCACAGAAAAAAGCAGGGTGCTGCCTCCAGCTCCTGTCTGTCTGTGGGAACCAGAGCTCAACCATGGGGCCCCAAGTCTCCTCAAGTAAATGAGTGCACAGGACACCTTGGAGGAGGGGCAGGTTCTGTTCATAGTGGGAACATCTCTGCTGGGTCTCGACAGGAACAGTTTGTAAATATTTGTGCTCAAGGGTGTGAATCTGAGATTCTGCTAAGCATGACTGTACCAATGAATGACATTCTTTGAACACAAAATGTAGAAATTCTTGGGAGAAAGAGGAGTGACTCCAAAAATGACCTCACTTCAAGGGTGTTAACGCAGTTGGGATTGCATGCTTGCACCTTGTGACACTTGTTAAACTGACAGGTAACTCATGCTATCGACGATATCAGTGCCTTTGCGGTGCGGGTCTGTGCCGTTAGAGAATCAGCTTGTCCTCCCTGACATACCTGGAGAGCAGCCACACTGATGCATTTTATACTGGCACGTTATGAGTACACAGGGCGGCGGGGCTCACTGCGCCGTGTTCCTAAGGCACATGCCATTGTCCAGTGGGGTCCACTGTCCAGAACTCCGCCTTCCCTCCCCTACCCCTTTCCCCAATCTCCCTCTCTGCTCTACTGGTCCCCTCTCTATGTTCATGAATATCCCCTTCCCTGCCTTTTCCCTTCGGCTTCCACCTATGGGAGAAAACATACAACTCTTGAATTCCATGAAAAGAATTTTGGGATTTTCACTTTTCTTGTTCATAGTAATGATGTGGTTCTCACTTTTTAGATAAAGTAATTAGTATAAATTATTATTGAATTATAGGTTGTTTTGCTTCCAAACTGTAATAAGGAACGTTGCCAGCTTTTTTTTTTTTCTTTTGTAGCACTGTTGCTGGGAATATAGTCTATTACAGTCTCATTTTATACACAGTACAGGTCTTGTAAAGAATAGTGCTTCCCTCTTCGGTTTGAATACCAGGAAGCTCAGAGGCAAATTCTTCCATCTGTAACAATCATAGGGCAAGGAAACATGTATCACATGTGCTTGTGCTGAGTGGGCTGTGGTTACATCGCCCTGATTTCACCAATTTTCTTCTCTCGTTTTACTTGACCTGATTACTCTCACTGCTATATGATCCTTTTGTATTTTGCTTTATTTTAAAAAGTCAGTTCAAATCCTTTGAGAAACTAAATGAAAAAGATTTTCTTTCTTTTTTGCACTAGGGATTGAATCCATGCATGTTCTACCACTGAGCCACATCCTAGCCCTTTTTATCTTTATTCTGAGACAGGGTTTCACTAAGATGCTTAGGGCCTCACTAAGATGCTGAGGCTGGCCTCAAACTTGCAATCCTCCTGCCTCAGCCTCCCGAGTGGCTGGGATTATCAGTGTAGCCATGGTGCCCAGCGAAAAAGACTTGCACAGAGATCTTGTCTCTACTGGTTAGTAGGCACTCTTGCTCAGATGTGTACTGCACAGTGGGCATGTGGAAGGCCAGCAGCACTTGGTGGACAGTGACAGATGCCCATATAGGTGACGAAAACAGAATCAGAAGATACATGTGACCTCCGTGGCACAGCTCGGCAGTGAGTGGTTCCAGACTCACAAATCGTGTGTGCAGGGTCACCCTCACAGTGCTGGCTGTGTTGCGGCTAACTTAAAGAGCCCGCTTTGGCCTAGGCCTCTGCTCTCAGCCCCCAATCCTGCCACAGCCGGCTCTTTGCCCTGGGCGGGCAGTGAACTCAGAGCCTCTCCTTTGGCATCTCTCACATGGGAGGGACTACTGTGATGCAGCAAGTGACATAAAATGCCAACCCTTTCACAGATCCCACATCAAGGTGTGTGATAAGTTGTTTTTAAAGTGAGCCCTGGATCTGGAGCCTGGCAGTCAACATGGGGTGAGTTAACGCACAGCTGTGGGAAACCGGATTCGAGGGCTCTGTTACATGTTTGTCACAATCCTCTGCACGTGACGAGTGCCTGTAGAAATATTTGATTTTTTGGAGTGTACACTGTTTAGCAATCGAGCAGCACTGTCTCACTCTAACACAAGCACAGTGACCGTGAGGCCCTGCAACGAGCTGTGGAACCGGGGGTCACTTGTCTCTCGACAGCATTCCACTCCGGGACTCATGTCTCTGGCTTCTGTCTGTCGTGGCAACTGGAGCACCTGCTTCCCACAGGACAGCAGCACATGGCCTTGGAGACCTGGCCTGCACCAGTGTCCAGTGTCCAGAGAGACACGTACCCTTGGAGGAGGCTCTTCCTCCGGGCAGGATGCGTGTTCCCGCCTGCTGCTCTGCACTGACCAACTGGCCAGGACAGATCAGCTCGTGTTTCTGTACATTGACCTTCCTTTTCCAATTTTTAAATATGCCTTGACATTTTGTGTTTCTTCCTTTTTTGTTTTTGTTTTGGATGTAGCCTGGTTATAAGTCATCAAGAAGCTCTGAAAATGCTACCTGGAGAGAACTACCTCAAGGCTTGGCTCAGGCTGGCTCCATGAGGTTACAGTGCTGCTTTCCCCCAGGGAAGAAGGTGGGGCTTGTCAGATTTCTGCTGGAACCTGAAGTAAGGTGGGCCTCAACCGAGCAGCTGGATAAGGACCCAACCATTTCAGGGAGCAGAAGAAAAATTCTTGAGGGTTGTTTTTGGTAAAATTATAGCCACACCACTAATAAGGTCTTTGTTTGCTTGCTTGTTTTTTAATGGTACTGGAAATTGAACCCAGGATGCTTTACCATTGAGTGATATTCCCTAGTTCTTTAAAAATTTTTTTTTTTTTAATTTATTTTGAGACAGGGTCTCACTAAGTTGCTGAGACTGCCATGAACTTGTGATCCTCCTGCCACGGTGCCCAGCTTCTAAGGATTTTTGTTTGTTTGTTTTTTGGGCAAAGCTCTTGCCTCATTTATAATCAGCTCCCTTTTTCTGCAGTGCTCTAGATTAAACCCAGGCATCACTGGTAAAAGGCAAGTGGTCTACCGCTGAGCTACACCCTTAGCACACCTATCATTTTTAAGGAGGCGAAATTTCATCCAGCTGCTGAGTGAGGTGGTGCACACCTATAATCCCAGCTACTAGAGAGGCTGAGATGAGAGGATTGAGAATTAAAGGCTAGCCTGGCAACATAGCCAGGCATTGTCTCAAGGGGGGAAAATATATATATATAAAATCTCCGTTTATATGCTACAACATGGCTGTAACTTGAGGACATTATCCTGAGTGAAATTATGCTGGGCCAGTCACAAAAGGACGAGTACTGTAGGGTTCTACTTATATGAGGTCCCTAGAATAGTAAAATTCACAGAGACAGAAAGTGGGGCACTGGATGCCGGGGGCTGGGGAGGCAGAGCAGGATGGTGGTGTTTAGTGGTTCAGCTTGCCTGGAATAAAAAAGCTCTGGCCATGGATAGTGGGAACAGTGGCACAAGTTTGTGAAAGCATCTAATGATACTGAAGTATATACTTAAAAATGATAATAATGATACATTCTGTTATGTGTATTAAAAAAGTCCTTCCAAAATTGTACCTAGCCTCTCCACTGACAACGTTTGACTCCCTAATCATGACCATCCATCCTTACCTGATCACTCCTGTCCTTACTGTCTCTGACCCCACCGAGCTTCTGGACAGCCCTTTCTGTTCTCCTTTGGGCCTGGGCCCGTCTCAGCCCAGTGTGATCTCCTGAGGAGGTCTTTCAGAACTTGTCCCTGTTGGTTTCATTACAGGCACACACAGCCTGCCCGCAGTGGAAGAGAGGCTGCTGGCTCCCTCATCTTGTTCCAGTTTTGTTAGAAAAGTTTAAATAAATGTGCACATATAATCAGTCATGTGATATCACGAGCAGGGAGGGCAGAGGGAGCCATGGTCTTGCTGTTGTAAGAATGTGTGGTGTTAACAGGTCACAACCTGTTGGTAAAGTAATTAATATAATGGAGGACCCTGAGAAAAGGGAGTAAGGAAAACAGACCCCTCTCTTCCCGGACATGCGAAATCTTTCAAAAGAGGAATCCTTATTGAATTTGTCTCTCCTTAAGTGAATTTTGCTCTGGGGCCTAGTTCCTTTTATTCTTTAAACTATTATGAACCACATCTGTGGAATTCTGTACCAGCTATTCTGAAGGCAGCTGTTGCTGAGAGTCTTTTACTTAAGTTGAAATTAAGAACAGATTTGAGGGTTGTCTACCTGCTGTGAAGTCCTGATGGAGTTACCAAGAATCAGGAAAAGAAAACCTGTGCTGCAGTAAGAATGGTGTGTGGGGTTGTCATGCAAGGTTTTTTCTCCCCCTGTGTAGAAAACAAGGACAGATTGTTAAAAATGCTGATTGTGTGGGAAAATTCTTAAAGAGTTTTGCCATGGGAAAAAGGAGTAAGACATTCTTTATCAAGCAAATGGATACATTTTGCACAGAATCTTCAGGTGGCTACCTCTGAAGGTAGCTTCAGACTCCCATGTGCAGAGAGATGAAAAATTTTTCACAAGTGCTCCAAAGAACATGAAAGTTCCAACCCTAAGTCAAACCACAGCAGTTGGACCCTAATTTATCCTGTATGTAAATGACTGCCCAAGAGAAGGCTTCTTGGCAGGCTTCTTGGTGCCAACATGGAGAATCTGGCACAGTTCCACAAGAGGTGGCATGTGTGGGAAATGCCTGTTACCTATTTCGTTTACTACAACAGGCATCACCTGTGGGATGAAATTTAAGAAATGGAACTGAGATAGTTTCTAAACCAAGACTCAAAATATTCCGTGAGTTAACTTTGGATTCCAGGAGGTTGAAATCACTTCACGGAGGACGCTCACAGTGTAATCACAACATTGTGGCCAGCCTTGGAGGGACTGCCGTGTGTTCAGCTCCCTATGAGGGCACCCAAGCTCTGTGCTGTTCTTGCTACATCCCCAGCCCTTTTTATTTTTTATTTTTAGTCAGGGTCTCACTGAATTGCTTGAGACCTCACTGAATTGCCAGGCTGATCTCTAGCTTGGGATCCTTTTGCCTTAGCCTTTTGAGTTGCTGGGATTCCAGGTGTGCCCCACTGCTCCTGGCTCTGAGGTGTTTTTTTTGTTTTTTGTTTTTTAATATATGTTTTGGTTGTGGATGGACACAAAACCTTTATTTTATTTATTTATTTTTATGTGGTGCTGAGGATGGAACCCATGCCTCACACAGGCTAGGCAAGTGCTCTACCACTGAGCCCCAGCCCCAGCTCCAGCTCGGAGTTTTGAAGCTGCATGAAAAGCAAAGATTTTAGGAAAGAAGAATCTGATTTTTGAAATATCAGCAATTAAATGGCCAGTTTCATTTATATTTGAAATGTTTCTCACTCCAGACAATGTACTCCTGTTCCTCACTCTCCTTCACCAGGAATACTTGTTGACAACTTAAATCAAATTTATCCCTAATCCTCTCAGAAATGTGTAAATTTACATTAGTTCAGAGAGTGAAAGACTGTCCCTTTACTTAGGGACAGGCCATTCTCCTTTCTTAGGTGTAATTTAGAAGACCCTAATAAATTCACAGAGAACTGTCGCAGAGGGTCACTGCTGAGGAGTGCACTGACCTGCGTGGGCAGCAGGCACACAGGCACTCGCAGCCTGCCTTGGACTTCCTGCCCCACTGAGGCGCGTTTCCATTCAGGCTTTGACACAGGCAGGGCCTTTTTGGGGGAGGGTTCTTTTTGTCTTTTGTTTGTTTTTTACTCTTAGCTATTCTTTACTGGAATCCCTCGAGAGCCCTTCTTATCGAAATGTCTCCAATCACTGAAGGTTACCTCATCAAATTGCTGGAAGGAGCAGAGTCCCAAATGCTGAACAAATAATTCATTAGGCAATGGCAAGGGAAAGTGAGTGCTTTCTTCCCCCATCCATTTCATCATCCAGAATTACTGTCTGTTATTATGCTATAAATATCCCAAAACCAACCATGAATACTGCTGACTTTGCTCTGCCCAAGGACTGTCATTTACCTAAAGATTTCAAAATAGGAGAGCCACTCCTAGGGAACCCAGGGACTTGTATTATGTGTAGAAAGGATCTGGAATCTTTCATGGCTACTGCAGATATTTGAAGCTATTAAATAGCTGAAATTTTGGCAATGCTAAATATGGTCATAGGCATAGCATGGAAACGCATTGGCTATTAAATTTTCATACCTGCTTTTGGTGTCTTAACAAGATGGGAATGGTGTTCTTTCTATCAGCAAACAAAGGCCACAACTTTGCTACAACTGGTGTAAATACACTTCTACTTAGTAACAAAGCGGGCTGGCCTTCCAGCTGCCCTTTCTTCCCTTTGCCTCACTGGCATCCATCATATTACATTCTCAGATTTTGCGTGCATTGTAGAGAAATGTGGAAGAAAATAAATCAAATCGCTTAAAAGCACAATATTCTTGTGACAAAGCCCTAAGTGAGATCACGTGTAGGTAGGTTAGGAAGGCCCTACCCAGGCAAGAAGAGGCAAGCCATGGAGGTTTTACAATACTATGTGGAGTTTGGAAGTTTTGCTTACCATTTGTTGATCTAATGTGTGGCTTTTCAACACATGGAAATAATTAGTGCAACATTGTAATCTGAAATTTGACCCAAGAATGCAGATGAATGTAGTAGATTTACACTGTCTCATCCATTTCAAAATACTACCCCAAACTGTTAAAATACGTGGCATGAGAATTTTAATCTGTTGTAGAGTACATATACACACATGTAATGTCTATACATGCCACTTATTTATATGTTAGTGGTTGAATGGGGCAACACTTTCGTTTGTGAGTTTTCACTGTGCATTGTGATGAATTGTGGGTACTTCAATACTTTTCTCTGAATCAGACTTAAATGTGATTGCTCAAGAATACACCCCACTTAGGCATGCAGGCTGAAACCAGCAACAATTGTCCATGACCTCTCACACGCCTGCTCTCCAAATGAGTGCCGATCGTTAGTCACGCCGCGCTTACATTTCATGATCGCGCATCCTTCCTGGTCGACTTCCTCGTCCTCTGGTTCCCTCTCCTCCGACGAAACACACAGTCGCACATGGGAACCTCACACAGGCAGAACGGCCCGCGCCGCCTTCCAGCTCCGCCAGGACACAAGCACCGCCCTTCGCAGCTCGTCTGCGTTGAAGGAGTTTCTGTTGTAAATGCCACTAGCCGGGGAGGGCTGGACTGCACGAGCAGAGCCGCGAGTGCTGGGCGCTGAGAAATGCCACTGCGAAAGGTAACCGCCCGGATTGCGGCGCCGATTGTTAGGCAGAGCCACGCTGGCGTCTTGGCCAGAATCCACCTCCACTGCGGAGTTATCACGCGGAAAAGCAGAACAATATGGCCAAGAGCCTGGTGGGAGAAGATAGTATTGCCCCTCCGCAGGCCACGGCTCCCCTGGCCTACGTCACCGCGGATCGCGGGGCGCGCTGCCCGGCCCCTCCCCCCCCTCCTCCAGCTCCCCTCCCCCTCCGGCCCCTCCCTGCCAAGTACCATTAAAGCTCTTTGGAGTTAAATTAGGATTTCTATTCCCAGACTCGATTTATTGTAACTGACTACGGCCCACGTAGAGTAGTTGAGATGCAGAAATGAAGTTTTAAGAACAAAAGCAAAACGAGATGAACTTTCAAGGATACGAGTCAACAGCAACAGTGACAATCGCGTTCTAGCTCCTCAGCAGAGCAGCTGTTCTCTCCAGCAGCCCCTTTGCTCTCGATTCAGGACTTGGCGTATTGATACTCTGCACCCGAACTCCCAGAAACACTCCCAGGAAGTTCGGGAACGCACACAAATCCGGGGCCACAGGAAGGGTCTCCAGGTTTAGCTCTGGCTTGAGGCTTGGTGCCCAGGTGCGTGAGCCGGCTGGACCTGCATCCCGAGCACGTCCGCACGTATGGATGCGTGCGTGTGTGTGCGCGCGTAAACAGCCTCCAGGAACCCGAGCTGCGGCAGCCTGAGACCTTGAGAAGAGGGGGCGACCACTAGCCGCCGGATCGTGATTCAGTGCGATTAGGGGAAGAATTATCTGGGTCTGAGTCATCGCGAGCCTGCAGACTTTCTCCGCAGTGTGGCAGAACTTTGTGCTCATGAGACAATAGTGGAGCGTGTGCGTTTCCTACAGGGCAGACCATTCCTGGGCTGGGGGAAGCCTGGGGCCTACGCCGGGCGGGGGGCGTCGGGCCCCCTCCCAGCACCGTGCAGCCCCCGGTGCTGGGCGGGCGCCGGGGCCCCAGCGGGGCGGGCGCGTCCGGGGCGCGCGCGGGCAGCGCGGGGAGGGGGCCGGGAGCGTGGCGGGCCCCGCGCGCCCTCGCGCGTCCCCCGCGCCGGGGCGCAGCTGGCGCGGTCGGTCTAGTGCTGCGCTCGGCTCCGCGCCGCGGGCGCTCAGCTTCACCTTCAGATGCGCGGGGCGTGCGCGTCCTCCTTCCCGGTACCGCCGCCTCCCCGCCAAGGTAGGGGCCGCGGGCGGGGGCGCTGCGGCGCCCGCGCGCGGGCGGGGTCGCGAGGGCCGGGGGCCTGGACGTGCCTGGGACCCTGGTGTGCGTCGTGGGGTGGGGGCACGCCGAGGAGGGGCTCCCCGGCGCGGGGGGGCACTTGGCTTTCCCTGTTGGTAGTTGATCCTCTCCGCAATTCCAGGAGAGGGAAGATGCAACTTCGGGCGGCGGGGCGAGCGCCCGGGAGGTGGTTTTTACCGCAGTGGAGGGGCGGGGTGGGGGCCAGGATGGGAGCGCGGAAGAGGCTCTGGCTTTGTACACTTCGTCAAAGGCGACGCGGGAGGAGGGGAGCTCCGAAGCGCTCTTCATCCATTAGGAGACAAAGAGCAAATTGCCTTACTTTAAAGTAAAACGCTCTGGCTAATGAAGGTGGGTGACGGGCTGTGGGGCCCGAGGAGCCGCTTCAATTATTAAGGGTCTGGCGGATGGGATCGATGCCTGCGGGCACCGAGCGCTGCTGCCTAAGGGACGTGTTGGGGGGGGGAGTGGTGGTGTGGTGGTGGTGGTGGTTGTTCCCACTGCCCTCTCCCCTGCTGCCTGCCCATCAGCCGGGAGCTTTTGAGTGATCCCAACGTTAAAGAAGTGGGAGCTCTGGGAAGGGAAGTTCGGGCAGGGGTGGGGGCGGGGGAGAGCTTCTCTCCGTGACTCCGAGTGGGGTGGGGAAGGGACTTGGGGGGCAGGGACTCCTCAGAGATGCGCCCAGTCTTGCTGGGGTGGGAGAAGGGTGGGGGTAGGGAAGTATCGATGGCAACACACACACACACACACACACACACACACACACACGGGTGTATTAGAGAAGGATGCAGTGCGATGTTGGCAGGGGTGGGGGCGGGGGTTGGAAAGACACCTTCTCTGCCATTTTCAGGGAGAATAGTTACGATTGGTATTTAGATTAAACCACCTCGTCAAGTTTTAAAGAAACTTTGTGTGAATGAGTTTAAAAGCCAGCCGAGTGGGGTATTTAAACCAGCGGTTTATGGAGGAAGGTTGGTGTGTGGTGACAATCGGGCGTTGTGACCTAGGAAGCCAGTGGATCGCTGCAATTAGAGACCCAAGAGAACAGCCTTTTACACGAAAAATGTGGGTCTGTAAGTCAGCCCCACTTATTACTGGAGTTAACCAGCTTCCCGCAGCAGACCAGGATCAGCCCAGGAGCTCTGTGGCTGTGTTTGTGTCTCACCCATTCCTCTGGCTTGCTGATAAAGAGTCGCTTGGTCTCCGGGTGTGCAAAGATCAACTTGCACAGCCCTCTTTTTAAATATATTCATTCTGTGCCTTATTTAATCCAGATGCACAAAAAGCCATTTGCTGCTTCATTGTTGGTTTACATTTTTTGAAAAGGCGACTGGTGTAACCTGTGGAATTTGAAATGCAAATAAAAGCCTGTGGGAGTTGAGGCAGAACAAATCAGCATTTATAAAGTGAAAAAGATTTAATGTCTTTGAAATCATTGCAGGAAAAAAAAACGAAGAGTGTGGTTTTTTTCAGTGAGTGAATTGTGACGTCAGGTCTCTTTGGAAAAGACATTATTTTTAAGGTCTGAAGCCCGGGTATGTAAAGTGCTTACAGGAAAAACAGATTACAAGATTAACATCTGTTAACATGGTCGTTTATCTCCAGCCAAAAATAGGTCAGTTCTTTCTTAAGGAAGCATGATTGTGGCGCATGCTTAAATAATAAAATTAAAATAATGAGCTTAAAAATTAGGGACGAGCGTTTGTTATGATCTGACTAGTGAAAGACATTTTTTAATTTCGAAATCAATGAAAGGTCAAAGCCCTTTCTGGGTGTGAGAACAACTCTTCACCGGCGTCCACCCCTCCCGGATGACCCCCTCCTCCTTACATAGAGCTGCCTCACCCGACTGCTAATTTCCCTTTTCGACCATTGTGAAAGTGTGAGATGTATTTAAATGGAGACCGTTTGATGTCCCCCTCGCGTTAAAGGAGGCAAACTCCATGCGTAGATGGCTAACTTTCAGGGTCTGCCTGTTGTTTTAACATTAAATGAAACGGTAGGGAGAAAAGAGAAAAGAAACTGCCTTGCAAAGTCTCCCTGCCCCCGGGTGTGAGTGACGGCTCTGCCGGCCAATCCGCAGCGGTTTTCTCCATCCCGGAGGTAATTTGGGATATGTATGTGAGCGCGCGCACGCGCGCGTGTGCATGCGCCCATGTGTCTGCACACTAAGTCCGACCAGACCCGCGCATCCGCAGGCTCCTGCATTTGCACAGATGTGTGATTTAGACGTGGACACGCGTTTATCCAAGTCTGTCCACCTATATGCGCACACAGCAATCCTAAGTGGAGACCCTGCCCACTTCGAATGCCCTCCTGTGAAGAATGGGCATTAGAGGTACTTTCGGATTCAAGTCGAAACCTGCAGAAGGGGAAAAGAGGAAGATGTGATTATGCTTCTTAGCAGTTGGGGAATCGAAATGTGCAGCTCCATCCGCCTGGTTCCTACCAGGCAGGCGCGCCCTGGCGAATTCGGGCTCTGCGTGGTGGAGCCCACTCGCCGCGAGTAAAGGGTACAGAGAAGGCGGATTGTTGAAACATGTTAACTCCGTTGAAAAGTGAACGGCAGCATGTATCTTCCAACTTCAAATTTTATTTTTTTCACTGGAAGTTGATACACGGCCCATGGCAAATTCTAGAATGTGAACTGCTTACGGTCAGTGAAAGTTCTGCTGCCCACCCCACTTACGAGTGTTGCTCCCTGGCCGCATCTGCTGTGCACAATGGGCGTATTCATGGGTGGCGTCACGGGCTTCCCCACAGCTTCCTACGGACTTAATCTGCAGCGATTTCCCAGGAATATCGGCAGTGCTGTGGGGTCGGTGTAGCCCGTGCCTCAGGAAGTGCATGGACGGCACCGCTGAGCTTCTGCTTGTTTAAAGGTTGGAGACGCTGTGTCTTCGGGGAGCCCGTGGGGTGCTGTTCTAGTCACTCGGGTTGGTATTGATGCAAGGAGGGGTTAAGGACCCGTGTGCCTCCCTCTTCGAAGAGGGGCCTGATCCACACCGGGTGTGTCCGCACCGAGATCACCTCGACGGTCCACCGGTGGCCCCAAGCGCCCTTCGTCGCCCTGGCTTCGGAAACGTCCAACTCCATTAGGAGTTGGTGCCCGGCCCACGCCCCCAACCCGAGTCCTGCGGATTCGGACCCCCTCCCCCATCTCGGCGAGCTCTGCGGCGGGAGGAACGGGCTCCTCGTTGGATTAAATCATTCCTATTTCTGTGTCTCGGAGCCGCCGAGGCGCTGGGCCCCCGGCGCCGCTGGGGGGCGGGGGGCGGAGTGCGCGGCCCAAGGGGGGGCGGGCGGGTCGGGGCGCCTACCTGCCCGCCCCGGGGCGGGGGCGGTGCCGCTTGTTGCTGGGCTTCCAAGGGGCGGGCTGTGGGCGGGGAAGGGGAGGCCCGGCCCGCCGCCCCCGCCCCCGGGCGCCCGCCCCTCGCCCCCGTCATGTGGAGCGGACGTCACACGCTGCACTGTAACCCAAGAAGTGAAAGAGCCGGGGACCCGCAGCCCAACTTCGCACCGTGTAACAAAGGCGGGGGTCCGTGCGGGCCGGGGGCGCAGCGGGCGGGCGGGGACGCGGCGTCGCGGGCCGCGCGGCCGGCTCCGGGGCAGAGGCGGCGCAGACCAGGTAATTGGTTTCTATTTTAAACTTCACTTTGTTCTGGCGGAGGTGGGGCGGTGGGAAAGGCGTGGCCCCCCGAGGAGGTTACGTAAGTCTTTCCACCTGAGTTGGGTCCTGAGCCGTATGGGCGCAGGTTTGGGGCGGGAGTGGTCGGTGGGCACCTGGTCTCGGGCATCTGGCCGAGGGGCTGCTGCTTGTTGGTTTGTGTTCTGCGTGTGTGACCTAATCGATGCCTGGCGACGAGGAGGCCAGAATACACTCTGGACTGTTTCTAGAAGCCCAGATGTGCTCCTGGGCTCGGCCGGGCCTTCCAGGGGTGTCCACTCCCTAACAAAGGACAGAGAGAGCGCTTGGACCCCTAGAGCACTCACTTCGCTGACAACCAGCGAGTCACAGAGGAACTTTAGATGAGGTCTTAATTAAACATAAAGCATTTCCCATGAACCTGCCATTAAGTCTCTAATCTTGGTTAGAGGTGACTGGAGTAGAAACAAAGTGGAGAGCCCCCCAACAGGATATTTGCTGGATTATGGTTTAAACCACCCTATTATGATGGAAGCATTTTGGTGTAGGAATGTGTTACTTTAAGGCAGTAGGCATGCTTGCTATTTGATAGGATACTTGCTACTGCCATGTTAAAAAAAGAGCTCAGATTATCATTTGTTTCTGTTTTCTCTTGCAGTCTTTAATCGTGGCGTCAAAATAGCTGTATTTTTGTTTACACAGACTGGCCACGGTTAAATCTATGACACACCACTATTGTGTATGACTTTGAGGACCTCTTTTCCTCCTTAGTAGAATGGGGAAAGCAGTTGAGGAGCTCAGCCTGGTGTCAGGGGTGTTCACAGTTGGGTCACAGGAGGAGGATATCTTTAGTTTCACTAAAGTGCCCCTATAAGCACTCTAGAATGGGTTCTAGGATAAGCAGCTTGGTGTTAACACAAGTATTTTTGTACTTGAGTTAGAATTTTGATGTGTTAAGCTACAAACGTGTCTAATATTTCTTTAGTTTATTAGTGGGACTTCATTTTCTTACTTGGCTAATTTGAATATACTGAAACATCCAGAGTACATTAATGTTCCAAAAAAATAGCAATCCCAATGCTCTGTAATAAAACTAACCAAGAGGAATGGACATTCCTATCTAAAGTGAAACAGAACACCAAAGTAGCATATTTGGTAGCATCTCACTGTTTGCAACAGTGGATAGAGAGAAGGGAGATTTACCTATTTGTATTTCTTTTCAAATAGGCTAACACACTGGCACATTCAAGGGTCAAGAACTTTAACTCTGGAATGTATACCTGGTAGTAATCACTGATGTCCCAAGAATGGTTTACAGCATGGTGTGTTAACATTGTTATTTGTAGACAGCTATTAAAGGTAACTCATTTAGAGATTAATTTTTTTTCCTGGGATGCTGAAATCCTACATTTCTGATTTTAGAAGACGTTCCAGAGACTGAAATCAAGTAAGTTGAGTGAGGGAGTTCTTATAAAATAGGTCATGGTGTTAAATGTCTCTACTTCCATAAGTGAAACTTCTAACTTTGTTTACCTTACTGAATCCTGGGAGGAGATATTTAAGTTTTTTAAGTGAAGCATTTGATAAGCAACATTTATGTGAAAAGAGACAAGACTGTTTAAAGAATACTTTGAAGTGGGAATACTCTAACAGATGGCTTCCAGTCTTCCCAAATGGGCAAAAAGGAGAGTAACTTGGCGGTTTAAGTAGAGTTTAGTTCTAGATCCTTTTTGAAAGCCAGGACTTAGTTTATGGGGTTGTTGTGGGCTTTTATTTATTAATTTTTCCAGGATCTCTATTGGTCTTATTCATGATTTACCACAAAGAATCTTAGAAAAAGAATTTCGTGGGAGTGGCTCTAAGTCTGACTGAGTTGTGTTTAGGATTTCAGCGGCATTTTACCCTAATGCCACGGAAATAGGAAGCTGAAATATAAGCTGATTACCCGGGCTGGAGCTGGCTTGGCCTGCCTGTGCTCTCCTCTTACGGGTGCTTGTTTGGGCCCTGGGGACATTGTGTCGTTCGGTGTGTATTCTGCTTTCGACGGAGGAGAAAGGGACATGTGGACATGTGTTCGCTCTCTGATAGCAAGTGGTGTTCTGCTTATAATATAGCAGGTTGAGTGCAGGACTCACAAATCAGCTTTCTCTTTGGTTTCTGATAGGCCAAATTTATCTGGAGCCGTCCAACTTTGTGACTGATGCGATTTAATCATAATTAATAGAACTAAGGGAAGAAAGCAAGAAGAAACCTAGATGTGTTGGATTAGATATCTGCATTATAAATATTTGAACTTGGGAGTAGCATTCCTTCTCCAAAAGCAGGCGTCTCACCTGCTGTGAGCGTGTGTGCGTCTCAGGGCCTGGAGGAGCTGTGCTGGCACAGTCAGTCCCTTCAGTGGTGCGTGCTTTGCAGCCTAATCCCCCCCCCCCCAAACGCTGGCTGGCAGCAGTGGGAAGAGTGCAGTTAACTCTCACCTTCCTGCCTGCACGAGGAAGTGCCAGGGGTCAGTGCACCGTGCCTGGGGCTGGACGCGTGCTGATTTGTTCATTGCCTTGCTGCAGCTCACACAAGGCCTGCACTGAGCTGCTTGGGCCTGGGCATCTGGGCCTTCACTTCCAGAACTGCCAGTGCTGGTGCGTGGAGGGCTTTATGCTGCATTTAGCTTATAGGGAGTGGGCAGCGGCCCTTCCACTCTTGTGAGGAGCTGCATCTTCTTTCATCTGCCTTGTCCAGTGAGCTGCAGCCTCAGGATGTGGGTCTCCAGCAGGGAGGAACGTGGAGGGCCTAGGAGGGGAGTGTGGAGACCAGCCAGGGCTGCCAGTGGAGGCTGACTGTTGTCTGGGCTCCCTTTGGGCCATCCCCCAGCTCCCATCTCCATGTGGCCCCCACCCCCAACTGTCCGAGCGAGCATGCAGGCAGCAGCCGGTGGAGGGCTTGAGTGTACCTGAGGGCAGTGGAGGCGGTGGCGCGTCCACACCCAGCACTGGCCTCTGTTCTTTCTTGTCCTGGGAACAACTGAGTTTGAAGTGGGGGAGGTGGGACATTTCTCCTAGAGAACTGACCTCTGCCTGGAGCGGTCCTGGAGCGGTCAGGTGGGTTATCTTCGGAGGCCATATTATCTTTGAATTTTTAGGAATTTTGGAAAGTTGCTGTAAACCCATTTCATGAAAGGAATCACATCTAATGTTTCTTCCCACTTGTGAAGAGTCTCTTGATAAAATTAGCACCAGGGGAAGAAAAATAAATATTTAGTGTGAATTTGAAATGTCTCATCCAGGGCTTTAAAAAGCATTTTTGAGATTGCTTTTCTAGTTTGGGGAGGTGAGATTTGGGCGCATGACCTGGGAAGCCACAGGAAGGGTACATTCACAGATGAGCTGCCTGTGGAGGTGTGGGGAGTGTATTTCCTATGAATTGGTGGCAGTCGGCAGTTGCAACTGTCCATATTTCATTCTTTATGCCCTGCATCTGGCCGCACGTGCTGTGAGCAGCTGTGGCCTCCCCGGCCAGGGCCAGAGCGGTTGTGTTTGTGTGCAGTGAGAAATGCTTTCCATGCACATAGACTGCAAAGAAGTCTAATTGTGTGGCTCTCAACATGCCTTAAAAGTAGTTTTCTAAAAGAGATCTGGCATTTAATCTTCAGTCCAAATGGTACCAAAGATTATAAAGCACAGCAATGAGAGCTGCGACTATTTTTAGAAAGCAAACATGTAAATATATGTTAAGTAATGAGTAAGGCACAACCCAGGAGAATGAAGACACATCAACTGAAAATGTTCTCTCTCTGGTGAGAGTTTTTTTTTTTTTTTTGTGATTGTTGTTTGTAGTCAGGAATTGTTTTTATGAGTCAGAAAACTGACTTGCTGAGATAAACCTTGTACATAATTGTGAAGTCCAGGCAGTCCCTCAGCTGAGGAGGAGGGTGGGACAGGAGGTGGAGCTGTTTCCTTGTTTCTAAGCAGAGTGAAGCAGGTATCTCTCTCTTGAGAGACAGGTAGACTAGGCTCACTGCTTCCCACGCCTTTTACACACAGCTGTCCTTCTGTTTTCCTGCCCAGATGTGTGTAGGTTAACATGGTGTTAGCTTTCAGGACGTAAAGTGAGACTTAAAAATTGAGGTTCTCTCTTAAAACCCTTAATTTTTTGTTCATGGCTGATAAGTAATTTCTTCAGTGTCATTGACACTGGGACACTCTTCCAGTCTCTTGCCCTTACATGTGTCAGTAAGGGACGTTTGTTTAGGAGTCTCTGTCCTTTGTTTCAGCAAAGGGCAGCATGTGTCTGTCTTTGCCATATGGTACCATTTAACCTGTATTGCATGAGCTGGCGAGGCACTGTGCTTAGGCATTGATTTATTTCGGCATTCAAGAACGTTCTTTGAAATTGAGTACAGCCAGTGATGCTTTGGGAGTTGTGCAGAAGGATTGCTGTGGCTTTAGCAGCTTCTCAGTCAGTTGGTGCTTCAGGGGAGCATGCAGGTCTCATGTTCTTCTTTTCCTGAAGTAACTTTTCTGGGCGGTCGTTGGGTAGTAAGTGTTGAGTGACTGTGTTAATTCAGGAAACCAGAGCTAGTAGGAGCAGCTGAGACTTCTGCTGGTTGCAAGTAGAACCCCAAGTTGGGCTGATCCGAGAGGACCACTGTTCAGTTCCTGGTTGTCCCAGGGATTTCAATCTAGAGTTAAGAAGTAGAGCCTTTAAGGAGTTACAGACCTGGCTTTTTTCCCCTGAGGGTGCATCTGCCAGCAGACACACCCGTGTGGTAGCTTCAGGGAGCTTCTGTGCTGCTGGTCTGGAGTTGCACTTGTGGACATGTTTTGTTTACAGGTGTTGAGTTTGAAGTGTTTCATTCAGTGCATTTAATTCACATGGTGGCCACTTCTGTTATGCTACAGGCATGTATTAATAGGGCACATTGCAGAGGACCCTCAATCTCTCACATCTCCTTTGGCTGTGGAGTTGCCTCCAATGGGGTCCTGCCTCTAAATGCCTCTCTCCTGTTGACTTGGTTTCATTAGTCTATTTTTTTTTTTTGGTACCAGGGATTGAACCTAGGAGCACTTAACCACTGAGCCACACTCCCCAGCCTTTTTAAATTTTTATTTTGAGACAAGGTCTCGCTAAGTTGCTTAGGTCCTCACTAAGTCACTGAGGCTGGCTTTGAACTTCCAATCCTCCTGCCTCAGCCTCCTGAGCTGCTGGGATTACCAGGTGTATACCACTGTGCCCAGCTCAATAGTCTTAGTCACACTGTTTTTCCTGTTTGGAGGAAGGAATTAAACAAATCTATGTTCAGTCATGTATATGGCCCCCCAAAAGGCCTTTGTGGCCTGGGGGTGAGGGGTGGGGTAGGGTGGGTGTTGCTCAGAGACCCTGAGCCATGTGAATGCATGTGAATGCACGCTGCCAGGGTGACCCGTGATTCATGTTGACATTATCAGTGACACAGAGCACATTTTAATGCCACTTTGAGAAAATGTCATCATTCATTGATGATCATATTCCTTCCAGATTTAGATGAATCATCTCCACGCTTTCTATGTCTTTAGCATGACTGTTAGCATGATGATGAGAACCTGTCCTTTTGAATAACACTCAGTGTGATTTAAATTAACATGATTGTGAAGAGTACAGGGCAGCCCAGGTGCCAGGTGGTCTTCTTTTTCCAAAAATGGCTTTTTACTTTTTAAAATAAGAGGCAAGGAAGACAATCTTATTCCCAAAACTTAAAAAATACAATCACGAGTAAATGAGTGGATCCCAGTGTGAAAGCACTTGCTGTTGCAATGTAAACTTGGGGACAGTTTTGTGGAGTCATGGGATCAGTGGTGTAGTGGTGGGATTAAAATCAGCCTTGGTAATTGCCCTGGTGACAGAAGAGCAGAATCTCTTAATGGTTTTGCAGGAAGATTGGCTAATCAGTTATTTCTAGGTTCATGAAAGTTTACTGGCTGTGTGGAATGTGAACTTTAGAAAGTAAGGTTAATTTCCCTAATGTCTGCACATTTTAAAGCATCTGCCTCTGCAGTTCGAAGTTGCAGTTTTGCCTGGTGGGGGAGACAATCTGTAGCCAGGTTTCTTCTTTAGCTGCAAAGCTTGAGAAGCAGTTGAGTGTGCATTGTATGCTGCTGTGAGATCCTGCTGTCCATGGGAATGGTTGTCCCTTTGGAAAGTTCACCATGTCTTTTGGGCTGCAGGGCTCTGTTAGGTGCTTACATGGGGTTTCGTGGGGGTTGTTATTGTTATTATTTTGAGGTTCTGGGCATGGAACGCAGCGCCTGGCGCATGCTAGACAAGAACTCTACCATGAGCTACCTCCCCAGACCCAGGTCGTGTTGTCACACTGCACCTTCTTGGTCTGAGTAGGTGAGTGGCTCGTGATCCAAGAGTGTGGCTTGTCTGTTGGTGGGGAGTGCTCAGCTGATCCAGGGTAATGACGGTGAACTTGCTTTCGTGATGATTTACACTTTCCTGTACATTGACGTCATTTCTGTTGGGACTTATTTTAGAGGGTAGTACTGTATGGAGCTCACGTATGTGTTATAGCTGAAGGAAACTTGAAGGTGATTTTTGGGTGAATTTTGATGTTCTGCAGGTAGTGAGATGCTGATGGATCAGTGACTCAGACCCCCCCAGTCCTTTTCTCGGTACACCATGTCGAATGCACAGTGAAGTGCGGGGAAGCTCTGTGCTAGAACGTTAAGATGCTGAGTTAGCATACAACATCTGCACAGGTGGAGACCAGCTCAGCATGGCTGGTGGAGCGCCCAGGTCCCTTTTCCTGTGGTGCTTAGCTCTAGCTCCAGAGAGAGGAAAATCGTTGACTCCACGGGAATGTCTAGTCCGTGCTGGCTGGACCTGTCATAGCCACCTGAGGCGACTGCCGAACTCAGGCCAGGAAGGAGCAGAAAGCCCTCTCTCCCAAACCAGGCTGCTTTTGGCAAGATCCCCAGCCTAGCAGTGGGGATCAGGGAGGGCACACCTATTCTTGGGAAGCCCAGTGGTAACCCCTAGTACCAACATCACTCTCAGCAAGAGAGCAAATATAGAAAACAAATAACCAGCTTGGGTTGAAGAAAGCCCTCAAAGAGAAAAGCCACCAGAAACTGTAGGAAGAGAGTTAGAGGTGACAAGGACTGTCCCCATAGACTGCTGGTTTCTGGACTCCTCTCTTCCAGAGCCATGGAGGGGGCACATGGGTAGAGAGCTTCTAGCATGGGGGCCTCAGGGTGGTGGAGCAGATGGCCAGATGATGACAGAGAGGATGGGATTGGGAGGGAGCAGGCTGGTGGCAGAAGTGGAGAGCTGGCCAATAGCAGTGGCACCTGTCTCTAAGCAGAGGACATGGCAAGTAGGCGAGGAGGCGTGAACAGGACCAAGCAGCCAGGGAGGCAGGACCTTCTTTCTCTCTGATGGCCATCCAGTCATGTGACCAGCGTCACTGACCTGTTGCACCTGTGCCTGGTGTCTGGATGTGTGGACCCTTGCAGGCGACGGACTACCTGGTTGAGGTGCTTCTCCTTCGCTGTTCCAGTGGAGTTGGGAGCTGGGCCAGGACCAGTTTGTTTTTCTTTGTGTACAGGAGCCAAGAAAACTTGACCTCTTTTGCATTTTCTTTTCTTTCTTTTTTTTGTACCAGGGATTGAAATCAGGGGTGCTTAACCACCGAGCCATATCCCCAGCTCTTTTTGTATTTTATTTGGAGACAGGGTCCCACTGGGTTGCTTAGGAACTTGCTAAGTTGCTGAGGCTGGCTTTGAACTCATGATCCTCCTGCCTCAGCCTCCAAAGCTGCTGGGATTATGGGCGTGTACCACTGCACTTGGCTCTTTTGCATTTTCTTTTTTTTATTTTTATTTTTTAGGTTTTAAAGTACTTTTATTGAAGTAAAACAGGGAATTCCAAAGAGATTAAATACAGGGAGAGAGAATGGGAAATAACCACTGTGTCCTAGATTTAAAGTGAGGTGTTTATGTTTTCTCAATTAAAGAAGTCCAAGGAAGTGAGTAACCATCCCTGATTACAGATCAAGAAACTGAGGCTTAGAAAAGTGAAGTTGCTTGTCTTGAGAGTCACAGTTGACAACTACAAAACTTGTTTGCATTTTCAATGTGAGTAAACACAGCCGACATTCTAGATTTTCTCTTGGGAACATCACTAAGTTGACCCACATTTAAAATTATTTTCCCTTTTCTGAAGAGGATCATGGTACTTTTCCATTACTTACCAGAGCCTGTATTTGCTATCTCTGTAGAAGTTTCTCAAAATCTGTTAAGACCAACGTGACCAAGACTTATTTCCATCATGGTGACAGTGGTGAACTTCATTCTGTTTGTGCGGCTGTGAGAGCAAGCCTGCTTGAGCATCTTAGTTGAATCTCATTATTTGCATGTTGGTAGCAACAGCCTGCCTATTTATACTTATCTCATTCCATTAAAGGCTGAGGTGCCCTTAAGGTCCCTCGCGTAGTATATGGTAAAATACCAACACGGCATAGGACGTGCAAGGGTAGGTCATGGCTGGGAAGAGGAAGATCACATGTGCTAGCAGTAAGATTCCCTCCAGTGGCTGCATGGGGACCAGAATCTAGAACTTAAGCTTTCTGGCAACTGACACAAAAGCTCAACATGACCATTTATATCGTTGCTTTAACCATCAGGAAAAATCCACACCAGTTGTTTCAGGAGAGGGAGGTTCTTTTTAGCACATCGTGCTAAGAGAAGCTTTTTACATTGACTTTAATACTGACCATTTTTACAGGCTGTACATTTTTATATAGACAGTGCCCCAGTGACACCCTCAAGGCTGGTGTTGCGCCCCGTGGCTGTCAGAGGGGTTGTTCCTTTGGTACCGAGTGCTGAGGTTGCAAGAGCAAATGCAGTCCGTTCAGAGCTGCTTCCCGTCACCATGACGAGATGATTTGCCGCAGCGAGCCTTACTGTTGCCTTTTACAGTAGAAGTTGAATTTTTATTACTATTTATTATAAATGAATTCAGTTGGGTTAATGTTTGAATAGCCGGTCTCCCAAATAAATTGTTCAATGAAGGCCCATTTTCTGTCAACAAACATTCATCAGGTATGTACTATGGACAAAGCATTACTCTAAGTTCTTTACATCTTATTTAATATTCATAACAGTCTGAGTTTTACTTCTTTTTCCATAAGGATGCTGAGCCCTGCATTGAAGCCCCAGAGCTGGGATCTCTGAGTAGTCTCCTTTTGGGGCAGCCACCTTGGGTTTGTGACCACATTGTGCTTGTTCACATGCATATGGAGTTTGTTTTTTCTTGGTTTGACATTGTAGAACATTGTAGAACACTAGAGGTCACCTTATGGGAGACAGTGTTGTGACCATCTCCCTGCGTCTGTGGAACCTCCCGAGAGAGGCTGGGAGCTGCTATACCGGAGCAGGTGGCTGGTGCCTCTGGGGCCTCCAGTCTGGATATGGCCCTCTGTGCTCTGAAAACAAGCAAGGACTCTGAGCAGTCCACCAGGAACTGTCTAAGGAGGATTTGATGCAGGAAGCTTCCTGGAGCGGTGTGTGGAGCCGTCCCTGTGCAATGGCCTGTGGCCTTGGTCCCACCTGTCCCTGACCTAATTTCTAGTCCTAGTAAAGTCCACAGGGGCAGGGGCAGCCCCTCCTTCCTTACCTGCAAAAACCTGGGTCTGTGTTTGCAAAACTGCGGGGCAGGGTGTGGCTACGTTTTTTACAAAGGGTCAGACCCTAGGTGTTTCAGGCCTTTGGGCCAGGTGACCTCTTGCAATGGCTCTTCTTGGCCTTCTAGCATGACGCTTCAGCAAATAGATGACCTTTATGGACACTTAGAATTTGAATTTCATGTAGTTTCATGTGTCATAAAATATTATTATGATTTTTTTCCCCCTGAACCACCCAAGGATGTAAAAACCAATCTTAGCTCATAGGCTGTGCAGGAGCAGGTCGCAGGTAGGATGTGGCTGGGTCCACCTGTTGCTGAGCCATTTCTGCCCAGGAGAGATAGAATGCAAACTGCATCTGTATCTTTACGTTTTCTAGTCACCACATTACAGAGGTTAATAGCACAAATTATTAACTTTAAATTTTATTGGATTCTTTTTTTATAGATGAATACATCTTTATTTTATTTCTATGTGGTGCTGAGTGAGAATCGAACCCAGTGCCTCACATGTGTGAGGCAAGTGCTCTGCCACTGAGCCACAACCCCAGCCCCTTTTATTGGATTCTTTTTAACTCAGTATATCTAAAATACTTCTGCAATATGAGCTAAGAATTGTTACTGAGATAGTGTTTATTCTTTCTTTAGCCTGAGTCTTGGAGACTGGTGTGTGTTACATGTGCGGGCCCTGCAGGTGTGGATGAGTTCTGGGCTGCCGGAATGACACTGCCCTGGGTGCCGTGGCTCACCTGGTGCCCCACCAGGGCCCAGGCCAGGCACAGTTGAGTCAGAATCCTCATGCTGCAGGTTTGTTTGTGTCTGTTTCTTGTTTTAATCAAGGGGAAAAATACATTACTTCTGAAATATCTCAGGGTCCTGGGGGACAGCAGGGATGTCTGGAAGCTGGACCTGACCGGGACCTGCCTTCCTGCATGCTCTTGGAACAGAACCTCCTCTGAGGTTTCCTTGTTCTGCGCCCAAGCCCACTTCTGGCGCAGCGTTTGATAACTTAGATTTCTCGATTCCGGTGTTGCAGTTGTGCAAAAAGACTCAGCACAGTGAGCGCTGCTTCTGGCTGCAGTCAAGCGTGCCCTCGCCCTGTGCTCTGACCAGGTGGGCGCTGCCTGCCTTCCACTCCCTCCTTCCTAGCACAGGACAGAAAGCCCTGCCTGCTGCAGGGGCCAGGATGGAGCCTGGGCAGCCTGTGGCAGCTGTGGATGGGCAGCAGGAAGTGATGCAGAGAACTCCAGAAAGCAGAAGGAAGATGACAGTGCTGCCTTCATTCTTTTCCTGAAAAATATTTTTTTTTGTGCTGCGGATTGAGCCCGGGGGTGCTTTACCACTGAACGGTTCTCGGAACAAAGAACCCTCCTTTTAAGGGTTCCCCCTTCTAAGGGAACCCTCTGTGCGTTTCATTTTTTATTTTGAGACAGGGTTTTGCTAAGTTTCTGAGGGTCTCGCTAAGTTGCTGAAGATGGCCTCCTGCCTCAGCCTCCTGAGTGGCTGGGATTACAGGCGGGTGCTACTGTGCCTGGCCCCGAACAGTTTTTGTTGTCCTTTGATGAGAGAGTGTGGTGTGTTCACTGGGATGCCCCTGTTCTGGGTGGAGCACCTGCTTACCATGCCATCTGCCTGCCAGGCCCTGAGTTTTTTCCTCCTATTCAAACACCCAGAAGTCACATTACTTAAAATTGTCACTAGAGGCTTGGTTGACAGGTGGAGGAGTCCTAATGATGATTTTGCAATTTGAAATGCATAATTTTTTTTTTTGTAATTTGCTGGAAGTAGTTTTGAACCTTGGGTATGGATGTGTGTGTCTTCTGTTTTCATCTGATCACAATTTTAGGTTCAACATATGAACTTTATGGGATTTGGTTATTCCTATTTTTTGTAGATGTAAAAATAATCTGTTGATGTAAGAGTTGAGAATTGTGGGGTCTAATTCATTGAGATGTTATTTATATTATATGTTGTGTCTTAACCTGTTTTTTCATAACTTGCTATACTTTTGTTAACCTTTCAGTATGAAAAGCAACTTTTTACAAAATATGGGGGACTGTGAACTTTGCTTGGTCTTGAGGTGCACTCGGAGCGCAGACCCCCAGCGGAGCTCATTAAAGCAATCGCTGTTGTGGAGCCTCCGGGTGCCGTTCCCCTGGAGGCCCCCAGCGGTTCTCTGGTGGTGCAGTCCTCTTCTCCATTTTTCAAATGGAGAGTTTGCTACTCTCATTTGTCCTCTGTGGTCTTGGAAATGTGAGGTACAGTTGTTGGGTTAGAAATCAGTGCACTTTCAGTTCTGTGTCGAGTTTGTGAAAATGCTCAGGCTTGGGGATCTTACTTCGGCCTCCACTGTGGAAGAGCAAGCCTCCGTCGCTTTTCTTCAGAGGGCTCTGAAGCAGTGTGTTCATCAGTCTTCTAAAAATAGGGCATTAAATAATAAAAAGTGGGTAACAATGCTGGTCCAGAAAGGCGGTCTCAGAGGACGCGGGAGGCAAGTGACTCACAGCACTTGCACTTTTAAGAGGGGCACTGCCGTGCAGTGAGCCCTTGTTCCTTGTCTCAGGCGTGTTTGAGTATTATTTTATTCCTGTGCCACTGGGAGCCCTGGTGAGATGCAAAAAGGGACATTTCGCTGTGGGCCATGTCCTGAGTGAGCTGGGGCAGTGGTTTGGAAGCCATGTGTGTGTGTGGGGGGCTGAATATAAAAGGGAAGGGAACCCCGCAGGGAGAACCCTAAGGTGCACAGCCCTGCGCGAGTTGTGTTGGGATAGAGCTGGTCCAGCCGTATCCCTGTGTCTTAGGACTGGTTAACTATGACCTTTTGAAGGTGTGACCTTGATCACGTCCTCATCCTAGGGCTGGCCCTGTTCCTGGAAGCGACTTTGGGGTCACCCATTCTTCCTGCTTATAGATCCAGATGTTCTCATGGGTGGGTTTGGTCTCAGGTTCCATTTCTTGCTGGATTAATTACGGAAATGCTTCTTTCTAGAGGTGAAGGGCTTTGGGAACGGACTGGGCTGTTATCTTTTGGAACTGTAGTATCAGTGTTCAGAAAACTCATCAGCCTTTTTCACATAAAACTGACTAGCATTCAGGTAGAGCAGCGAAGTCCAAATCTGTGTTGTTCAGCCAGGATGGGAAGCGCTGTTTATCCTCCTCTGTTTCAGTGGCTCAGCAAAACAGTGCTGTGTGCAGATGCACATTTAGGCCAAGGACGTATTTCTGCTTGAAGGAGAGATGTGGACCTTTACTCTGTTGCCATTGGTGAGTGGACGGATTGGCAAGTCCACGAGTTTTAGTGAGTCAGTTTTCGTTGGTAGGTCCTTGTCTTGGAGGTAATTTAAGCCTCCATAGCCAGTCACCCCTGTGGGCTGTACATCTGGGGGTCCAGATCCTAGGCTGTTTCAACCAGTCATGTGAAATTTATGGCTACTCAATTGCCTTAGGATCTGCTGGTCAGATGGGACTTCAGTATCACAATAAATTAAAGTGTTCTGATTAAAACATCCCTTTCTTAGACAAACCACAACTGGTTTTGAAGGTTTAGTGGAAAACAGAACTATAGGCTTACACAGTTAATCACTCGGGGCAGAGTTTCTTTCATATGCATTTGAAAGCCACTTTGTTTAATACACTCTAAGATGTCTGAAGCTGGAGCCTAGAAAATGGGCTGTGTCCTATTTTTAAGTGAGAGGAGTTACTGTGGCCGCAAGCGAGCCTGGTCTGTGTCCCTTCAGGTCTGTGATGTGGACTTTGTTTCTTCTCTAGAATGTCCTTAGCTGGCAGGGGGTTGATCCGAATGCCATTATCCCAGGGAATTAATACGAAGTGACACATTTTAATTGTTGGCAGCTGTATCCAGGGTCTTACTGTCTGTTTTTCCTGCCCGAGGGGAGAGAGATGGAGGTACTTGTTTTTAAGACACACACAGAAATTTTCGAAGTGTGGTTTAATGTCACAAAATGGCAGGAAGATGCACTATTTTTTCTTTCCTATAGTAAAAAGGGGCGGTGGTTGTGGAGGTCGCTGCAGATAACTCATGACTTGGTTTTCCAAAAACAAATTTATTTTGATAAATTAGTTGTAGCCACATAGGGCAGCAGTCTTTCTGCCCAAATTAAACTATTTCTTTTTAGATAATTATACAAAATGTAGAGGTTATAGACTATAATGAGTTCATCATCTTTATCGTCAAGATAGCTACGATTCAAAGGGGAAATTGCATTTTGAGGAAAAACAATGTGCTGGATATTTTACAACATGGATGTAATTTTATTTTATGCAAGTTCCTTTTTATTTATCAAGTGACTTTTATGTGCCAGTTACTGTATTAGGCATGTGCATACTTTGGCTTAATGAGTGTGTTAAGGTTTTTAATATATGCATTTTTACTGTAAAACTTAAAATGGTACCATGTTATATAGTTTTTCTATAACACTTAAAAAAATAACAGCACAACATCCTGGGTTTTTTTTTTTTTTTTTAAGTTGTCAATGGACCTTTATTTTATTTGTTTATATGTGGTCCTGAGAATCGAACCCAGTGCCTCCCACATGCTAGCCAAGCGCTCTACCACTGAGCACCAGTCCTGGCCCACAACCTACTGTTTTTAAGGGCTGGTTTTAAAACTTTCTGTTGTAGGGCACCTGTAGTGTGCACATGTTCATCATCTCCGCAGGCCCCTGCCCCATCCTGTGTGGCCAGGCGTCTTCCATCAGATGCTGCCTGTTTGGCCTCAGCAGCCATTCGGAGGTGCCTGTGCCCCTGGCTCCTTGTCCCTGGAAGAACTTCTTGGTCCTGTCTGCTGGTGGTTGCTGCCTATTTTCCTAGTGTTTGGGGGCTTTTCTGATACACAATTGTGTGTGCTTGTGGGGATAGCTCTTTAGAATAAGTTCCGTGAGGTGGAATTAACTCATACTGCCAGATTTCACCACCCAGATGCCCGTATATCAGGTACTCTTCCTGCAGAAGGGGGTGTGAGTGATGTGGTCTCTCTTTCAGGCTTGATGTTATCAGTCTTTTAAGTCTGGCCAACTTGATGGGGGAAGTACTATCACATTTAAAAGATGATAAGTGGTAAGCGTTTCTTAGAGCTTATTGATCAGTCCCTTCTCCTATGAGTCACCTGTCCATTTCTTTATTCACTTTTCCGCTGAGATAATTGCGATTTGTTGGTTTATAAGAACATCTTTTTTGCGGGGGATAATAGCTACTTGCTTCTGTGTTCCAGATATCTGTTTGTGTGGGTCTGTTTTGTACCTTTCTTGATGTATTTTTGCCCCAGAAACATTCTGAGAGCCTGTGTATGAGTCGTTTTTTTTTTTTTTTTGAAAGGTGTGAAAGGTTTTGGGTGTGAGCGCCACATTTTTTTTATATGACTCTCCAAATGTTTACTCTTTCTCTCTATTCTTCAATACATTTTGGATATTTATATTTCACTAGAAAAGCTATTTTTTTAAAAATTCCCATTAACAAATTCATTGCCCTCCAGTTTGAGGAACAGTCTGTTTGTTCTTATGGCCTCTGTCCTGGTCACTGGGGCAGTTACAGAGCCAGTGATCGTTTTTATGTATCAGTTTTTACTTTTTTTTCCCCTAATTTATTTTACTTTTTAAAACCAAACTTGCCGTTCTGGTTCTTGGTTGTTACTTTGTGGAGGAGGCTGCGTCCAGTGGCTGGCTTAGATACTGTAGCCAGCTCTGCTGTTGGCTGTCCTCTGACCCCTAGGTTTTGCCTGGGCTGGCAGTTTCACTTTGATTTCCTGTGTTCCCGGAGTTGCTATGGAGAGGAGGATTTCCCACAGGCTGAGCTGTGGTGGGTTGTCCTGTGCCTGTGGCTGGTGTTGGTGTCCTGCTCTGCCTCCTGGGGCTCTGGTCTGTGCTGCCTCTGTGGGGCTTTCCCAGCCTCCGTGGGCAGCCTGGAGGCCTTCACTTCGGTGGCCAGTTGAGCAAGTGCAGAGTGGAGTTCGGAGGTGGACACCACAGTGTGAGAACCTCACTTTATTCTTCGGCTCTTCTATTTCTTATTATCGTTCGTTTCCTTCAGGCCAGGCTGAAGGGAGGTCTGTCAGTTTTCCCAGATCCATTTTTCTCTGTTGATCTTTCCATGCATTCACTGAAGCTCTTGCTTTTTGCAGTTTTTCTGCATTCTTTGTGTTAGTCCTTGCTATTTGACCCAGAAGTTTATGACAAGGATATCTTAGTGATTTCTTTACTCTTTGTAATTGTAAGTAACCTTTGTGTAATTTAGTGCTTTTTCTTTTCTTTTTTTTTTTAAACCAGGAAATACACTTTTAAAAACATTTCTTTTTTGTGCGGGGTTTGCAAGCCAGGGCCTCCCGTGTGCTGGGCCCGCGTCGGGCCCTGGGTTACATGTCGGTGGAGTTCTCATCTTCAGTCTTGCTCTTGTTTGCATTTTTCTGGTATATTTTTGTCCATTTGCACAGCTTTTCTGAGGTCCTTGGTTTGAGGTTTGTCTTTTATAGGCAACAAATGGTTGGATTTAGTTTTTAACCCTGTCATGGGTCTTTTGAGTTTATTCCATTTACATTTTAATTTCTGAAGCAGACTTATTTGGGTGTCTCTGGTAATTTAAAAAACAGCTTTGGGGGCTGGGGTTGTGCACAGTGGTAACACGCTTACCTAGCATGTGCAAGGCGCTGGGTTTGATCCTCAGCACCACATAAAAACAAAAAATAAAAAATGAAGGTATTGTATCCATCCAATTAAAAAATAAAAATAAAAAGTTTTGGTTTTGTTTTATGCTTCTTTGCTTTCCCCTTTATTTTCTGTTTGTTGGTCAGTAACTTGCTTTTAATTCTAGGAGCCCCAAGGTGTATAGAAAGCACCATCTCTTTTGTTCCACCTGTGGTTATTTATTTATTTATTTTTTGGGTACCAGGGATTGACCTCAGGGGCACTCGACCACTGAGCCACATCCCCAGCCCTATTTTGTGTTTTATGTAGAGACAGGGTCTCACTGAGTTGCTTAGCGCCTCGCCTTTGCTGAAGCTGGTTTTGAACTTGCGATCTTTCTGCCTCAGCCTCCCAAGCCACTGGGATGACAGACGTGTGCCACCACGCCCAGCTCCCCCAGTGGTTATTGTCGTAACTTTGTCTTCAACCTGTGTCTCTTGGACACTTCAGTGGCAGCCTCTCTGTTTGCCCATGGGAAGGGAGATGTTGGGACCCTGATGCCTTCCGCTCCTGGGTTAGGCTTGATTCTTTGCTTCCTGGAGTTCGTGATCTTTGCTGGATATATATTTTTTGTTTTTGTTTTTCTTTAATTGGATTCATTTTTGTTTGAGCAAATTACCTTCCAAGTACATTTTAAGGGCATGTTGATGAGGACCTCATGCTCATGGAGGAGTAGAGAAGGGAGGTTGGGTAAAAATCCAAGCAACAGAAACAGGTTGGAGCCCAAGAGAGCAAAAGAAATTTAGTGTTGCCAGAGTCTAGAGGTGTGTGTTCACGTCTACAAGCATGCATGTGTGCAAGTGTGCAACCCATGTGTTCAAGTGTGTACAAGTGTGAGTGTACAGTGTGCACAATATGCACGTGTAGGTGTGCAAGAGTGCATGTGTGCAGGCAGCCTGTGCAGATACGTGTGTGCAGGTACACATAGTTGTGCACACCTGCACATGAACAGGCACCTAGCCATGTGTTGATGCACAGGTGCGTCGTGTGTGTGTGTGTGTGTGTGTGTGTGTGTGTAGGAGCGTGTGAGTGCTGAGTTGCCTGGGCACTGGCACAGTGGCCAGGGCCGATGTCTGAGAAGTCACGAGACCAGGCACGCAGGGCGGAATCCCCCTGAGGACTGCTGAAAGACCGCGGGGAGGGTGCGTTGCGGCGTCCCTCAGCCAGCCTGCGCACTGGCTGCAGAGCCGGGTGCCCGCGAAGGCAAGGCAGTCCTGGGAAGAGGGCGGAGCTTAAGCTAGTGCCCAAGACCCTGGAGAAGAGCAGTGGGATTTGCTCTGGCTTGTGTTGGAAGGAGGAGTCCATATGGTGCGGTGGGGAGGAGGGCCTGGGAGATGCCAGTCATGTCCCTGGGGAGGGACTGCAAGGGTGGCAGTGTCACAGGACACTTGCTTCTAGAAGAGACAAGGTGTGGGGAGAAGTTCCAGGCTGATATGTTGGTTGGGGGCCAGAAGACTTTGGGTGCTGTTGGGGCTGCAGGATACTCCCTGGGTGCTGGACCAGGACCCTAGCAATCTCAGGTACGCTTCTGGCATCCCCCGTTCACCTACCGTGTAGGATCTCATCTCATGAGACCCTCGCAGCCCAGAGAGCTGGCCTCTCCTGCCTGGACTGTTTCAGCTTGCTGTGAGCTCACCACAAGAGCTTTGATCTGCAAAGTTCTTGTTTTCCTCCATTACAAATCACTTGTCACAAATGGGAGAGGCAGAGTCATCGAGGTTAAAAATGATGAATCCATGGGCACACACCTGCTTAGAGAAGCAGGACAGTCCCGCAAGCCACTCCCTCTTGTGCAGAGGAGACTGAGCAGCTGTGGTGGTCGGCTGCACCACCATAGCCAGGAGGGCGTGGTGGAGAGCACTCTGAAGTGGCGTGTCCTTTCCTGTGTTTGATGATGTAACAATCATGTGTACAGCTGCTAGCACCTTGCATACTTCTGAAAGGATTCCTTACAGTTCCTCATGTTAATAGTATTTTTATCTGTTTCTTATTTTCTCTGGCCAATAGGTTGTTGAGAATTTATCTCTGATGTGGGTAAAGCATCTGAAAGATGTTTTCTTATTAATCAGCTAACAAAAACACCATCAAAGAACAAAACCTGCTTAAAAAGAAGAAAGGAATATAAAGGAAATTTAAAAATCAGCTTTATTTAACTTTATGGAATGATTTTCAGGGGCAGGCTTTATGGTAAGTCACGGGTAAGAAGTCCTTAATGTGAGCTGAATCAGAACTCCAGTGCTTTTGGCTGAGGGTTGTTATGAATTATTTGTAACAAAAATCAAATGGATTAAAATTTCCAGAATAAACATAAGAGCCCAGAATAGGGTCTATGTGGAATTTCCAGGCGGGAAAGCACAGACCCTTCCCCAGCTGATTTCTGGAAGCCCCTGGCATCCAGACACCTTGTGTCAGTCAAGGCTGCTGTGTCTGGTGCAACCTGCGCTGAGGTCTCCCAGGCTGTCAGCACAACGAGAGGCTTTCAGAGCAGGTTGCAGTGGACACAGTGCATTCAGTAGGGACATCTGGATGTGTGTGCGTCAGAACTGCATCCTCCCCACTCCTGACTTGGTCCAGAGTGAAGTTAAAAGTTGGGATAAAAGCAACACTAAAAACAAGGGGATGCTCCTTCCCCTTTGCCAGCTCCAAGATCTGAGCAGAAGGTGGTGTTCCCGGTGGCCTTCAGCCGGTAGCCCTCAGCGGGTGGCTCCAGGTTGGGGGACATGGAAATGGGCTCTCGTCTAGCAGAGTTGTTTCCTTTTGCTTTTTAACACAGTGCATGGTTTCTGTGACGGCCTCTGACATCTGCAAGTCTGATTATTTGGGATAAAATCAGCGTATTTCAGGCGTAAGACACTTTGTGCGATTTGGATGATGGATTATTTACTTGGTGTCTTATAGATGCTGTTCCACATATTTTGGGCTGCAGTGTCTTTGAGAGTACAATATTAAAGCATTAAATGATTGGAAGCATTTAAGTTATCTGTTTTTACTTTGAACTTTTTACAGTGATATAATGTAAAATTTTGTCATTTTAGCTACTGTTGAGTATACAATTTCATGCCGGTGTTACTGTAATTAGTGACGATTAGTTAAAGGAAACCTGAGGCAGCTAGGCCTGGTGTTCTTGGTACAGTGAGTTAGCCTTTCAGGTTCCAGGGATTTCTACCAGAGGATGAAAATAGAAAATGAAGTCTGTTCAATCCCAACATTAAATTATATTTTCAAAAAATTTTCAGTTTTTGGTTAGAAGACTGAAGTTTCCAGCACTCTCCTCCCTTCCCCTGCCCAGTGACTTTGACTTGTTCTTGTGTTGAAGAAGGCGCTCTTGTCCCCGTGCAGTTGTGGAAACTGGCCGACCTGGCTATTTAGCGTCGAGGAAAGCCCATAACTGAAGTCCTGGGCGTGTGCTCCAGCTGTCCCTGTGCACAGTGCATACATTCAGAGACCATCACTCAAACTTATTTTTAAAAAGCCTCTAAATATAAAGATATGAGTGTGGCTTTTTTAGTCATATAAAAAAATAGGACAGCAAGTTCTTAATAATAATAAGTTCGGGTGTAATTTGGGGCTGGTGACTTCACCAAGGGCCCAGTTTACTAATTTTACATTTTGCTGGGGGAAGGCAGTCTTTTTTTTTGGGAAAGGCCGGTGAGCAGGCCCGACTTGACTGCATAGGGATTGACTCTGGGGCATACAGAGCTGAGCCTGTGGGGACGTTGTGACTTCATTAAAAGAAACAAAACCACTGAGGATGGACTTTGAAGCTGGGGAGGTGGATGGACTTGCAGCACCTGGCGCCTGCAGGTGCTTTGGCCCCGTCTGTGAGCGCAGTGGTAGTTCAGGTCTTTTCCTCATCAGGGGGACACATAAGTGTGTGTGGGGCCTGGTGAAGTCCTCACAACAGGCTCTTCCTGTGGAGGATTGAGCCGTGCGTGGAATGAGCAGGGGCTGCGGGATCTCCCGGGAAGGAGTGGGACCTCCTCCCTGTAGCCTCATGCAGGTGGCGAATGCTGGAGGACACAGCCAGTCTCAGTTTTGCTGTCTTTGATTCCAAGTGAATGAAACCCATGCGTTTTTGTGCACTTGGGAAGCAGAAGTTCTCAGTCTCTCCACCTTTCTGATCTGTCAGAGGTGGATGGTCTTCAAGGATCCTTGAACTCACGGGGAGCGGTGTGCGTGGCTTGGATCAGGCAGGGTGTGCTTGCCTCTGCAGAATCCGCATGGTGTTCCCTGTTCTCCTAGCAGAAGTTTTCTCTACGGTTATTCAAGAGGTTGTCTGGCACAACAGAGGGCTTGGAAATCAGTAGACGGGGACTGGAGGCACTGGTATCTGTCTCCATGTGCTCCTTCATACTTAGTTGTAGCTGCCTCTAGAGGATTAATATGTGTGCCATTATTTTATACCAGAAAACGAATTTATCTGGTAAAGAAAATCAGGAATTGACTGCACTTACAGTTTGAATGTGTTTGCAGAAGCAGGAAATTGCTAAACTTCTGCTTAGAAAATGAGGTTGCCCATGTAGATTACAACACTTTTGAGACTGGGGCTTTTGAGGAGGTGGGCCTGTCTTGTCCTGGCCTGGCCTGGCCTGGCCTTCTCAAGGTCACACTGGGAAGGAGCAGAGCATGTGCATGGGGTCCTGGCCGGTGCCACCTCTTGGCTTGCTGTTCCGTCTGGCACCAAGCAGCCACCTGTAGCTTGTGATAGACTGGGTAGGAACTGGTGATCCTATTTCTGCCCCCAAGGAGCCTGAACTTGAGGAGAGGCAGGCCTAGAGTCCTGTAAGTCCCTCCTGCTCAGAGATCCTGAGGTGTCCACTGTGTGGGGCCCAAAGTTCCACTGGCCTGTTTTCTGCTTCCGGAGGCCCAAACTGGGGTACCCTTCCGTAGCCGCCTCCTGCCCTCCTGGCCGGCCTCAGCAGTACTGCTCTGGGTGCTTGCTCCTTGGGAAGGCCTGAGGGTCTGGGTCTCCCACACCTCCTCCACGGTTGCTGCTCACAGCTCGGGGACCACGCTGCACTCCTGTTGTCAGCCTTCCTGGCCAGGGACTTTGGTGACTTCCTCTTTCCTTTCCAGTGAAACCTGCAGTCATCTGGGGGGATGGCCCTCAACCCATGTGTCCCTTAGTCCCTCTCCTCCGCCTGCCTCACTGCCCTGGTGCCTGTGCTTAGCCATGCCCTGCTCTTGGACACCACTGAGACCCCAGATGTGGAATTCCTGCTGCGCACGGCTCCCTGCCCTCCAGCCCCTCTGGGAGCTGCCCGAGAGCCTCAGCAGAGGACTGGCTATGGGCCCCTCAAGATGGCGGTCCAACATGGGCTCTCCATCGTGTGGGCCTGTGGGTCCAGTGCTGCCCAGGAAGCTGTTTTCTTCTTTTGTGTCCCCCATGTCCCCTTCTGGCTTAATCCTCGTGGACACTCACAGATGCTTGCTGACCAAACATGCAGAACTGGGTCCCTTGCTGCAGACCATATCACCTTGCAGGGCTCAGTAGCAGGTGGCTGGCTGGGCGTGTGGCCATTCCTCGGCTGGAGGAACACAGGGGTACCAAGAGAGGATTGACGATGGCCGTGAGGGGGGGAGGTCACAGGACTCCTAGGGAGCGAGGTCCCTGGTCAGTGTGTCCTTGCGGTTTCTCTGTCCCTGAACTCGTTGATTCGTCAGGGAGTGGGGGGACACCCAGCACGTGTGAATGCCAGTGTGGGGGGCTCTTTGAGTGGCACCTCACGAGAATAAAGTTAACATTAGAAACCAAATGCCTTGCAGTGCTGGATCACCTAGCCGAGTCCCAGGAGGGTGGTGGAAATGGAGGGGAGTAGTCATTCCTCAGAAAACCCTGAGGTGGCCATTTTATAGTTTAAACCATGTGCTTTGCTTCCGTGGTGTACGTGGGGAGTGTGGTGAGCGGAGAGGCACTGGGCAGACCTGAGCTTCGACCAGCGATGCCTTGGCGGCCCTGCCCTGTGAGGTCCCTGCACACCGAGTCATCCTTTGCTGCTGTCCTCTCTCTCACTTTCTCCCCGTCACCTTGCAGCCTCTTTCCAAGTGTATTTTAAACACCCAAGTGTGGACCACCCTCTAAGCACGCCCAACCTGAGCGAAGTGTGACCAAACTCCTCCTCCTCTTCAGCTTGGTCAGAGGCCCTTGCTTGGCCACTTCTGAGCTGTGTGATGTTCATCAGTGTGCCTACAGTCTCTGTGCCCATGTTCCTTATTTATGAGTGGGGAGGATAATTGTAATTACTTCATAGGGAGTTGTGTGGATCAAGTGGATTTTATGTGCACAGTGTGTTTACCTTATTCAGTTTATTTTTGTGGTGTTGGATGGAGTGCAGGTATGCTAGGTACGTGCTCCACTACTGAACTGCAACCCTGTGTCCAGACAGTGCGTGGCAGTGGTGAGCTCTTGAGGAACGCTAGCTCTGGGTACCTAAGCACTTTGGAGTTTTGGGTGGCTGAGAGGAGGGCCCTGAGGGGAGACAGTGTCCTCGTGTCCTTCAGCTGGAGGCAGGTGCACAGCCCAGGCCAGCACCGTGTCTTGCTGTCTTTCTTTATTCTTTTTTTCTGAATTTTCATTTTATTCATTTTTTGTTTTTTTGCAAATAGGGAGATAGCTTTGTATTCTGTAATAAAACATTTTGTTGCAACTGATTTCATGGTTTACCATATGCAATGCAGTGTGATTTTAGAGTTTTGGAATGATTCCAGATGTGCAGAGCATGCAGAGTTCCCTTTTACGGCTCCCCTAGCCTCCCCTCAGGCTGACCTCTGACATTCTGAACAGCACCTGCCGTGCTTGGCTGTCCCCGGGAGCTGCATCCTCAGGAGTCACTTGGAGTTCATCCCTTCCATCCCAGGTGCTGCTCTGAGCCTGTCCTGTGTCCTTTCTGGCCTGTGGCTGATGCTCAGTCTGTCCTTGCTTTCTGTGAGCTCGGCCCTCCTAGGGAGGAGCTGCAAGTTGGTTTGCAGAGAGTCCTGGTTTGATGTCTCGCCATTAGTGGGAAGAGCCCGGGGGTGGGCCGCACTCCTCACAGCGTCAGGGTTGGTCTGTGAGAGCTGCTCCTCGGTGTGGGCATTCCCAGCCCTCCTGCCTTTGTCTTTTATTGCCTGAAGGTTTACAAGTGACGGTCTGAAACTTGTCCCCACTTCTCTGTCTCAGTGGGATCTGGAGCTCTTTTCCCGTGTGCCTCTCAAAGCGTTGCTCCGATGTAGGTCGGTTCCCTTGGCCTGAGGGAATGGTGCAGAGAGTTTTTAAAAAGGCTCTTTCTCCTTCGAGTTTCCTTGACTGAAGCATGCTCCTCCTCGCCGCCCAGGAATAAAACCTCCTGTGTTTCATCTTCCCTGTTTAGCCTGTGTCTGCCACTCTGGGGCTGGGTGTCCCGGGGCAGGAAGTTGGCTCTGGACACGACTCTGCGATGCTGGCTTCCGTCTCTGGGCCTGTGAATGAGGGGACGTGGCCAGACGAGTTGGTGCTTAGAGACTCCGAGCGGCCCCTGACATGGTGTCTAGAAGGCCCTGGACAGCATCGCCCTCTCTGTGGGTGGAGCAGGTCAGCTTTGTGTGGCACAGGGAGTGGCCCTGGCCGCGTACTTCAGGTCTCTGCTGGCGCCGTGGCTCCCTCGGGGGCCTAGGTGAGGAGGGGTGTGTCCTCGCGTGGCACCTACTCATGCCTCGCGTGGCATGAGTGAGGTCATTGCAGTTCTCTGCCTCTCCAGGGGTCCTTGGCCGAGCCACCTTTCTCATCTGGCCCTGCCCCAGCCTCCCGAGGGTCTGATGACACATCCTCAGGTCTTACGAGACATGTCGACTACGAGATTAGAAGAATTAGAAGAAAAGGAAACGTCTTAACCTCACGTGAAGCGACCAAGCATGGGTACTGGAGAGGCCTTGCAGGTCCAGCAGGCCATGTCCCGGCCCCGCAGGTCACCCTTGCCCATCGCACGGCTCATGGGGGCTCTGCAGCCCAGCATTTCGCAGCATGCAGTCCCCAGAGACTGCAGGTAACCAAGCATCAAGTGATCATGGAAAGGAAGGGACTCTATGGTGGATCCCTGCCTCTTTCCTTTTAAAAGAAGTCTGTTTTACTTAAAAAATGAGTTTAAATGTCTCATTTGGCAGTGAGAAGACAGACCTTCGTGCACTGCTTATTGCTCATGCAGTGGAAATACCGTCCACATTACAGGGTGCTGTGTGAGTGTCAATTCTGAAACTCACTGTCAGAGCCATTGGAAGTGACTTTCAGGTCTGGGGGAATAGCTGCCCACCTGTAACAGCTGAAGATGGAGGAGCCCAGATTTCAGTGAAATGCAGATTTTGATGAGCAGGTGAGCTCTTGGCCACAAGCTGGCCCTTGGCCATCATTCTGCATTGTGAACTCGGATGCTGTAGGTGGAGGTCAGTGGTGGTGCCCTGACATTCAGGGTCAAGAAGATGGTTGCTGGTGGGAGGTGTGTAGCCGCATGGGCTGTGTTAGGTGTCCTTGGTGATGTTTCGGTAGCCTGGATTGGCATCAGTCTGGCTGATCAGAGCTGTCACACCAGGTGTCTCCTGGGTGCTCCCACTGAGCTGCTGGGCTGTGGGATGTGTCTCCGGCTTGGCGGCTCATGCAGATGTGGAACAGTCTGGCTGTTGTGATCTGGCAGCCGCTGCCTGTGGGGCCTTCAGTTCGTCCTCAGGATGTCTGCTGTGGATCAGGAAGGCCTTGGGCATGTGCATCATTATGCTTTTCTTAAAGAAAAGCACCAGCAAGCTTTTCTTAAAATGCAGTTGCTTTCAACCCAACTTATGATCATTTCAGCGTCTCAGTGAGGACCAGTGGATTTCGGTCCTCCTCTGAGCAGTGACCTCCTCTTAAGAGCAGAGCACATTCCTGGGTCTTGCGCTCTACTGGCGTGTTTGCTGGGAGGCATGTTTGGATCAGTGAGAGTACCTCTGTGTTCAGTCCATGGCGCTCAGGGTCTCAGACCTGGAGTGGCAGTCAAGCAAAAAAAAAAAAACGAAAACAGTTTTTACTTTGACCTTGGTGTAGGCTCACTTTTCTTAGCATAGCTGGAAAAATGTCAAAAAGAGTTTGATGATAATGAGAAAAGTTATTAAATAAGAACAGGTCACCATGCAGCTTCTGCTGCTGGGTTTTCAGGAGGGCATGGCCACAGCCCCTGGAGTACATGGGCCCCTGGAGCGTGACGGATGGACTTCCTCGGGAGCAGCAGTAGGGTTTGGGGCTCGCGTGTGCCCGTGGGAAGCACTATTCCAAGGGTCTTCCTTGGTACTGCAGGCAGATGGACTTTTTTACCAAGTTGCAAAGTGTGCTGCTGTCTGGGAGGGGAGCTTTCGGGGTGCAGATGGCTGGTGCTCCCTCCTGGAATGCAGCTGCAGAGCAGGTGTGTGCCTGTCAGCAGCAGAGCGTTTGGGGTTTAGAGGCAGGTCTTCAGTGCGGTGGCCCTGGCTTTGTTCTGCATGCCACTGTGGCGAGACGGGCCTGCGTGGTGCCCATGTCCCACCTGAAGGGATGTTCTGGGCGTGTAAGGGTGGGAGGTGGCGTGTAAGGGTGGGGTGGCGCGCCGTCTCTTGTTCAGCTGTCCCGTGTGCCATTGCTTGACCCCAGTGGTAACATGCGTTTGTGGGGAGGAATTTCTAGTCTTGGAAAGCTGAATGGCAGGTCACATTCTCACCCTGTGGCCCCTGTGGCTGAGGTGTGCTCCAGAACAGTGCACAGTAGGAGGGTACGCTGGCCTTTGGTCATGGTTCAGCTCACCCAAGGCTGCAGGGACACTTTTGTGACAGATGCTGGCAGGGAAGTGTTAAATTTAGTGTTCGCCCCATGATGTCTCGATGGATAAAGGGGAGAAGAGCAAGCCTGTATTGTTTTTAGAATATATTTGCAGTTGTAGATGGACACAATGCCTTTAGTTTTATTTATTTTTATGTGGTGCTGAGGACCGGACCCAGTGCCTCACATGTGCCAGGCAAGCACTCTGCCACTGAGCCAGACCCCCAGCCCCAGCCTGTATGTTTTATCTCAGGATTTGGGGAAAGTGATCTGGGTAGGGTCAGAGGCGAGGGCCAGGGAGCTGGTGCCCCCCTAGCCCTGGGAGGAAGCCCAGGAGAGGCAGGACCTGCCTGGAGAGGTGCCATTTGGTGGAGCTTCGCGCCTGCAGCTGGTCTAGCTCCTGGTGGGCCTTAAAGACACCTGTTGAGTCTGGTGACTTGCCCTGGCCTCTGCACCAGAACAGGACCTGCAGCTGAGTGGCCGCGTGGGCTCTGCACCCACACTGCCTGAGCACTTGAGGTGTGTTTTCTCATTTTGCGTTTGGCTTCTGCTATTGTGTAATGTTCACTGTCCTACGAATAAGTTTCTGACAACTGCAGAAATTGTAGGTGACGCCCCTTCCCCCCAATTTCATTCAGAGGCCACTTTAGAGAGGGTGAGCCAGGGCTTCTGGAAGGTACGTTACCACCCTGCGGGGCCACAGGCACGTGAGATGCTGGTCCCTTGGCCTTCGCAGTCCTGTGTGGAGTGTGGATGGCAGAGGTGGAGCAGCTGCAGGACCGGAGGAAGCATCAAGGTCCCCTGCTGTGGGAAGATGGCACCTGCAGTTGCTGGTGGCTGTATTTCCAGGGATGGGGTGACTTCTTGGCCGTATAGTTGCGAGACGATCGTGAACACAGTACCAGAAAGCGGCTGAGTCTGAGCCACAAGAACCTGGCTCGATATGTCATAAAAGGTCCTTCTGTTATTTCTGAAGAACAAAGGTATACGCAGTCATCCCTCATGCACCAAGGGGACGGTGACGGAGTGCGGACTCCATGGGCTGGGAAGCTCAGCCTGTGCTCTCACTGTGGCTGTGTCTTGCTGACCTGTCTTGGTCGCTCTGACACAGTGGACATTTTTTCTGCTGCCCTACACGCTCAGCCTTGCGTGAAGCAGGGCCGAGGCCTCAGCTTCCCTTTCCTGAGCTACCAGGGTCATGAGAAGGGAGACCGGCACTGCACCAGTGCCCTGGCTTTTGTCACTGGTGGGTGGCTGAGGTGCCAGCGACTCAGACTGCAGCCTGTCAGTTCAGCTCCTGCACCGGGTCCTTGGTGCTGGTCCCAGCACACCCAGTGGAGGCCCGAAGTTGGGATCCTGCCCTCATGTTCTTCTGCGTTTAGGTTGCACCCGTGCGTTGGGAGGTCCAGCACCTGAGCTTCCCACAGCTGGCAGTTGGGCATGGGGACAGGAGGACAGGAAGGAATGGGCTCAGGCCATGAGCAGGTGCCCAGGTGCTCCACTCTGCACGTCCCCTGAGTGGAGATGAGTCTCAGCTAGCATGGCAGGAGTTGCTCTCCTTGCCGAATTCAGTAGACATGTCCATGGCCAGCGTGACCCTGCGTAGAAACTCGGTGTTTCTGGGCATCTTCCCAGTTGGGTTGATAATGACAGTGGTAGAGAGACAAGATTGTGATTTGTGTGCAGTTACGTTATTAGGGACCACGAGACCCACCTGCCCATGCTAGGAAGCCACTTGTGTGACAGAACCCCTCCCGCCACATTTCTTTGTGATACTGTCTGATTTCTCTGTCGCTGCCGTGCCTCCATGGGTAGCTGGCATCCTTGTCCCTGTCTTTGTGGAACTGCCGCTGCCCCGTGGATCACTTGAGTTGTGACAGGAGAGCCACTGCTCTCCCGGAGGGTGCCTGTGTGCCTCACCAGGCCCCTGCTGCAGGGTGAGCTGGCACGTGCTGGGCAATGGTGCCTGTGGCTCCATTTCAGCAGAAGGAGCTTTCTTGCTGGACGTGTCCTGGGTGAGGGTGGGAGGGCTGTTTTCCCATAGTCCCTGGCGTGTGCGTATGGGCTGCACTGGCCAGGGGACCTTCCCCTCTTTGGTGGCCCTCCCCTGGTTCTCCTGAGGATTTTCCAGTCAAGGCCAATGTTCTCTAAGGTGTGGATGCGTCAGGAATCAGGGCTATAAGTAGCACTCGGCTAAATAAGAGAAGCAGCCCTACAGGCTTCACCCAGGCCTGACACACAGATGGCAGTGAGGTGCCTCTGGCTGTAGGAGTGGACAGGATGGCCCAGGAGGAAGCAGATTTCTGTTATGTCCAGGAAGTGGCCACCTTGGTGTGTCTTGGCCAGGTCTGAGGCTGGGTCAGCACATGCCTGTGGAGTGTCCTGGCACCATTCTCTGCAGAGACGCTGGTCAGGGGTGCTCCAGTGGCGTGCTCTTCTGGGTTGGGAGGGTTCCCCTTGCGAGACCTGAGACCTGCTTTGGGACTTTACTTGCCAAGAGGGCACACGGGTGTGCGTGTCTGAAATGGAGGCTTTGGTTTAAGAGGAGAAAAAGCTCACGTGGGTGCAAATTCCAGCTCCTTGCCACGAACTTTCCAGGAAGGATGTTCTTGGGTGCAAGCAGCCAGCCAGGTCGGTTTTCTTTGTGACGTGCATGGTGGTGAAGATACACGCATATGCCGTGGATCCCCATGAGGCTCAGCCATCAGCACCTGCTGTCTCTGCGCCCCTGTGCCCTAGGCTGCCTGCCCCTTCCTTGCACCCTGTCCGCTTAGCTTAGCCAGGGGACAGCCTGAACCACCTTGGCTGCCCATCCTGGCTATGGCTGCCTTGGCCCCAGACCAAGGGTGCGGCACCTGATGGGGATGGATTTGCACCTCAAAGTGATTTTGAAAATGAGACAAGCTCAGTGAATGGAACACAGGGAGTGATAGCTTTGGGAGACATATTTGCCTGAATAACTAGAAATAGGAGTTTTCCCTGCAGAGCTGAGAAGCCAGTGGTGTTTGCGTTTAGGCTTGGAGTCCTAACCCTGTACTGACTCTGAGTAATCTTTTTTGGTACTGGAGATTGGACTCAGTGGTGCTCTACACTGAGCGACATCCCCAGCCCTTTTGATTTTATGTCAACTCAGGGTCTCACTAAGGTGGCCAGGCTGGTCTGGAACTTGCGATCCTCCTGCCTCAGCCTCCCGAGTAGCTGGAGTACAGGTGTGTGCTCTCATGCCCAGAGTGTTAAGGCACAGCAGCACAGGCTCAGCGGAGGCCCCACCCTTGGTTCTCTGGATTCTCAGGGAGGATGTGTCATTCACGTGCTCTCAGCAAGCCTGGCTGGCGAGAGCCACCTGAGTCTTGGCAGCCTTGAGAATGTCCTACTGGTTCAGATGCCTGGTGGCTCCTGGTGAGGTGGCAGCTGTGGGCCGGCAGGGCCAGGTGCCCCAGCAGTACCATGCCACTTGAAAGAGGCTACTCGCGCTTCGGCTTGAGTTTGTGGACGGTCAGCTTGTTGTCTGTGACCCATGGGTAAATAGTTCTGGGCCTTTGGTTGAGTCAGGTCCCCTGCATTCTCATTGCCTGTGATTCCTAGTCAGGGGTCCAGGTTTGCTTCATAGCGAGCTCCCTGAATGGGTCCCAGGGACAGGCGGGCAGGACAGAGCTCTGCTTGAGCAGTTTAAGCCAAGAAGGGGTGGTCAGGAGTGGGAGGGAAAGTGAGCGTCTGTTTTCTCCTCTTAGCTGGGCTTCTGCGAAGAGGGACAAGGGCGAGCCCGTCTCCATCTGAGAAAGGGTGGGTTTGGTGGCCACCTGGCCCCGACTGCCATCAGACAGGAGCCTATTCTCCGGTGGCCTGGGTGGGTGACAGTGGCCTCTACCTTGGTCCCAGTCGTGTTTATTAAAGAGCAGTGTGTGGAGCCCCCTCGGGTGCTGCGTTGAGAGCTGTTCTGTGAGTTTTCAGTTCCCTGCGGGGTGGGAGGGCAAGCGCAGGCTGTGTGGCCACCCTTTCCCGCGGGTCTGGCCTCCCACAGGTAGCTGTGCGTGGTCTCTGGGCCACCGGCCTTGTGAGTGTGCATCTGCAGGTGTAGTGAGTGGTGAGCGTGCGAGGGACCTCCGTTCGCAGCCAGGCATGTGCATGGTTTGTTTTCACAAAGGCTCACATGTAAGTAATTTTCTGGAGCACATAGAATACAATTTGGGAATGAGTGTAAGTGTCCCAGGCCCCTTGTGCCCGCTTTGAGCTGTGCTGTGGAGCTGAGCCGAGCCGAGGCCCTGCCCGCAGCCCCGCCTTGCTGGACATGCTCTTTCCGGGCCCCTGCTGTCTCCTGGCAGCACCTTGCACATCTGTTCACGACATTGGACCAGAGGAGGAATGTGGAGTTGTGTGTGCTTGGGGACCGAAACCAGAGGAGGGAGAGGGACATGGGGTGTCGGTCGGGCACAGATGTTATCAGATTGCAGACGCTTAGGACACTTTGGGCCTTAATTTAAAACATGGACTTTGCTGTGACAAAGGGACTATCTGTAGTCACTCCACTGGTGACGTGGTCCGTGGGCCTTGGAGAATGTTTTAAGCGTGGTGTGACTGTGGTTCCCGGATGGCATCGTGCACATGCAGATGTAGCACCCTGTGCCTCGGTCCAGGCTGGGCACTTGGGAATCCAGCAGCATGCCTGGCTGTGTTTGCTGTGGGCTTCCACCCCACCGAGGCTGCCGAAGCTGCTCTGCTGTGTGATGCTCCCTGCCTTATTCCGGGAGGTCATTTACTATCACCTCACGCAGCAGTGTTACCAGGGGGAGTTAGAGTGCCAGTTCGCCTGCTTATCCTTTCTTGCTCCACGTGAGGAAAGTGTCAGTGGTCTTTTGTGTTCCAGACTGGGCAGCGAGTCCTTCTGTGTTTTGCACGTTTAGACAGGCCATGTGGGGCCATCCTGCGGCCCTGCGACACCATGTTCTTTTCAGGAGTGGCTCTTGGTAAACGTTCTCTGATGGATGGCTCTCCTTCAGCAGCTGAGATGTCAACTGCTTCTGAAGGTGCTGAGTGTTAGTGATAAACTAGGTCACGTCACAGTCGTCGTTGGCAGAAAGGATTTGGAAAACCCGAGCCGGGTGTAGGTACGTACTGTACGCACGCGGCATCTGGCACAGTCGTCCTTCGCAGTTTTGATCTTCTCAGAGGAGCAACTGGTGTTCGTAGACTGGCAGACGCGGTCTCGGGGCTGTGCATGTGCCTTCCCGCTCCCTGCCCAGACACGACATTCAGGTGTGCCTGCAGCAGACATCGGAGTGCTCACTTAGATCCCAGGAAGATCGATGATTGGAGTGTTGATTTTTCCCGTGTGCCCTTAGTGAAGGGTTGTAGGGGCTGCTGTGTGCTACCCAGGACTGCGTCTGCAGGTAATGTTTAACAGACTGTTTTATGGCTTACTGCACATAATTATCTCTCTTTGTATTCCTGGGCACAGTTCTTTCTTTCATTACCTAGTGAGGATTTCTAGGCTCTTTCACAAACAGCAGAGGAAATAGATAATATTGGGGAGGTGTTGGTGGGATCTCTGACGCTCACACTCATGGTAGGTAGATGTTTGTTGGGGTCTGCGGAGTTGGTGGGATCTCTTTCTCAGGCTCATGGTGGGAAGGTATTGGTTGGGGTCCGCTCTCTCACGGGCATGTTGGGTAGGTGTTGGTCACATCTGTTGTACTGAGGACATAAGCTGTTCTTTGGTATGAGTTTGGTGGTAGGACAGTGTTTGTATTGTTTTCTACATTGTTTATGTGGCATAAAACATACAACTTGTTTGTATAAGCAGATTTGGGGAAAATAAGTTTCGCATTTAGCTAACAGAATTTTCAAAAATGTCTGGTAATAACTCAGAAGGGTTCCTTAGGAAGGACATGTGAGTTTGGTGTGGTTTTGTTTTCTCTGTTGCTAATATATGAAACAATTTGGAAAAACAATGTGTTAGGAACTGTATTGGTATTAGTTTCTACACGTTCAGACCCAGTGACAGTATCTCGCCACTCTTTATTTTGGATCTCTCTGCAGCTTATGGAAGGCCTTCTGGTTTTCCATGTTTTAAAAATAGATATTTATGAGCCTTCATCTTCCTCTGGTGTTACCCCCGAGCTTTCAGTGTTTCAGAATTATTTGCAACACTGACGTTCATGTTGGTGGTGCGGGATGTGGATGGACCTGCAGACCACTAGTGCTTTTGTAGCTTGCTTCATGGTAGTGTGGGGTCTGCAGTGCAGAGTGGCCCTCAGTGGCCACAGGGCCTAGTTTGGGGTGAAGTAGGACTGAGATTCTGGAAATGGGGCTCTTAATGGACATGTCGATAAGATTGGGAAGGGTCCTGCCAGGCTGCCCCAGGAAGCCTGGAGTCACCTCCACACCCTCACGCCAGCTCTCTGTGGGATGAGGGGCGAAAACAGCACGCTTATTTATCTGCAGGAAATTAGGAAGTTGGTTTTCTAGTGACAAGTGGTTGAACTCGCCACTCCTCTGAGGCATGGGACCTGCAGGAGTCACTGGCTTTGGGGAGCAGAAGGGAGGTCTGGGGGTTCTGGGCCCTCAGTGCTGCCCCTGGTGGACCTGCCACCTCTGCTGCTGCTCCGGGAGAGTCACCGGAAGCCTTTCAGTTTTCCAGGGTGTTACTAAGAGCCAGGGAAGGAAAATCCCCACGTCTTCCCTTACTCATTCTTGGGCCTTTCTGAAAGTTTTCAATAATCATACTGCATACTTTCAGCTGCCCTCCCCCCAGAAGGTCAAGTTTGAGTACCAACTTTTATATTTTAGTAAAAGAACATTCGGGCAGCTTGCATGTGAATGCTGCTTCATGTTTTCTTGGGAAATATCTCGCTGTGTGACCTTTCTTGTTAGCAAATGTTTTTTTTCCCTTTCCATCTGGAAAATGGACTCTTTTTCCTCCTGAACCCCAGGAGTTTATTTATTTTTGACAGTTTGTGGTAAACAGCTTCTTAAAAGTAACCTACTTGGAAGAATGACATTTAGGTCGTGTGTGCACTTTTGCTATAAATAGACAGTGGCTTCGAAGCCATGGTCTGAAGTGCAGATTTGAATTAGGTCTCAGGGATCAGAGTCTGTGTGATAAAGCCGCAATATGGGCACTTCTCTGCATTTGTTGGCCCTGGTTTGGATTTGTTTGAGGGGGGCTGAATCTTTCAAAGGAGGTCTTGGTTGAAGGCAGTGGGTTTTGTCTTCCTTACTTCCACCACCGCCTTTCTGAAGGAAGCCCAGAGGAGGTTGCCCTGGACCTGAGGATTGGTGGAAGTCCTGAGCATGCCTCTTGGGTGCTCCTGGGCAGGCTGGTGGCGGGCAGCTTGCTGCCTCCGGGCCTCAGGCTGCACCCTGTGCTCCTGCTCTGTGTCCTTCCCCAGTGGGGAGGCGGGTGGGGCTTTTGTGAATGCAGCTGATTCTGGTGGCCGTTTATTCACTCCCTCTCGTTGGCCTGGAAGTGTGGCTGGTTCATAATGGGTTATTGATCGGCCTGAGGACAGCAGCAGCCGCGGGCCTTGTTGCCAGCCCTGCTCGTTCTCCCAGCACTGAATGCACACTGACGGAGCGCGGGACCGGTCTGGGGACTGTGAGCCTGGATTGTTCAGCTCATGTGGAATGGTTTGTAGGGTGAGGAACTCTTCATTGTTGTTCGGGAACTTCCCCCATTTGTGCAGATAATAGGCTTTTTGTCTCAGTGGTAAGATAAGCTTGTCCAGGATGTTAATGATGTATTTTAATTCATGGCTCATAATGCTACAGTGTAGCTCGTGAGGCTGTTTCATTGTCTGCAGGAGACAAACGGGCACTCAGCCGGCTGCACCCACTGGGCCCACGCCCACTGCAGGGCACATCCCAGGCCTGGCAGGAATGGCTTTCCCCAGAGTTGTCCCTGTGACGTGCTTGAGAGCAGTTGCTCTTTTCCTTTCGTGATGTGCCTTTTGGAGCAGTGATACTCCTCGGTAGTTGACCCTGTAAATATCTTAGGCATTCAATCTGTGTTGAGCTTTTCTTTTTTTAGATGAATTTTTGGTGGGGCTTTTCCCTGCCCACATGGAGCCGTCAGATCCCCCAGCAACCCACTTGCACAGTCCCCATTCCCAGAGACGTGTGCACATGGCCATGGCCCCTGGACACACTGACCTGGAACCCCAGCTTCTCTGCAAGGGGACTGCAGGGGAGACAGCCAGGGGCAGGAGAGCCAGGCGGCTAAAGGAAGCCAGAGCGGTGTAGTATCATGCCAGGGTGGTGAGTGCAGGAAGTACCCGCCTGGAGAGGACTGGAGGGCTCCAGTGCTCCCTCAGCTGGAGCAGGAGGTCAGCCCCCTGCCAGCCCTTTGCTCCTGCTGCTTGCAGGAGTCTGACTTGGTGCTACAGCAGTTAAGACTTGGGCTGTTTTGGAAATGACTCTGCATATTAGAGCGTGTTTGAATATTAGCCTGCGGGTTCTTTTTTCAGACTAAAATTCTGGTGGTGGCGTCTACTACACTATGTTCAGAGAGGGCAGGCAGTACAAGACCATTAAGCTTTTGTTCTGGGCTCGTTTAATTCACAGAGCAGCAAATGGTAAGATTTCCTATCCATTCACAGGCATGCTTGTTATGGAAAAATATATTTTTTTTCCCCTGACAATGCCATGTCAGAAAATTATTGTTTAAAATATGGAAGGAAGCAACCGGGCGCGGTGGGGTATGCCTGTCATCCCAGCACTTAGGGAGGCTGAGACAGAAAAATCACAAGTTCAAAGCCAGCCTCAGCAATGGCGAGGCGCTAAGCAACTCAGTGAGACCCTGTCTCTACATAAAACACAAAATAGGGCTGGGGGTGTGGCTCAGTGGTCGAGTGCCCCTGAGTTCATTCCTCAGTACCAAAAAAAAAAAAAAAAAAGGAAGGAGCCCTTCACATCACTACTTGTTTTTTACATTGGGAAGAGGTAAGGGGCGGCTGCGGAGACCACAAGGAACCAGGCTTGATCCTGGGCTGGTGCTCACTGGCTTTCCAAGGCAGCTTGCAGCTGGGCTCATGGGTGGATCTCTCCACCGTCCCTGGGCCAGTGTTTTAGACATCAGAATGCTGTCTTTAAAGAAGAATCCGTTTAGCCGGGCGCGGTGGCTCAAGCCTGTAATCCCAGCACTTAGGGAGGCTGAGACAGGAGAATCGCGAGTTCAAAGCCAGCCTCAGCAATGGCGAGGTGCTAAGCAACTCAGTGAGACCCTGTCTCTACATAAAACACAAAATAGGGCTGAGGATGTGGCTCAGTGGTCGAGTGCCCCTGAGTTCAATCCCCAGCACCAAAAAAAAAAAAAAAAAAAAAAAAAAAAAAAGAAGAATCCGTTTGAACAAGTTTATGTTGGTTGGATGATTTTTCTTTGACTTTTGGAAACTAGAATGAATGAAAGGTAGTTTCCCAGCTATACTTCTTAGGACCCTGGAGCGTCCGTGGGCCTGGATGGGGCAGGTGTGGGAGGCCGAGCTGCTCTGCTTCCACTTGTTTCTTATGAGAGGAGCAAGTAGGGTTCATCTGACTTCTGTGTAGGACTTCCAGATCCTTAAAAGTGCAGAGTAACCAGTGAACACAGGTGCACCCATGCACACTCAACCCGAGGGCCAACCGTGCTCAGTGTTTTGGTGGACTTGCCTCCAATCTCTATTTGCAAACCACCTCTGAATATTTTGTGACACATCTCCAAAACCCAGGAGCTTTTGACCGTATCACCAGGTTAACAGAGTAGCAGTGATTCCAGATGCAGCCGGGCACCAAGGCTGTATGAAAGCTTAGCTTCCATCAAGAGGCCTACAGGTCAGACGGTGTTTGAACGTGTCTGTTGTAGATGGCTACAGCTGCATCAGGTCACCTGGTCCAGTAAAGGCCTGTGCAGTGCTATTTAGATGTTTCTAATTGGCTTCCCAAGCTGCTACTCTTGTCCTTTTAAATGTATTCAGGCAGCTCTTGTGGATGCTGGTGACCAGCTGTCTTTGAACACTGCACAGACGCTTCCTCACTCTTCAGTGATCGCTGGTAGTGTCTCGGGCACTGGCGTTACTGAGGTTCTCCCGCTGCACTTCACGCGCACTAATCTAACCCTCACAGGAGGATTATAATGTAGGTAGCATTCTGTCATTACATTTTGGGATGAGGAAATACCATGAGGAGCAGAGAGGCCCCTCGCTCAGGGTCACACAGCTGACCTGAGTTGATGGCAGAACAGGATATTGATCCAGGTGGTCTGACTGCCCCTCACGAGCTGCTTTTGGGTACCAGCTGTCTATTCGCCTGTCCATCAGATGGCTAAAGTGGGTGGCAAGGCCATATCTGTGATGGTGGGCAGGATGGCCCTAGGAGGGTCGGGGCACTGGGATGTAGACTGTGGGGATTCAGGTTCGTTCTAGGCTGAAGTGTGGTGACTGGGCTCATGTTAAGGGTAGGAAGGGCCTGTTGGGAGTCTCCAGGAGGTTCCCAGGGGCCTGGCCTAGGCTGGGAGGGAGGCCACAGGGCACGGAAGACCTGGTGCTCATAGTCGTCCAGGGGGTGCGCAGCCTTCTGGTCTGGTGTCCAGCCCACACTGGTCTGATTCTCAGACACATGCCCTGGGAGGACCTGCCACTCCTTACAAACATGGGGTCCCTCCCTTCCTGGCCTTCCGGGAGCTTCTCCAGGTCCCAGGGCACAGGGTGCATTTATAGTGGCATGTTTACAGGTGCAGTTCCTGCCTGGCCTGGCAGTGACCCTGGCGGCCTCTAGGCTGAGCCTCTTCCTCAGTTTCTTCCACCCTCAGCTCCTGACCTGTCGAGGGAAAGTGGAGTGGGAGCCTGGGGGATGCTGAGGAGGCTCACCCGTCGTAGTGCTGTAAATGCCCCGTGGCTGGTCACTGTGCTTTCCCTTCCAGCCTCTGCATCTGGGGTGTTGGCGTGGGGTGTGTGTGGGGCTCCCCGAGCCTGCCACCACGATTGTGCTGGGGTGACAGGTCTGTGCTCTGCTGGTGCCCAGGCTGCACACCTGGAGGGACCTGTTAGTTGGAACACTGGCCCACAAATGAAGTTCATCCTGAGCCGCCGGATGTCGGGAGTTGGGGGTCCCTTCATGGGATTGTGTGGTCTGGGTGGTGAGAGGGGAGAGTGGGTCCGGCTGCGGTGTGTGCCTGGCCGGAGACGTAGGCTGCGTTTCCCTCCCGCCTTTCCTGTTTTGTCGTCCGTGTCCCTCTCCTCTTCTCCATTATCGTGCATTTTTTATGTAAGAAAGATACATTTTCCTTAATGAACATTTTACTTTTTCCCATATTTTTATAAGTGTGAATGAATTACTCAACTTCTTCAAAATGAAATATATTCAGTTGAAAATCACACAGGCATTTTTAGAAAGCAGCCTCACACCGTGCATCCCATCGCCAGAGAAACTCATGCCCATACAGCAAGAAGTCCACTGGAGTTCTGTTTTAACACTAATCGGCAAGTCCTTCTTATGCTGAAACAATTAAATTGCAGCCTCTTCGACAAGTTCTCAGTTTCAGCCTTAGAAAGTTTGTAATGCATCTTACAATGGAACCCAAAACAGTGCTTTCCCTGAGCCCCGTGCTGGTGTGGCCCCGCGCTGGTGTGGCCTCGTGCTTGATGGGCCCTGTGCTTGGTGGTGTGGCCCCGTGCTCGATGGCCCCGGTCCTGTGCTGGTGTGGCCCCGTGCTCGATGGCCCCGTGCTCGATGGCCCTGTGCTGGTGTGGTCCTGGGCTCATGCACATGTGGGCAGCAGCCTGTGTGGATGCATGTGTCCCGCCATCCTGCTCACACTTGCGTGGCTGTGGGCTTTTGCTCCAGTCACTCTGGTTTGGGTGACCAATGGCATGGACTAGTTGTCTAGGGATTTTCATCTATGGGCCGATGTATTTTAGGAGACATTGGTGAACCAGCTCACGTTGGGCTCAATGGTTTGAGAGGAGAATGGGGCACAGGTGGTGGGGGAGACCTGAGCTATGCACACTTGCCACAGGGGCCTGTTGTGTGTGAGCTGCTGGCCCCCAGGGAAAGGGCAGAGCTGCTGGAGACCCTCCTGGCCAACCCAGGCCTCTTGATGGCCAGCAGACGGAGCAGGGCAGGTATGTCCTTGCAGCAGGTGGCCACCTGTGTCGTGTCCTTAAGGTGGAAGTTCTGAGGACTGCATTCCTGCTTTTTATTTGGAAGCAATGGGTTGGACTAGGTAGCAATTTTTTTTGCCTGAAGCCAAAAACATAAAAAAGAAAAAAGAGTTTGGAGATCTTGATCTGGCCCTGAGTTGCTCAAGGCGGGGCGTCCACGGGATTGGTTTCTGGCTGCTGCTTCGGCATGGGTACTGGCCCCTGAGTGGACGCAGCCTGGTTCGCAGCGGTTCCGTAGCATGAGGGTGTTTTGGGCTGGAGTTGTTACGCTGTAGCGCTTTTCCATTAATGCATTTGTGTTTCCCTGTAGATGATTTTAAGTGCTTTGCAAACTCCTCTGCTGTGATCTCAGAGGGGTTTACAGCAGGGCAGAGAAAAACTAGAAAACAGAAAAAGAGGGCCGTGTGTGCACTTGGGTGGCACCGAGGCCTCCGGCGGGCGTTTCCTGGTGAGTTGCAGGATCCTGCTGGAGTGTGGGCAGAGCGTTAGGCTAGCTTTGGGGAGGTGTGATGGACACGGAAACCCCTCCAGGCTCTGGGCAGAGAGTGTAGGTGTCCAGCTCTGGTTGGGTCCATCCAGCCGTCCTGAGGAAAGGGACAGGGTGACAAGGGAACGAAGACAGCAGCGCCGGGGAAGGACGCAGCCGTGTGCGCATCCTGTGGCCCAGCCAGGGGCCTGGCCTAGGCAGCTGACTGAACCTGTGTGGGATAGGCCTGTGGACCAGCAGGGGCCTGTGAAGTCTGTGTCCTCCCCTGGATCTGTGCACTGCCAGCAGGCGCAGTGGGCTTTGCAAGAGAGGGCACGTGCAGGGGTGTTGGTGCATGCGATGTCCTCGGGGGGCTTCCTGGCTCAGCTCCCAACAGGTGGAACGGGCTGAGTGCATGCAGGACCCCCACCCCACTTCCCTGGGGAAGCAGAGCAAAGAGCAGAGAGCACTCCTGGGCGATGATTCCTGCAAGTCTGCACCTGAAAAAGTCACTTTGATTTCCACACACACTTGTGGCTGCTGCTAGGACCCCTGCCCTGTCCAGGCCTTGTACTCTGCATCTGGACTGGGTGCTGGCTTGCTGCCTGCTGTTCAAGAGAATGAGAACGCACTGACTAAGGTCCTTTGTGCACAGACGTTTGTGGTGTAGCACAGTCTGCAAAATTACTTCAGAGTCACCCCCCGGGTTCAGTTACTTTTTTCTCTCCATAAATTTATTTCTGTATAGTCCTTTAAACGTGTAAGATTTTTAATACTAAATTTGGTCAATAAGTTATATACAAATAACATGTTCAGTTCATAATTGTGTGTGTATGTCTCATTCAGCATTTGGGAGGGTAGTCAGATGAGGTGAGGCTTCATGAAAATCAGTTGCCTCAGTAAATCATCATGAAAAGTTGTGAAGCGTGCAGAACTTATGTTAAGATCATGAAAGTCTGACCAAGTACTTTAACTTAGTGTCGAGATGGGGTCTTGGGTACCTGTGTGTTTTTCTGGTGTTGGGATTTTTTTCTTTTGCTCTGCTATTGGGATTAGTGACTCCTTGGCTTTGTGCTTGTTGGCTGGGGGCTGCTGGTTGGTCCCTGGTGTAGAGAGTCTGGTGCCACCTCCTCGGATCTGCTACTCACACTTTGTGTTTTTCTTTGGGTACCTTGGCGCCTGGTTGGAGGGCTTTCCTGAGACACTGAGGTCTGGGATTCTCAGTAAGATTTCCGCCTGTGCCTGTCTGGGCAGAGGCTGGCGTGTGGCATCTGGCCCTCTGGAGTGGACAGATGTGCTTTCAGAATCCCTGCTCCCTGGAGAACGTTGGGGACGCTCCCATCACAGCCGCCGATGCTGAGCACATGCTTTCCCAGGCTGCTCATCAGTATTCTTTTCTGCCTGTTTCAGTGAAAATGTCGGGGTTGGAATGACCAAGGTGGATGGGCTGCACACCGCCCGAGGTTCTGCAGAATGGGAGCTCCATCCTTGATGGAGTATAAGTGTGGATACACTGACTGATGCGTCCAGTCCTGCATCTTCTGTGGAATTGTAGATGGGAGTTCTTAGTGCACACAAGGCCACACCCTCTGGGCCACCAGGATTGGATGGCCTTGCCTGCACACCGAGAGCTGGGTGCTTAGGACAGAGTCTGCCCCTCTTGCTCTGTAGGCACATGGGCATGGCAGTGAGTGACCACCAGGTGGGATGGTGTGTACAGTCATTAGGGTTCTGATACCACCCCTGGGGTGGGCACTTGGGGAATCTTCTGGCCACTGGGGAGGCGGGGAGGCGGAGATGAGGCTGCATGACCTCACGGGTCCAGAGAGACTGTGCACTGGGATTGTGACGCAGCCCTGTGGCCGGAGCCTGAGGCTCCCTTTGTGGGTACATGAGCAGGGGTCCAGGAGGGAAGGGTGTGGAAGGCCAGGCCAGATAGGCATGGTTCCCTGAGGTGTGGGCGAGCTCTGGCCAACACCCGTGTGCGTGGGGCAACCCGTGTGACCAGGCAGGGGGCCTCTGCTGTGGTCCTGGGCAGTGGCTGCACCGTGGGAGCTGAGGGGCTGTCCCTGCGTCAGGCAGCCACCCTCGTTCCCAGCAGAGGGCTGTTGCTTGACATCTTGCATCGCGTGTGGGTGAGTGCTGTCTGTCGGCAGCCTCTGCAGCTCCTGGTCCTCAGCTCCCGCCTGGGCCCAGCTTTCCTCCCTGCCTCTCTCCCTGCCTTGGTCTCTTTGCCCTCCCTGAGGAGTAGCCTGTGTTTCCTGTGGTCTACAAACTCTTTCCACAGGCTTTCCTTAGAGACCTGGAATCTTTTTGGGGAAAAAAATTACTTACTTGAATTGTGTAGTATAATTAATTACCAATAGTTGTTTAATTACTGATTATTTTTTTTTTTCACGGTGGTGGGGCTGGAACCCAGGGCTTCCCGTGTGCAGGCAAGTGCTCTACCGCTGAGCTGCACCACACCCTTCTTTTTTCATTTTGAGATAGGGTCTCACCAAGTTGCTCAGACTGTAACTACTGATTTCTAAGGAGGCAGAGGGCACTGAGTTCAGGTGATCTGAATTCTTGTTGCTGTCCGTCTCCCTGAGTTCAGATAGGACCGGTGCTTCCAAGGCAAGCCTGCTGGGCCTGGGACATTGCTGCTCGCTTGCTGACGCAGGAGCTTTGCTCATGCGGTTTGTCTCTTCCAGGTGCCTGCTGCATCGGCCTCGCTGTCCACCCGGGTCGCGTGCTGCCTCCTCGCGGGCCCCTCCCTCGTTGCCGGGCAGCAGCAGCCCCTCTGAGGATGGAGAGGTAAGACGTCTCTTCAGGCCTGCGCCAGCAACAGCCGCTCCGCTGCCTCGCCCCCATCCTCCCCATGGATCGCAGCAGAGAGGCTGAGATGGAGCTGAGGAGAGGGCCCAGCCCGCCCAGGGCCAGCAGGAGCCAGGAGGTGGACGGGGACAGGGCCGCCTGCCACAGCTGCTGCATCTGCGGCAAGAGCTTCCCCTTCCAGAGCTCGCTGTCACAGCACATGCGCAAGCACACGGGGGAGAAGCCCTACAAGTGCCCCTACTGTGACCACAGGGCCTCCCAGAAGGGCAACCTCAAGATCCACATCCGCAGCCACCGCACAGGGACTCTGATTCAGGGACACGAGCCAGAGGCGGGCGAGACACAGCTGGGTGAGATGCGCGTGTCCGAGGGTCTGGACGGGTGCGCCAGCCCCACGAGGAGCACGTCGGCCTGCAACCGGATGCTGAACGGGGCCGCGCAGGTGGACAGCAGCAAGATCCTGCTGCGGAGCAGCCGGAAGGAGGTGGAGGGGGCAGCTGGTGCCCCAGAGGAGGCGGAGACCGTGGTCCAGTGCTCCTTCTGCAGGAGCCAGTTTGAGCGTAAGAAGGACCTGGAGCTGCACGTGCACCAGGCCCACAAGCCCTTCAAGTGCCGGCTGTGCAGCTACGTGACCTTGCGGGAGGAGTCGCTGCTGAGCCACATCGAGAGGGACCACATCACCGCGCAGGGCCCCAGCGGCAGCGAGGCCTGCGTGGAGAACGGCAAGCCCGAGCTGAGCCCCGGGGAGTTCGCCTGCGAGGTGTGCGGCCAGGCCTTCAGCCAGACCTGGTTCCTGAAGGCACACATGAAGAAGCACCGGGGTTCCTTTGACCACGGCTGCCACATCTGTGGGCGGAGGTTCAAAGAGCCGTGGTTCCTTAAGAACCACATGAAGGCTCATGGCCCCAAGACGGGGAGCAAGAACAGGCCTAAGAGCGAGCTGGACCCCATCGCCACCATCAACAACGTGGTGCAGGAGGAGGTCATTGTCGCCGGCCTGTCCCTCTATGAAGTCTGCACCAAGTGTGGAAACCTGTTTACAAACCTGGACAGCTTGAACGCCCATAACGCCATACACCGCCAGGTTGAAGCCAGCCGGACACGAGCCCTGGCCGAGGAGGGGGCTGCGGAAGGCCCCCTGGACACCAAGCAGTTCTTCCTACAGTGCCTGAATCTGAGACCAGCCGTGGCTGGTGACGTGTCCACCAGCGGGCAGGCTGGAAGGCGGGTTGCTGAGCTAGACCCCGTCAACAGCTACCAGGCCTGGCAGCTGGCCACCAGGGGCAAGGTGGCTGAGCCAGCCGAGTACCTCAAGTATGGCGCCTGGGATGAGGCACCGGCAGGGGACGTGGCCTTCGACAAGGACAGGCGTGAGTATATCCTGGTGAGCCAGGAGAAGCGCAAGCGTGAGCAGGACGCTGCGGCCACACAGGGCCCCCCCAGGAAGAGGGCTAGCATGCCCGGGGACCCCATGCTCTCCAGCCACCTCGACCCCCGGCCAGCTGCACGCCCCAGCCGCCGGGCCACGGCCACTGCTGGCCAAGGCAAGTCCTCGGAGTGCTTCGAGTGTGGCAAGGTCTTCCGAACATACCACCAGATGGTACTGCACTCACGGGTGCACCGCCGTGCTCGCCGCGACAGGGTGCCCGACGGGGACAGGGCCGCGCGTGCCCGCTGTGGCTCCCTCAGCGAGGGGGACTCGGCCTCCCAGCCCAGCAGCCCCGGCTCAGCCTGCGCCGCTGCCGACTCCCCAGGCTCCGGCCTGGCCGACGAGGCCGCTGAGGACAGTGGGGAAGACGCTGCGTCTGAATCTGCAGCAGGTGAGTGCACCCAGGGACCAGGCTCAGGCGGCCCTGCCCCAGGTGACCCCGAGCCCAGAATGCCCCATGCTCAGGGGGCCCTGTGCTAGGAACCTCAGCACAGGGATCCCTGCCCAGGGAGTCTCTGTGTTGGGGTGGCCACATGCCCAACTGTCCTGCCCCAGCGTGTGCCTGCAGCTTGAGCCGGCAGGTCAGACACAGGCCCGTCAGTGCCACTGCCCCTCCTCTCACTGCCTGCCCGTCTGTGCTTTCCCAGAGTGACACTGGCTTCGTGAGTGGACAGTCGTCCTGGCCATGAGTAGTTTCTAAGCAAGGAACGCAGTCATGGTGCTCCCGAGACATATCTCTCTTTTCCTTTTCCGCCTCAGGCCCACACACACAGCACACGTGTGTACACACCAGGCGCGCACCCGCAGGCAGACGCGTGTGCACTAAGTCTGTGTACCCCCGACTCGAACACACACCGTGACCCTGCACGCATGCGTGCGCACACACGCTTTCCTCCACTCTTCTCTCAGCCCCAGACATGGGTCAGAGTTAACGCGGAATCCGGGGCAGATGTGATCAGTCTCCTGAGACTCAGGTAAACCTGTGGGTTTAGACAGTTAATTGGAACAGGTTACTTTCCAGGTAGTATTCACGTAGAGATTTAAAGTTGATTAGTCAACGTTGTTTTCATAATTTTCTACTTTTTATGAACTTTGAACATTCTGATATCCCCTTTGCTATTTTCTGCCTGGGGAATTGCGAACGGAAGGTGACGTTGCGGGTACGGAACGGGGAACTCTTTCCATGAAGCCAGGGCGGTTTTCCTCTTGTCCCTGCAAGCCTGCTGGTTGGTGCTGCTTTTACCTGAAAGTTCAGGGGTGATAGAGATCGCAGCCCACGGGCAGAGCTGTCTGAACTCTGCAGTGAGGACGCGGTGTCGTTTCTTTGAGATGAAGCAGGAGGCCGAGCCAGCTTTCCTCTTGGGGATCGGGCAGGTTAGTCCTTGAGGGTGTGTGTGTGCTGTGTGTGGTCTGCTGCACCCACAGGCACCGAGACAGCCACAGCGTGGGCACAGGGCTTTCCCCAGCCCTGTGAGCCTGGGTCCACGCAGTGCACGCACAGGTAGCCATCACGCACCTCCACGTGTCCTGCCGTTGCTCAGTGCCCACTGGGCAGAGTGAAGTACATGTGCCCGCTGAGGGGCAGGGAGGTGCTGGGGTCTCACTCCTCGTGCCCTGGACCTGGCTGCCCAGGTGTGCCCTGGTTGGCTGTTCTGAAGTTTAATTCTTGGTTTTCTTCTCTCATTTTCATGGCTCTGGATTTTACTAGCTATGTTCTAATAACTGACTGCTCTGGAGTGCTCACTGGTAAAATACTAGGTGAGCCCTGTGTCTTTTTATTTACACTTTGAAGAGAACATTTTACTATTCGGTGACAGCAGGCAGGTGATGTGAGTGGGCCACTGAGCCTTGGCAGTGGAGAATCTGGGAGCGTCAAGTTATTTTCACCATGAAGTGGAGCTTTCTCTTCTTGGGCTCATTAAATTTTGGAAACTTGTTACTTCTTATAGGCACTGTATATATTTTTTCTAGAGAATTTCACATATACCTCATATGATTCTCATATTAATGTATATCTATTTGAATTTAATGCAAAGTCAACCATAAAAGAAATAGGATGTTGTATAGTAGCCTGAAGCAGCGCAGAGCCAGGCCTCCTAGGTCCCCCTGTGATCCCAGAGGCCAGCTGCTGCTTGTTGGTACAGACCCTTCCCTCTCGGCTGGCAGGGTGGGGTCTGCCATATCACTGGGTGAGGGAGTGAGAAGTGCCCTTAAGGAGAGAGACCACGGCACATCCGCTCAGCTGTGCTCAGCCCAGGCCTGTGGGGTCTGGGCCAGGCCCTCGGAGCAGCTGATTTTGAACAGAGACCAGGTGTCTTGAATACTGTGTCCTGATCTGCAGCGTGTCTCAAAATTTGCACGTAGCTTTGGAGATTGCTCGCCTTTCTATTACTGAAGACATTCCCTGATCTTGAGCATTCAGGCCATTTCAGATTCTCAGAGTGCTGATGGAGGGCCTTGGTGCGGTTCTTAGGGCCGGTTTGTAGGAATTGTCAGGCAGTAGGTGGCCGCAGTTCTCATGAGAGTCAGCTGGCCCCTGTGCAGCAGAATTGAAGTTCAGAGCTCAGACCTGTGTGCCTGTTCCCATCAATTCCATATGTTGTAATTTTATCTGGGAAAGAAAAAAAATAAAGAGCCGACTTCCAGGCATCAACACGATGCCACTTCTGGGCCCAGGACTTTGGAAGGTTCTAGTGGGCATGCCTCGTCTCCACAAAGGTCTGGCCCACACCGAGCCTTACTGACTTCATGTGCAGTCGTAATGGTCTGCAGGTAACTACAGGTGTGTTGCTGAGCTGGGCGTCCACCCCTGCTGAGAAGGTGGCAGATGGCATGGTTTTGGGGATCATGGAAATTCATGTTTTTGATTAGGGAGGAGGGACAGTGAGAGGACATAGTGATGTTTTAAAACACACGTGTCCCTAGGCAGAGTGCAGGGTGTGCTCGGAGGGCTTCCCTAGCAGAGTGGGCGCTGCTGCACAGGTATGCGTGTGGACACGGTGTGCAGCCCGAAGGGAGCCTGCTTAGAGTGTCAGAGCACAGGGACGCCAGGAGCCCAGTGGGGCTGCCAGCCTCAGGAGGCGCCACCTCACCAGTGACCGCGTGCCTGAGCCACATCTGGGCCGGAGCTCTGTGCCTTCCCTGCCTTGGGTTCAGAGGAATTCTGCTGCCTGCTTTGTCCCTTCCTTGCTCCGCTGCCACCAGAGCCCCTGGTACCACCCTCTGCATCTCTTGGTGTTCACTGGAACTTCACGGGAGCCTCCAGGTCCTGGAGGAAGTTCCAGGCAGTAGTGGTGTCCAGACACAGGGCAGAGGAGAAGCAGGGCACAGGTCCAGTGCTGCCCCAGGTACCAGAGGAGAGGCAGGGACGGCTCAGCAGGAGCAGGGCCCAGCGAGGGCTGATGGCCACAGCCTCCGGCCCCGCTACCTCCCTGGGCCAGCACTCCTCGCGGGAGCTCCACTCCACCCCTCGCCCTGTGGCGGACGGCTGAGTCCATGCTTTGCCTGCCTGGTGGCCGCCCGTGCGCAGGGGCCCAGCAGGGTCTCCGTGGCCTGCAGCTGCCTGAGGTTAAGCAGTCCTCCTTGTTTCCTTTTAATAGAGCTCGTCGGCAATTAGCACAGCTCAGGGGAAAAGCGTCCGTGTGTGTCTCCCACTGACAGGGGATTGAGGGTGAATCCTGGGAACAAAAGTAAGAATGTGTGAGGCTAGGGTCGCCCGAGCGCTTTCAGGGGCAGCCTGCCGGCGGGCCGCTCAGGGCTCTGCAGAAGCAGCTCTGAGGAGGCCTCCCCCTCTCGTCCTGCTGTAAGATCCAGGAAGTCCTGAGCACAGGGCTTGTCTAGCCCAGACCCCTGCAGCCAGGCTCCCTGTGGCACAGAGTCTGCCGAGGTGCAGCCGCTGCCTAACAGTGCTTCCTCACTGGGCCCACAGGGAGGCTGTGGGCTGCAGAGGAAGGGGCTGTGGACACAGCGGGGAGAATGGGTTGCTGAGATCAGCGAGGTGCAGCGTGGAGTTCAGCCGAGGAGGAACACACGGGCCTGGAATCCATCCATGGAGAGTCCTCCATGGGCCGAGGGAGCAGCGGTTCTGAGGCCATGGTCGTGGGGGGCTGTGGAGGGAGAGTCAAAGGCTGTCTCACCTCTGTGGTGTCCAGATGGAGCCCATGGTCCCACTCAGTGCAGGGCCTCCACCAGGCTGGCAGCCTGAGGGTCCCTTTGGGTGTGTTTCATAGGCCCACAGACGGCGCCGTGCCCTCAGTGACAGTCAGTCCCTGGGATGTTCTCCCCAGTGTGAAATAAGCAGGAGACCAAACGAGGGTGGGACCTGGAGACAGGAACTCTGGACGGTGGAGATGGTGGTGCAGCCAGGAGCTGGTCCCAGGTTGCCGGGGATGTGCGGATGGCCACAGAATGGAGGGTGGAGGACACTCAGGTTCTGCCCACGGAGCACTGAGGGCCGTGTGGCTGGCGGTGAAGTGCAGGAAACGCTGTCGAGTTCCTGCGCAGTGTGGAGACACCGCCGTGCTCTGGAAAGCAACAGTCAGGTGTCCTTGGCAGCCAGGGCGGGGTGCCCAGGGGTCTGTGGGCGCCCAGGGCTACTTTCCCCTGTGCAGTACCGCTTGCTTTGGGTGCACAGTGTCCGCAGCACTTCTAGAGTCACGCTGAGACTAGCTTCTTGGAGGTGCATCTTCCTGTATGCCGACTCGGCAAACACAGAGGTCTGGGCATGGCCTGCGTGCTGATGTTTGAACAGAAGACTGTTCCCTGGCCTTCCAGAATAAATTTGTGCTGTGAAAGATGCTACACTCCGGAGATCACATCTGGGGAGTTTCTTGCTGCCTGTGAGAGGCGTGTGGGATAGAGATGCATGCATCTTGGTTTGCTGGAAAACAGCATGCATCTTGGTTTGCTGGGGAAACTCAGACATGTGATTTATTTCTGATTCTCTTTTTTGATGCAAGATAGAGTCGTAGAATTTTAGAAGTGGGAGGGAACTAAGAGATGTCTCATCTGTTTTATCAATGGGAACCTGAGGCACTGGGAGGTTGTCATTGCCCCAGTGCATTGGGGCGACCCTTGCTGAAGATTGGCGTGTTCGTGTGCAAGTGAGCAGGGACTCAGTTGCCTAGGTTTTCACTTTCCATGATGTTGAGGACCAGGGTGGCCTCCTGAGCTCCTCAGCACTGCGTCGCCATGGACGGGGATGTCCTTGCCTCATGTCCTGTGTGGTGTCTCATGGGCGTCCTGGAGCACAGCCCTTCTTGTTGGAGGAGTCTGCCCCTGAGCTGGAGCCTGCAAATGCCCAGGTCCTCAGAGAGTCCCTGTGTGGGTTTGTCGTGGGACGGAGGCACATGGCCAGGGTTATTTTAGTTCTTGCCCTGCCAGGCCTTATGCTTCCCAGTGTGCTTTGTGTGCTGCTGGATCTCACCGGTAGTTACATGTCGCCTTTGCTGTGTTGTCTTGAAGAACTGGAGCTTCTGACCCTGCCCAGTTCAGGTTTGAATTGTTCCTTGTTCCTGCGGTCTCAGTGGAGTGGGCCCTCTTTGTGGGTTTGATCTGTCGGTAGTGAGTAGAGGACTCGGTTGGCTTCCTTTCCCACTCCCTTCCCATAAGATGTGGCATTTCCTGGGGCAAGGAGAATCATGCCTGATCAAGAAGGGCTGCAGAAAGATGTGTGTATCCTGGCGTCCTCTGAGCTATCTGTTGCTGATCAGCTGGCACAAGGGACAGGCAGGCAGAGCAGCGAGGCTGTGCTGGCTCAGGGGCACCTGCCAACTCTGTAGGCTCCTGGAAGAGTCCTGGTGGGCTGTGGGAGTGTGGGGTCCGTGTAGCTGGTGCCCGTCCTGAGACAGTTCCTCAGGTGGAGTGTCTGGAGTTTTCTCGGTCACTCTGCCACACTTAGCCCTGCCTGTGATCTGTAGTTGTCACTCTGCCTGGGATGTGACACACGTGAATGTACCCCTTCGTCACACCACATCCTGTGCTTATGGCACTGATGCCATCCAGCTGCCCTCTGTGGCACCTAGACCTGTCCCACGTAAGCAGAGTCTCAGCCTTGACAGAACCACCTGCCTCCACCCCTCACACTTGCAGCAGGGCCCTTTACTGCTGTACCTGTTCCATCCTGGACTGTCACTCCAGGACCAGGGTGGCCTCCTGAGCTGGTCCTCCTGACTGTCACTCCTGGTGTGCAGAGCACTTTGCATTGCTCAGTTTCCCCACGTCTGTCTGATGTTGGACACCCTCAGTGTGGCCCTCATCCTTCTAAGTGGGGGCTCCTTTGAGGCAGCACCCACACCCTCTCTCTGCATGCCTGAGGAGCAGCACACTGGTGAACCACGATGAATTATGCCCCACGTTGCTGGATGAGCTTCTTCCTCAAAGTCCATGATGAGCTAGGTGGAGAGATGCCCTGTTCTGCAGGGATGATGTTGCTGAGCAGCTGAAGCTCTCAGGGGTCACTTGGATTGACCGTCTAGAAGCTAGACAACATGTGGGGTAGTGGCACTGGTGACTGCCAACAGCAGTGACTGTGGCTCAGTTTATAGCCGGCGTTCGCCGTGGTGCCTCCCGTGCCTACAGTTTCGGTGGAAGGGGCTGCGTGAGCGGGGAGCACTGCTATTTAGGGTGGGTGGGCGCTTGGTCTTTTTTGAGAGAGACCAGACGCATTTGGAGGTTGCCTTTCTCTTCTGGTTCTGCATTCTCTGTTGGGGCTGTGACTCATGGTCACTTTGTCCTGGGGCCTTTTCTTTGGAGCTGTGCATACCTTGGACCAGGAGCCGCGAGTGGCCAAGGCTGTCTCCAACACGCAGCGGCTGATGGTGCTGCTTTTGCGTAAGACCTCGTGCGGGCTCACAGAGGCTTCCTGGAAAGAGGTCATCCAGTCACTGGGTTTCCCACTCAGGACAGAGAGGCTCTGCCTGGTAGCCTGCAGAGGCCAGAGGCTGTGGGAAGACCCTGGGAGTCTCACCCACGTGGCCAGAGTGCAGGCTGTGGGCTCCGAGCCCCCAGCTGGGCTTCAGCACACGCCAGGGCCGTTCTGGGCTCACCCTTCAGCTGGGCAGGACAGCAGGTCTGAGCACGTCTCAGACCCTGGTGGCCCTGTGTGAGGACCACTGCCTGTGGAGCAGCGAGGGTGCTGGGAATGCTGCCCCCACTGCCTGAGGAGAGTGCTGGGCTCAGTATTTCGAGGACCTCCAGCTGGAGCCGGGGGCCTGTTCTTCCCATGGGGACCCCTCCCTTGTGCTGGTGGCTATGCTGCAGAGACCTTCCACAAGTCCTCTCACTCGCGAGGATGTCCCTGGACCCTGAAGTCATCATCAGCTCAGAACAGTAGCCCTGTCCTATCCCCCCAGGACCACTGTAGGCAGGCTCAGGCAGGGACTCTGCCCCTCGAGCTGGGTAACAACCTCTGGAGCAGCCCTGCTCTCTCCTGTCAGGCTTGGGCATCCTTGCCTGGGCTGGTCGGGGCTGGTCGACTCTTGTTTGACTCGTGTCTCCCTAGTTTGTTTTCATGGTGGCTACCCTGAATTGCTTAGGGAGTTTGACTTTCTTACAGGTGCTTGGAGCATTTAGGTTTCCCTTGTGGAGTGTTTCTGTTGTGTGTTCATCTCTGTTCAGGTTCTCAATGTTTCATTTGTAAGTTTAGGTTTGTTTGTTTTTTGGTTTGGTGTTTCTTAGATAATTTCCTGTGCACTGGATCTACTCTGAGACTGGTTTTCCTTGAGGGCTTTGTTTATAGGCTCTTGAGAGGATTCAGTATTTGCGTATACAATTTGTGTAAGCCTTTGCATATTAAAATAATTGCAGTTTTAGATCTGTATTTTACTAGAATTAAAAAAGACTAGGAATGTTTATCTCTGGATTAAAGGTTGGAAAGTAGTTCTTGCATTACTGGAATTTCAGATTCGGTGCGCGCAATTATGTAGTTAGACCCATGTGAAGAAGAGGCCCTGTCCCCTGCTGTATTCACAGAGGCAGCCATTGATTGGAAAGAGGCATTTTCACAGATTAGTAAGACATTTGGGCTAACTGTTAGCTGCCAACTATGTTGCTGTAACGATGTGCCAAATCTGAGTGTTACTCATGTTCTTTCTTTTAACTGCAGAATAATTGCTTGCAGTGTGATGGATAAACTGTATTCCAGATTCATTGTGATTATGATTTAACGTTGGTGTAATCATTGGTTATTGAGAAGTGTCATGTGAATGGTGATTCACGTGCCATGTGATGACTTACATACCTGCTGGGAGCAGATGAAACCTGACACGAGTGGCAGATGCTTTCAAAGTCGTGAAGTCAAGACTTTTGTACATGACAGTCCAGCAATTGATTCCAGTATAAATGTTACTGCAGTACTCCCATGATGAGCTGAACAGTTAGAGAACATTTTTAATATAGAAATGATGGTCCGGTTTCCAGTCTGGCTTCTGGTTGCCATATTTCCTTTGATTGAAAAGGAATCTATAGTGTTACTGGTTTTCAGAAAAAACTGATTACTGTGGGATTTACGAGAGTATGATTTATACAGATTATTTTGGTATTAGACTAGAAAGTGCTAAAAGTAGAGTGGATTGAAATTTTTCATTTTTAAGAAATATTGCTTTTCCAACAATGATGAAAAATGTTAGTCAGAGAGGGCTATAAGGCGGAGTTTTGGCACATCCTGCCAGCCTCCTGGATTGGGCAGTTTGACAGGTCCCCTGGAGGTGACGCAGGAAGTTCCAGAGTTCAGGCATGAGAAAAGCGGTTGTCGAGTGCTGGCTGGTCATTTTTGGAAGCTCTGAGCAGAAGCTCAGGCTTTGCAGTTTCCATGGCAATAGCCTGCTCTCTGCCTCCACGCAAGTTCTTGATGCTGTTTTGAAACCCCATCACAAAAGGGTGTGTGGGTTAGTGAGGACAGAGGAGCTCACATGCAGGCTGTCCTGTCTGAGCAGCATCCTGGCACTTTTTACAGAGCCACTGTTCTGTACCTGTATTTTCCATACCGGGTTAGAATTTCTTGGTTTTTGGAGATCTTCTTTGAATGTAAAAATCTTGGGATATTGCCGTTGGTGTTTGTGGGAGGTTTTAGGACTGAGCTCAGCAGGTGCGTCTGGAATGGGGACCAGGTGCTGGTCCTCTGGTTGCCCACACCCAGACCCTCCGAGCACACGGTGGGCCACGAGCATCAATCACCTCCCTGCATCATTTCTACCTCTGTTCTTCCACCTCACTGTCTTCCTGGTGGAATGGCTTGCTGGCATTAGCCTCAGCGGCTGGTCTTGCTGTTAGGGGACAGTGGGTCATTGTATCCTCAGTCTGTGGCTCTAGGTCCAGTTGCAGAGGGTGCCCGAGCTCTCTTGTTGTCTCCTGGCCAGGGACTGTTCCAAGCATCATCTGTAGGAGGGCCAGGGGTGATCATCGTGATCTGCTTACTCTGCTCACCTGGCACTTGCCCTCCAGGACCTCGGCTGACCTCTGCCTGGCTTAGGCCTGAGTCCGTCACTTCCTAGCTCCTTCTGATGTCCTGTGGCCAGCCAGGGTCGTCCAGGGCAGGGTCGGCATCTTCTTGCCTAGGCCTCCTCATCCTCCACCAGGCCCTTCTGCTCCCACCTGGCCCTAGAGGAGAGGAGCAGAGGCAGAGTGGCCTGGAGTCCAGTCTCTGCTTGCTCTCCTGGGCCACCAGTATGGCGCAGCTGTGGGAGCCAGGAGAAGCTGCGACTGACATTCCCCCAAGCCAGGCACCACTGCTAAGAGTCTTGTTCGTTCCTTAGCAAGTCTGTAGGTGTTCAGGGCCTGGAGGCAGCTCAGTAGTCAGGGCTTGCCTTGCATGATCTACCTGTGCATGGACTTAGCATAGGTCACTAATATGTAGTTCGTCCTTATCTTGCTGACTTGTAGAAATTCTTCATATATTATGGATGGATTTGAATCGTTCATTATGTATGTTTCAAACACTTTCTCCTAGTTTTCCATTTGTTTGACTTATTTATGAATTATTATTGACATTTTAGAAGGAATCATTCATTTTTTCTCATGGTTGTTGGATTTTTTATTTTATTTTTATTAAAAAAATTGTTTTTAGTTGTTGATAGACTTTTATTTATTTGTATGTGGTGCTGAAAATCGAACCCAGTGCCTCACACATGCTAGGCAAGCGCTCTACCACTGAGCCACAACCCCAGACCTGGTGTTTGGATTTTACATGACACTTTAAAAAGGCATCCCCTCCCCCACTGTGCAGCTCTCTGATTGAATGAGTCTGGTTGGTTTTGTTAAATCTGCACTGGTCCACGTAGAGCCTCATTTGTATTCTGAGCTGTTTCTTCATTTCCCCACATTAATGTGTTGTTTCTCTGTGTTTTCCTTTTTCTGTGGTACTGGGGGTCCAACCAGGGCCTTGTACAGCCTACCACTGAGCTGCACCCCCCGCTGTTTTACTTTAGTTTGGGACAGGGTGGCACTGAGTTCCAGGCTGGTCTACAACTTGTAATCTCCTCCTGCCTCAGCCTCCCGAGTCGCTGGGATCACAGCTGTGTCTGCGGCTCTGGAGGTGCTGGGTTTTTCTGACCTGATTTATTCAACATCAGTCTTTTCTCCACTGATTTCAGATGTTTACCCCATCCTGTAAACGGCGGGGGAGCTTTATCTGGACTTCATGGGAGCATTCTGCGTAACTTGATGAGATGCAGGTATCATTTGTCTCACGATATTGGTGGGAAACCTGAGGTTTACAGGGCAGGGAGACTTCTCACGAGCACACAGTGTAGTGTGACAGCATGAGACTCCAGCAGCAGAGCTGCCCAGTGCCACTGTGGGGCAAGGTGGGGGGCAGCAGGGTACAGTGTGGGTGCTGGGAGTGTCCAGCCCCTGGGCCCTGGCATTGTGCCTGTTCCTCTTGTGCCCGCCCCCCTTGTCCCCCGTGCAGGCTCTTCTCTGCTGTGTTCTGCCCCAAAGCCTGCTGGGAGGTGGCTGGCGCACAGCCTGTCCAGAACACCCTAAAGGGTAGCTACTCAGGTTTTAGGACCCCTGCTTCCCTAGAAGGAGCCTCTGGAGGCGTCCGCCCTCCTCATGCGGGGAACGGGTGCCCAGGAGCATTTGTGGAGATGGTTAGGAAGGGCTCTTTGGTTTGCAGATTTCTTTCCTGTGCCATGAATATATTCCAGTCACAAACGCAGTGATGTGTACGTAGATGTAAAATAATCCCCACTTATGCATAATGCATGTGTTTACGTCAGCTTTTACACATTTTTGGGGTTTTGTATTTAACTCAAACGCTTTGCTTGCAGTAACTCATCCAAATAATGTGCTTATTTTGGAAGCTAGGTTTGGCAGGTTTAGTAAATAAAAATACAGTACACCTGGTTAAATGTAGAGTTTGGCTAAACAATGAGTACTTTCCAGAAGGAAGTGTTAAGTATAACCCCATGCAGTATTTGGGATATACTTATGCTAAAAAGTATTGTTGTTTATCTGAAATTGTATATGTCAGCTGACTGGATGTCCTGTACTTCACCTGGCGGCACAGGGGTGACTCCTGTGGCGGTTATGTCATGCAGCAAGAGTCTGGTCTTGTTAGCTGACTGCAGCCTGTTCAGTGGCCCCCCTTGGGTGACTTCAGGGTGGGAGAGATGTACTCGTCATGCCAGCAAATACTAGAGGAACAGGTGGGAGAGGCGCACAGGGAAACCTCCTGGCAGTGTCCTCCTCCCGTGGGCAGTTTACCTGGCTGGTGCTGCCAGCTCGTGTGTCAGCTCTGCTCAGGACCCGTTGGACTGCGCGGATGGGGAAGGAGGCAGAGGAGGCTGGAGCCGCTTCTGTCTGCTTCCTTTGGTAAGAGCTGCTGTTGGCAGCTCCAGCACAGCTCCAGAAAGCTTCTTGGACCAGGGCCATTAACAGATTTCGGTTCACTTTATAGCAGGAAGGAAACTTTATGTTAAAGTATCTGGAATTGCAGAGAACAACGCGGTGGGCCTGCCTCATTGGCCTGGGTCACCAGCCCACCTGGAAGGGTGGCTGGGCTCTGCTGGAGCCCCTTGCCCTGGCTCTGTCCCTTTGTTGTGGAGAGGTGTGTATCCCTGGCTTGGTGAGGGCCTGTGGCCGTTAGCTCAGGGTCAGGCTGTGACAGTGCCTCTCAAACCCCAGTGCCCCCGATGGGACCTGCCCATCTCCACTGCCAGGCCCTAGGTGAGGCCCTCTGCCCCTGGGGCCCGAGAGAAGCAGAGCACCCTGCTCTCCCTGTAGGTGACACACTGGGGGTCTTCTCCATCTTTCATGTGACTCCCTGGACTTGAGACTCAGTCACTTGCTCCCTCACCCTCATGCACCAGCCTGAGCCTGGGACAGAGCCTTCTAATTCATGGTCTTTTTTTTGGTGGTGCTAGGGATGCGCCCAGGGAGGGCCTTTGCACGCGGGCAAGTGCTACACCACTGAGCCACACCCCCACACACAGCGATTGCCATTTTTAATGAGCCAGTAGCTGGCTACAAATATGGAAATGGCAGGAGGAGGAGTTTCTGGTCCCTTGGTCCAGCAGGGAGGCTCCATCTGCTTCCCAGGTGCTGCTGCGGGTTGTTCACGTCCAGGTGCGCAGACGAGTCCAGGTCTTCCAGAAACCTTCCCAGCGTGCGCTCTTCTGACGTTTGGGAATCCCATAATGCATGATTTCAAAACACACCCAGGTTTTGGTCTGTTTCTACTCTTGTCAAAAGATGTCGTCTGTGGAAATGCCGTTCCATGTGGCGACATGGTGGTGGAGTACTCGTTTGTGGACCTGTCGCAGGACTTACTTGCTAATTTAAATTTTTCTGTTAAGAATGCCTTTTTACTTTTGGACGATTTATAAATACTTTTAAAAGAAATTAGGCACTTGGGAGGCCCCACCCCGGCTGACACATCACGGTGGAATTGAAGCGGGTGGAACGTGAGCCATCTTGGCGAGGGGATTGCCTTTGGCCCGAGTGTTTGAATCAACCCCCGCTGAGAATATTTGAAACGTACAGTCGGGAGCAGCCAGTGCCTTCCACGACCTCGCACCCCCTCCACGTGTGACCTCGCACCCCCCCACGGTTCTCGTTTCTCGCTGGAACAGCCCTCGAGGTGGTGCGCGTGCCGTAGGAAGAGCATGGGTGTGAGCGTGGCCCTGGTTGAGTTGCCTTCTGCCTCGGGTGTGGTGGGACTGCAGCAGCCTACTGTGTGGAACTCGGGTGTGGGAGATGACCTTTGTGGAAATGGTCGAAACCGGAGGTGAGCGGCAGCAGGTGAGGAGGACTGTGGAGGAATTCAGACGGCCAGACAGGCAGCACAGCTTGGAGAGCATCGTTTGCGTCCTTCGTGGCTAGAAATGGTCTCCCCGTCCCAGCACGCCCTTCCAGCAACGCCACCTGCACCGCAGCTCCCGGCAGATTGAAGGTAAGCACAGGAAAGTGACTCTGGCTGCCTCTCCACTTCAGTGGCATCATGTCCAGGTAAATCCTTTGTAAGTGGAAGATGCTCTTAAGGAGGCCTGACCGGGCAAGCCTCATGACTTGGCCCCGCCCACCTGAAAGGTGCTCAGCACACTCGCTTGGCTTACGGGGGGCAAGGTCCTTTAGTACAGCCTCTCTTGTAATAAAGTGCTCCACATTTTATGTGGTGTATTGAATACTGTGCTGGAAGGTAAGGACAGTGGTGATATGGTACACTTGGGTGTACCGTGTCGAGTTGAAACATTGTACGTGGGACCTTAGGAAGCCAGGGACAGCCTGTAGTGAGAAGCTGCAGAAAGGCAGGTGTGAAAAGCGTGTTAAGCCAAAAGCATCACAGTCCCTGGAGCCGAGGCAGGAACTGTCACTTCCCCTGGTACCCAGAGTTGGCCCAGAACGGCTTCCCGAGTGAGGTCTGTCTTCTGGGCTTGATGGGCAGGAGACCAGGGCCTGCCTCATGGTCCACATCTCTGAGGCCTTGCACATGGTGGGTATTCCGTGGTGTTGGGGTAAAGAGTGAACACAGAAAGAGCGAGGTTTATGAAATGTCTAGGAGTTGTATTGTGCGTATTCTGGCAAACAGCTCACATATAGGTGCGTTTTCTTTCCTATTTATTATGTGTAAGTTAATCATTGCAGAAAATGCAGGTAAACAAAACGAAAACAAATGATGTCACTGTTCAGAGAGAACTGTCGTTGGTGTTTTGGTTCAGCTGCACCTGTCTGTGCATGTTCTTTGTTTACGTGTTTTAAAATGGGTCTCACTGTGTATGCAGCCTCATATACTTCTGGACAGAATTCTCCTGGGGGCTCAGAAAGTAGAGATGGAACTCATTTCTGGTGTTTAGAGACATAGCTTTCCAGTGTGGAGTGGTAGTGACCACGTCCGAGGGGAACCCCAGCCCAGAGAGCAGGACTCGCCACAGACTGTCTTCTGCTTTCCTTGGGCATGAGCTGGTTGGGTGGGGAGGGATCCCAGGGCCCTGTGGGGCTGTTGCTCCCCCACCTCATCTCCCTAGGTCCCCTAAGTGGGGAGATACTTCTGTTTCCATATACTAGCCTACTGGCTCGGACATTACTTGTCTAAGTTTGGCTTCAAACCCAAACCCTTACATGTTTTAAAGCTGCTATTCCTTTTTTTCTTGGCTTAGCACTGTATTCTAGACTTCCAAAGAGAAAATGGGGATTATAATTTCATTTAAAATGAAGTGATTGCTAAGCAAAGATACTTTTGCTTCCACTTTAACTCTTTGTTCATATTTGGGGCTGGTCCAACAAATACAATCTTTTTATTACTTTTTTCAAAGCTTAGGTCAGTTTCCTTCAGTGTGTGACTAGGGTGGGCTGGGGGCAGCATGCGGCCTGGGCGAAGGATGTGTGTGGGAGTGGAAGACCCCGACCCCAGGCAACAAGCAAGAGAAATCTCAAACTACTGTATTTACTGACATGTTTGTTTTCAAAACCTTCCTTACAGTTTAATGTCAACATTCCTCATTGCTTTTGACCTCCAGGCTGAGCAACCTTTGTAACTTGCTAACTAGCAAAATGGTGGAATTTTGTGTGTGATAGGTGCGCACTCATTTGCCTTTTGGATGTAAATGCCATTTCCTTCTGTGGTTGTGATGGTTTCATATTTATTAACTTGGGAGTCTCTGAAATGTTGACCCAGAAGCTCAGTGGCAGCAGTCCTTCCACGAAGGGAACCATATGTTTGTGGAGCAGCAAGGAGCTCTCCAGTGCCGTGGTTTCCTAACTGAAAGCCACCAGGTTAGTGTAGTTAATCACATCACGAAAGGAAAAAACTGTCCTTTCAAGTTTTATTACTTTTGGCTTTAAGGTACAAAGATACCAGATGTAGATTCTGAACTGGCTTTGGTGTTTGGGGATTGCACACCTATTAAATGTTACCGTGCCTGTTAGGAAACTGGCTGCATCGCTTGCACCTAACTTGGAAAAGATGAAAATCACCAGGCTGGTGATGCAGAAGAGTGTGCAGATTCCAAGAGTGCCCTGAGGTGTGGTGTTGCTCTTAGGGCTCTCACTTCCGTGTCTCCATGGGTTATTAACCTGTTGAAGCCCCGGCCTTGCCTGGCAGAGCCGGTTCTCTGAAGCGGAGCAGAGGGCCCTTGGTCGCTGTTGTAGTTGGCATTCTGAGTTCAAAGGCGTTTCACCGAGACCATTTGCCAAGTTTCATTTCAGAACTGCACAGCAGCCGTCACGTGGGTGCAGGCTGAGTGGCACTGCGGAGGCCTGTTTACCTCTCAGTATCCCGTAGCCCTGACCTGTATTCTCCATGTTATTTAGGGAGGTCCTGTGGGTTGTGTTTGCCAAGCATGAGAACAGCTAAATATTTCTGCATTCAGTTTTCTTCCTCCTTTGTCTGCTTCTTAACAACAGCGGTAATTTGAGATGAAAGCTCCCCTGCCCCCTTTAATTTGGAAGAGGGAGAGTGAGGCATGAAAGAGGAGCATGTTCTTTTATCTGCAATCAACTGAGGGAGGAGCGGACTGAATGTGTATTGCCATTTTTTTTTTTTTGGCAATGACAAAATCTCAATTTTGTCTCATGTGAGACTTTAAATCCTAGTTTCAGCAACTTTCACAGGCAGGCATGTGGACGAGCCCCCGGTGTCCACGCTGAGAGGTGTTCAGAGGAGGCCATCGTGGTGAGTATTCCAGGAACCACAGGCCCTGTTCCTCGAGGCCCACACAGAAATCAGAATTGCCATTTCCGGATCCAATATACTGTCTTGAATTCACCTTTGTGGTTTGAAACAGGATTAAATGTTTGACTACAACCCTAAATCCCCAGAAAGTAAGTTTGGATAACTTAACTTACACTTCTTCCATAGTTAGTGGAAAAGATCACGACTTCGCAGGTTCCCTAAAGCCCTTGATTGCAGGGCAGCACTGCCTGAGGCCTGCTGCATCCTGATGATTTGGGAGCTTCCTGGCTTTGCCTAAGAGGCAGAGGCCGGGTGTGACACAGAATAGGGGCCTCCTAAGGAGAAGTGGCCTCCTTCCAGGGAGCTGATTGCTGTTTCCAACCATGAAGCTTTTATTATTTTCTTAAAACCTCTTACTGCACGGTGGTTTTCATTACTCAGCTAAAATTTGTGTTTTCTCTATCCTTACCTTTCACTGAGATTCAGAAATCAGTGTACTGTCCTTAGAGATGACCTTTTTTCAGAATAATTATACATTCAGTATAGAAGGATATATTGTTAGAGACCACTTACTCTGTTATTATAAATTAATGAATTTAACTTGCAGCTCTTGAAAGTGGCCACTAGCAGTATATTGACTCATTTGCAAGCTGAGCTAATTGGTAGTTGGAATGGAAGTGACTATTTAAAGCCTTACCTTTGGTGGTAAGATAGATGTTGATTTTCAAAAAATTACTCTGTCAGAGACTAGGGGCTTCATTTGCACTTGATGGGAGCTGGGCTTTGGAGACTGGGAGTTTGGATCAGAAACATTGAGACGAACTGTCTTCAGGATTTCTGCAAGGTTCTCCTTGCAGTTGAAATGAAGAAATAAAATTCCTGCTGAGCTTGTACAGAAGCTCTTTCCTGGGCAGGTGAGGTGGCTTGGCTCAGATGGCCACCAGGCTCCTCCTTGCCCCACGCTGTGCTGAGAGCCCAGCTGCCTGCATGGAAGCCGTCTTGCTCTGTGGGACGAACCACAGCAGAACCCTGAGGGTGATGCTTTGCAGAGACAGACCTCTGCTGTGCTGATGCTTAGGGTGGGTGGTTTTCCCTCTGTAGGCCTTCCACAGCAGGATGTAGACATATTTGTATTAGAAGAAGCCATGCGTTGTGTGACTGTCACAGTTAGGTCACACATGCCGAGATGGCGCAGTGAGAGCTGCAGGCGGGACAGCGACGACGTGGACGCTCTCCGTCAGGGGTCTGCTGGGCCAGCCCTTAACTGTTCCTTCCCACAGCGGATCCCATGCTTCCACTGGAGAGAGTGTGTGTGGTGAGACGTCCCGGGCACTTCCTGCCCACTCCTCTATGGTGGTTGAAGCCAGATTCAAACCTTTCCTGGGAACATGAATAGCAGATGCATTTTTATGTCATCCTTCTCATGACGTGTCATTTTAAGGACTTCAGGACCATAACTTAATGCCAATATTTAGAATGCAGTGGCCTGTTCTATCTTTTACACAAATGGTGCTTCAGTGAGCCAGTTTGGAAAAGAAAACTCCCTTTGATAGCTCAGTGCTACTGAAGTAGGAAACTTTCGTGGCTGAAGCCTGGATGGACAGCCATGTGCACTTTCCTAGGTGTCTGGGGGGGGACTCGCTTGGGCGCCCAGATCTGCGAATGCCCGAGTCTCTTGGGAAATGGTGTGGCGTCTGTGCACACATGCCGTGTCCCCTCGTCTTCCTATCTCTAGATCACGAGCAGTGCCTGATGCAGGTAAGTGGAACGTGAACGAATTACCGTGTGTTCCTCGGGGATGAAGACAGGGAGAGAACTGTGCATTCAGTGCACAGGCATCTTTTTCCAGATCTTTTGACCTGCAGTGGCTGAGTCTATCTGCAGAGCCCGTGGGTGCGGGGTCCAGCTGGTGACATGGACGGGGTTCGAGGCTCAGACATTTGACTTAGAAGCCTCCACATGTGATGTCCAGCTCCTCTGCCATGCCTGACAGCGGGCACACATAGGTGTTTGTCTCCTGATGAGCAGCGGTTTAAGAATTACATTGAATTTTAGGGGTCGCAAGCTTAAAAAAGTGATGAGGAAAATCACATTTGCAGTTGGTGTGCCAGCTGTGGATAAGATGGCTTTTCAGTGAAATCTGAAGTGGGTGTTAGTATGCCACTAAAAAAAGGAAAATTACTTATTCCAGAATTAAAAATTCTTCTTAAACAGCTGGTTTATCTGTTGGGATGCTGGAAGTCCACACTAGTGAATGACTTAGCTTATGTAATGGGAATACTTAGGAATCAATGTGTCCATCTGTCCTTGGAAAGCTTCAAAGTTTTGTTAGAAATAATGGTGTTAGAGTAAGTTTTTCAGAGTTAGGGTAAAAGCATAGTTTGTTCGGCATTAGCATTTCTCAAGAACAAAACTTCGTCTGAATGTTTGGCTTAAAACTTCATGTGAAGGGGGCTGGGTGTGCTCAGTTGTAGGGGCCTGCAAGGCCCTGGCCTCCAGCCCCACACCCTACATCCCCCCAAAAGTTTTGGAAAATTTTCTGTAATCCAAGCAGCTCGGGAGGCTGAGGCAGGAGGATCACGAATTCAAAGCCAGCCTCAGCAACAATGAGGCACTAAGCAACTCAGGGAGACCCTGCCTCCAAATAAAATACAAAATAGGGCTGGGGATGTGGCTCAGTGGTTGAGTGCCCCTGAGTTCAATCATCGCCCCCCCCCAAAGTTTTTGTAGAATCTTTTGATCTGTTCAGTAATTGCACACACTGTTTAAATGTTGAGAAAATATTTGGCGAAACCTTCTAAGCAGAGTGTGACCACGAGCCTTGAATACGTAAAGTGGCTGGACATTTTCCCGAGGGCTTTTGCTTGTTTGCTAATGTTGCCTGCAGTGTTCTTTAAAGACCTCTTTCAATTTTAGTTTTATACAGTCACACCCAAGCCATGTCGGAAGTGGGCTGGATAGAGAAAACATCTGATACCTGAGTGTAAAATCCGTTTCTGAGGGGTGGAGTGATGGGGCAGAGCCGGGTGGTGGCGGGTGCTGAATCGAGAGGGTCTCACGGGACCGTCATCACACGGTCTCGTTCAGGAGCACGCACTGTATCGTATTAATGCAGTCGTGAGGACAGGCTGTGGACTTGTCCTTGTTCAGTTTTCCAGGGAATACACAGCTCCTTTCATTTCCCCACCCTAGCACAAGGGCGGGAGCACGAGGATGGGAAGACACCTGGAGTCCTGGGAGCACGAGTGAGCCTGAGGCGACTCTGGCCTCCTTGCTTGCCTATAACTGTGTGCAGAATCTCTGGAAGTGGGAGGAGTGCTCTAAGATGCCATTTGTCACTGCTGTCACCTGTGGCCACCATTTGCAGACTCGACTTCCTCTCTCCTCCAGTGGGGTGGCTCCTCGCTGCCCTCCTCCCTTCTCCTGCATTCTCTGGGGAGATTCCTTCTGCCCTGCAGGTGGCCAGGCGGGGGGGGCGTGGAGGTTCCCTGCTAGCTTCCCGGTCGGGTCGGTGGTTGCACAGTTTCACACACCTGTTCTGCAGGATGGCGAGTCTAGGGCCAGGGTCACCTCCACCCATCCCACAGTCAGGGCCCTTTCAGGTTTTCCTGATTTGGGATGGCCCTTCTGGGCACTTTGACCCTGCCACACCCAGGCGGGAGCTCCAGCGTCCGTCCGTGGTCAGTGTCCTCTGGAAGTGCTCGCGGTAGGAAGCGTAGCTGCCTGCTGGTCTCAGGAATGCAGCCTGATCAGGGACAGTGCCCGTGGGCGTCGCCTCCTTTGAAGATAGCTCTGGTATTCAAGAGCAACCATGATGCCACCCTCTTCCCCTGGGTGGCCGCGGCTGCTCTGCGTCTTGCTGCGATCACTGAACAATCTGGGCCTACATTGTGGTTGTGGCGAGATCTTAGATTTTGTTGTCTGCAGCCGTCTCTGGCCAGCCTCTTCAGCGCTTCAGAATTTTTAAGATTATCGTAAAGTTAAGGTGACCTCTGTGTCTTGCTGGCTTCCTTATCTAAGTATCTGATAAAGGAAGTGCAGGCTGGGGTGCAGCTTGGTGGCAGAACACTCGCTTGGCATGTGTGAAGTCCTGGGTTCCAGCCCAGCACTGCCAGTGAGTGATGTCAGCCACGTTTTAAATACTTAAAAAGCATTTTCTGCTGCACGGATGGCACAGCCTTTCAGTGCTGCCGCCTCTGCAGAACGCAGAGGGCCTGTGGCCTTGGGAGGGGCTCCCTGGCGTGTCTCAGAGTGGATGGAAAGTGTTGATGTGATGTAGTTACTCAAAAGTGGAGGGCAAGACTAGGTTTTGGGTCTTCTGAGTCTGGAGTGACACCTTCTCTGTCGCTGTTTTTTAACAGCTGTTGAGTTTGGTGCTTCCTATAGGGTTGAATTTGGGTGTCTTCAGAGCTGCTCATTTCCCTTCCTGTGGTGAGGGTGGGTTGCGCTGGGCTCCCTCCTGGCTGCAGGGCTGCCCTGCTGCTCGTTGACCTGTGGGGTGGAGCCTGCGGGTGAAAGGAGCTCAGGGTCTTGAGTGCTGAACTGAGGCTGAGCTCCGCTTTTGGCTGAGCAGCGCTGGGGGAAGCAGGGCCTCGGTGGCGGAGCTGGTTGGAAGCGCTTCTGTGAGAGGTGTAGAGGGACTGTTGATGGCATATTCTGGAAGATTCTCTTCCAGTGTCATGATGCAGTGACAGGCTGGACCCTGTGTGCCTGGGTGCTGTCAGACGCACATCCAGCCGTCACCCCTGTCAGGCATGGAGCATGCTTTTTACCAGGATGATAGGAATGGAACCTGAGGCCTCCTGTGCTGTGTGGCGTTGCCTCAGGCCGAATGAGGCCTCCTGCAGACGGGCAGGTTTATGGGCCACTTCTGCACCTGGGGACTTGGAGTGCCGCTCACTTGTCAGGGGGACCCAGCTTCTGCCATCGGGCTGTTTCACAGAGGCAGAGTGGGCTTAGAATCCTAGCTGCCCTTTCATGACATCTGTCTTTGGTGGCATCTGAAAATTTGGTCTCCTGCTAGGACTCATGATTCGTTTTCCTAGTGCACTGAGAATGACAGTGAGCTTATTGCTGTTCCCAGCCAGGGGCCCAGTGTGTGGGTGTATCGGAGCCTGATGTTTTATAGAATTCCCAGGGGAGGTTTTCAGGCATGTGCTGCTTATTAATACACACTGAGCATTGGGAGGTGATGGAGAATCCTGTGCCCCAAATTTCTTCTCTCCTTTGTCTGACTTAAAAATCACTTTTGGGCTGGGCATGGTGGTGCATGCCTGTAATCCCAGTGGTTTGGGAGGCTGAGGAAAGGAGGATTGCAAGTTGAAAGCCAGCCTCAGCAACGGTGAGGCGCTAAGCAACTCATTGAGACCCTGTCTCTAAACAAAATACAAAATAGGGCTGGGGATGTGGCTCAGTGGTTGAGTGCCCCTCAGTTCAATCCCTAGTATGAAAAAAACAAATCACCTTTGGTTTCTTTATTTGATTCCAAAAACATATTTTCCAGAGAGAATTTTCTAAAAATATATTGGGGTTTTCCCCTTGCAAAGCAAGGCAGTTTCGCCTGTCAGGGTTTGGGTGGGACAGGAGCCTCAGCAGGTGCTCCAACTGGAAGGTGGGCAGTGGGGTCCTGCAACCTCCTGGTGGGTGGGTGGGGCCCGAATGGACCAGGTCCCGAGAGTCCCAGGCATTATGGTGTCACCTCACCTTGGGCTGAAGGGAAGAGGCCAGCATTCACTGGAACTGCTTCTCGGAGCAGGCAAGCAGGGCAGACCGCTGACACACAGCCCACTGTGCCAGGAGTGTGCCAAGTGGCTCTCACCGTGCCCTGTTCTGTGGCGGCCCCTGCGCCAGGGGCCCACTCAGCTTCTGCCCGTGGTCTGCTGGTGGCCCCGGCCCCGGGCCTCTTCTCTCAGATCCCCAGCTGCAGGGCCGTGCGGGACTTGCTGCCTTAGCCTCCCACAGTGTTGGCCGCGGCTCTGGGCGAAGGCTGCAGGAGGAAGTGTGGAGAACCCAGCACCAGTGCCAGGGGGTGCCCAGCACCCCCTCTGAGACCGGCTGCTGAGCACGGGGCAGGCGTGACACGTGATAGGATGCGCTTTCCTGGTACTGTCCTTACCAGAAAGGCGGCTTAGCCTGCCTATGTTACTGTTTAGTTTATGGTTAGATGAAATTCAAGTGCTTTTTTTTTTTCTTTTCATTTTTCTTTTTGCATAATTTAATTTTTACAATTAACTTCAAAATTAGCTTCTTGGGTTTTTCTTTTGGATTTCAGTTGGCAAATTAGTTGTACCAGTGGCAACATTGCTCCGTCTTTTTGAAGGAAAGGTGAAGAAGTAGAATTGTATTAATTTTAATAATACAGTGTAATTAAGTTTGATAATGAAATTTTTGTCATTAAATTTGATAAAGAAAATTCAGTCAGCACAGAGTTCTAGTGTAGTATTTCTGGTCCATAGACAAACCAGATTTTATGAACTTACGTAGGTACCCAGGCAGAGGATGATGAGCAGCCAGATTGAGCACTGTGTTGACTTTGGTTTTCTGAAGGCTGTTTCTTGCTGCTCTTCACTGTTCAGCTGTGTGAATGCAGGTTGTGCACACACACGTGCACACATGCTCACACTGCACACATGTACACATACACACTCATGTAGCTCACACATGCATGCATGTGCACACATGCAGCTCACACATGTACACATACACATACATGTAGCTCACATGCACACACACACTCATGTAGCTCACACATGTGCACACATGCAGCTCACAATGCCCCCACAAGGCAGCACACACATGTACACACATGAACACATGCAGTGCATACATGCAGCTCACATGCAGTCGGGCACACACACATGCACACACAGCTCACACATACACACTTACATGCTGCACACATACCCACACATGCACACAGGCAGCACACACACGTACATACATGTAGTGTACACATGCAGCTCACACACACACTCAGGTGCACACATGTGCACAAGGTAGCTCACACATATACACATATGCTGCACATATGCAGCTCACACATGCACAGGGGTATGCACAGGTGCATACACAGCACGTGCACACACATGCACACTCGGGTGCACACACCACACATACACAGGTGCACATGCAGCACACACAGACACAGCACCTTGCGTCTGGATTCTGCATCTGTGGATTGGAATACTTGAAAAGTACTCTGATCCGTACTGAACGTGGCCAGGCTGCTGCTTCATCCTTCCCTGGACAGCACAGGGACAGCCGGTCCCCTGTGGTTGGCATCAGGTGTCATCAGTCATCTGGAGGTGACCGCAGCATACAAGAGGACTTGTGCGAGTCAGGTGAAGCTCTCCTCATTGCACAGAAGGGGCTTGAGTGTCTGAGCACTGTGGTGTCCATGGGGTGTGGTGATCTGGGACAAGTGTCCCTGCAGATGCTGCTGCTCAGTCGATTGCTGTATGTTTTTCTGGGATTAAAACATCTGCGACTTTCACGGGCCTGTCTCTGGCAGGACGGGCGGATGAGGACGTTTCCCTTTTTGTGTCTTTGGCTCTGGCCCACGAAGGGCTTTGGTTTAGTGGTGCTGGGATCCAAGTCGTGTGTGCCAGGACCTGTGAGCCCTCCACTTCGCAGTATGAGGGAGGTGGACGGCCAGCTAGCTGTGGGCTCTAGATCTGTTACAGGGAGACATCCATGTGGCGCTGCGGGGGAAATCCCAGCACAGCTTGGAGGCAGTTGCTCTAGTGGACCCGTGAGTGGACAGAAAGGGTCACGTGGGAGCACGTGCGTCAGGTTTGGAGTTCCCCCGCTGCTCTGCTCTGCTCTCTGCCAGGCTCCTCCTCAGCTCTGTGGTGGCAATGACCGACCTGTTCCTGAGCAGCACGCAGGCTTCCTGATTGCTTTCACTCACCCTCTTCTTCCACATCCAGAGGTTTCCCCTTCCAGCTTCTCAGGCCACCACACAGGTCTCACGGGGACCTGCGAGTTGCACCAGGGTGGCGCAGTTGCCTGGCGGGCTTCCTGGAGGGTGTGCCCCTGCTGGCTCAGAGTGGCTTGGCCACTTGGCCATGGCCCCTGTGCTGAGCTCAGCCTCGGCAGGCGGTGCAGCTCTGTGAGGAGCCTTTCGTCCAGCTGGAAGCAGTGATTGTGAGGAACTCTGTGGCGGCGGTGGCGTGGTCACAGACGGGCATGCCGAACCATGTTCCTGTACAGCGTGCTTTCCTGTTCCTACTGATCGTGGGCCCCCAGGGCCCAGCCTCCTCACCCTCCCAAATGCCACTGACCAGTCTCTGGTCTTCTGAAAGGTGCTTGCCTCCCTCTTGACCTGGTGAACTATGTGGGAAAAAAGGCTTCTGGTTCTTTATAAAAATGGTAACAGGGCCAGCTGGCCAGTGTGCAGAGGACAGAGGAGGGCACTGATGGGCACTCCTGAAGAAGAGTCCAACAGTGGGCCCAGCAGGCTTCGGAGTCCTGAGCAGCAGGCATGGCTGGTGGTGAAGCTCTGCTCTGGGGTGTCTGTGGTGTCCTTTCTGCAGGGACGGGGCCTGGTGCGGGAGCGAGGCGCAGAGCTCACAGACCAGCGTCCGCCTGTGGCAGAGCCCCACCTGCAGGTTCTCTCCCTGGGGACACAGGAGGCTGTCAGGAGGTGGAGATGTCAGCATGCCCGTGTGGCCTGTGGTGCCAGGCAGATGGTAGAGCACAGCACGGGCCACCTGAGGGGAAGCTGCACATTTGAGGTGGTGCCCAGCCATGGTGGATTGTTTCAGACCCCCGCCAAAGCTCAGCAAAGGACACGCTTCGTCAAGTCTGTGCCCCGCACACATCGATGAGCCTCAGAGGGACACAAGGATGTTTGGTGAGGATCCTGAGGGCTCCTGACGCAGGCCTGTCCCTGGTGGGTGTCCCAGGTGTTCGGATGGACTGGGAGCAGAACCCACTGGGACTGTGCTTCATGTGTGGGGAACAGCGTTCCGGGAGGCAGAGCACTCGGTGTTGGTGCCTGAGTGGCTGACACGCAGACTTGTCCCCAAGACCTTCATTCTTCCCTCTCCCTCAGTGGCCGCTGTAGTGCCAGGAAGGATGGCTCCAGAGGAGCCCAGGACCACCTGGAGAGGGGCTGGAGGCTTCATTCTCGTTCCTCTGTGGGACCTTGGGAGGCATGTGGAGGTCTCTGGTGCCCCTCTGGCTGTGGGCTGGATGGCGACTGCTGGGTGGGTCCTTCCCATGCACGCTACACTCGTTTGGTTGCTTTTCAGGGACATTCATCACGAGAGATTGCTGCGTACCCACCGGGAGCCTCACAGGACCCACTAGGGTAGATGGGAGCCAGGTCCTCCCAGACACCCGCAGAGCGAAGAGCTGTTGTGTGCTCAGGGCCATGGCCTCTGCTCTGGTGTGGTCTGTGGGAGCTTTGGGAAAGTGCAGCCTGCAGGCCTGTCCCTTTAGGAAGCTGCCACTTCGGGTGTAAGTGCTCAGGAGCCCTGGAGACCTCCCTGCCATCTGCGTGCCTTGAGGAAATTGTGACCAGTGAAAACGATTGTGTAACTTCCCCAGATTTTAAAAGCATGTGTTTAGTTTTTTTAGTTATGTCTTTTACTTTTTATGTTCCTTCCTTCCCTCCCTCCCTTTCTTCCTTTCCTCCCTTCCTTCGGATTGATCCTATAGGCAATGACTAAGCTACATCCCCAGCCCTTTTTAGTTTTTATCTTGAGGCAGGGTCTCTTCAGTTGCCCAAGCTGACATTGAATTTGTGATCCTCCTGCCTCAGCCTCCCAGGTCATTGGGATTACAGGTGTGTGTCACTGTGCCTGGCTTGATGTGTCTTATATAGTTGTAAGATCAATAGAAGATGAGGAAATGATATTGCTTAGCTCATAGTGCGTGTGTGATTTTTGTGAGTTATCAAGGAAACAGATTTGACGTTTTCAGCTTTAAAAGTTGCCTCAAAACACACACCCATTTTCTCCCTTTAAGAAAGTATCTTCCTTGGGTTTGGATTTCAGCCTTTGTGTAGCTGCGGGAGAGTACATTTTCAGGATGGGGGTTGCCCATACAACCTAGCTGGACAGGCACCACTGTGCCCTGCCCACCCAGACCGTGCTGCACCTCTCGTGGAAAACTGTGTGGACGCGTGTGGACGTGTGTGGACCCTGCACATGTGTCTCTGCTCAAGTGCCCGTTCTTGTGCAGTATAATGATGGTGCAGGGGTACAAGTGTGAGCGCCAGTGCTTTGTGCAGCTGCGTGTGCACACATGCGTGGCGCTGTGTGCCATGTGCTGTGCTGCGTGGGGCTGGTGGCAGAGGTGCCCGTGTGAGGCTGCACACATGTGGCTGTGTGTGTGGGAGAGGCGACCAGGCCAGACGGCAGGGGCAAGAGAAGCTCACGGGGACAGCAGTACAGGGTCCGCTACGGTGGACTGGGTGCCTTCCAGGCTGGTGACTTGGCAGCAGCATCGGAGTCCCTGTGCGTCAAGCAGTGGTTTGAAATGGGGTAGGCAGCTCTTTGCTCTGTGCTGAGACTTGCAGGTAATTTCTGTGATCCACAGCACCCTGAGAGACGTGGTGCTTAGGCACGGAGGAGGCCAGTGCCTGGGGGAGGCAGATGATGCAGGATGTTGAACCGGTGATGTGGTGTGATGTCGCGGCAGCTCCAAGCCTTCTAGGTTCCCTCGTGCTCTCCTGACCATGCACAGCTGTCCTGTTAACTTGGGGCATGTTGCCAGGATTGGGCTCCCTGGTCCTGCAGCCCTCTGGCTCGTGCTTGGGGAGGTGCCGTTTGTCCTGGTCTGCTCCTCTCTGGAGGGTGGGCTCTGCAAGGGCATCTTGGGGCCTTCACCCTCTATGAATTCAGCAACAGGAGTGGGAGCTGATGGTAAGACTTGTGTTCAGAGTGAATAAACTAATCCGTGTTGACCCCGAGAACGTCTGCAGGGGAGCCGTCCTGCTGCTGGGCTGGGACATGTCCTTGCTGTCACATGCACACAGACACCTTCACACAGGAGGCACATGGGCAGTTCCTGTCTAGAAACTGTCTACACAGACTCGGTGCTTAACACAAACTGATTTTCTAGGCTTGGGAGGTACTCAGGAGCACCTGCCTGGCCCCTGAGAGGCTGGGTTCAGTCCCCGGCACTGCAGGGACAGGAACCCACCTGGCTTCCCTGGCACCCTTCAGGGCCTGTCTCGTGTGCAGAGGTGGTGCACAAGTTTGCAGCCCAGGTGTCTCTGGTGGGATGGAACCCAGGGAGGAGGCCAGCCAGGAGCAGGAGCGGCTGGGGTGTTTCCTGGCCCCTTCCCCGCACCACACTTCCTATTGTCACCTGTCCCTCAGTGGTGGGACCCTACCCCTCCACAGCTCTCAGCCAGCCTCAGCTAGCTGACCTCAGGATGAGGAGCCTGAGCCTGAGCCTCTGCCCAGCTGAGGCTGGCTGAGAGCTGCAGGTGAGCAGCTAGCAGAATCTAAGGAAACCGCCGCTCGGCTTCAGACACTGCTCAGTCATGGATTCGGGCCCCACCTGGCCAGCAAGCTCCTCCTGGGAAGCAGTCAGAAACGCTGCTTTGCAGCTCCTGCTCAAATGAGAAGAGTCCTAAAGGATTGAGAAGCAAAGCAGTGGTGATGCTGGGCTGAGTTGTGACCTGGGAAGACTTGCTTAGGTTTTTTTTTTGGTACCAGGGATTGAACTCAGAGGCACTTAACCACCAAGCCACATCCCCAGGACTGCCCCCCTCCCCAACTTTGTAAGTTTTCACTTGAGACAGGGTCTCACTGAGTTGGTTCAGGCCTCACTAAGTTGCTGAGGCTGGTTTTGAACTCCTGATCCTCCTGCCTCAGCCTTCCGAGTTGCTAGGATTATAGGCGTATGCCACCGCACCCAGCCACTTGCTTAGATTTTTAAGTAAAATAGTCCTTTCTACTAAGTATCCACAGTCAAGTGGAACTTCTGAGGTTTCATGGTTATGTGATAGTTAAACCCTGCATGTGGGAGATTTGGTAGATCTCTGTTTTATATCCACTTATGTGTCTTACCCATGAAATGCTGTAACTTTGCCCCACTTCCTGGTACCGACAGGCCCACTAGCCACACAGGCCACTGCCTGCAGGCCTTTGTCTAGGCCGCCTTCTGCTGTGGCTCTGTAATCCACACTTCACCAAGCACCAGCCCAGGGCACTCATGATGAGTTCACAGAGCCCAAGGAGAGTGGATGTGTAAGGAGGCCAGATGGGGCGTTCATTTATTTATTTAGCTTCATAAAATAATTAAGTTTAACTTTGTGGAGTTAAAGCAAAGTGCTCAGAAACAGCAGTACCCAGAGCACTCAGTCTGTTTTATCAGAAGACACATTACAGTACCTATGAATGAAAATCATTGTAACGTAAACTTTTGTTTGTCAAAGGACTTGGGGGACCAAGGACATGTCCCCAGGACAAGGGAACCCCCCTGTGCTTCCCCAGGCAGCTCTTAGGAATCCCCCTCTCCTCCCAGTTGCTCATTCTGGCAGGGCTCCAGGCCCCCTTAGCCCGCTTGCCTGGATTTGCATGAAGAAAAGACACCTCCAGAAGAGGGTACCCTTGCCCTGGCCCCACACTCAAAGGGCTGACAGGCACGATTTTTCTGGGGAATTAACTGGTCCCTGGGTGGGATAAGTGCACCCCGCCCTGGTTGCCCTGGGAGCCGCCCCATCGAGGGCCGTCACTTCTTACCCCTGACCTTGCGTGTTCACTGCTGGTTTTCTGACTCTGTGCTGCAGGGCTGTGGCTTGGGCTTGCTGGTGTAGGACAATGTCCTGGTGTTAGGGGGATGATCCAGGGCTGGGTGGAATGGATGGGCCCTTACCACAGGATATGCGATGGCCTTGGGGCTCAGACTTCGAGTCCAGAGGCTGCAGAGAAGGCTGACCCTTGGGCTTGGAGGTGCTCCAGCATGCCTGTGCTTTAGCTTTGCAAGCAGCTACTCGTCATTTTTGAGGTGGATATGCTATCTGTAATCCCTGATCTAATGCATATGGATATATTACTTTGTTTACATTCATTTTTACCAGATAATTGAAGTATATTATTAAAGTCCTGTGTCTTTAGTATCTGAAAGTATTGATGAATATGCAAAATAAAATGCAAGATGCTTTAAGAGCTTTGGATAAAGTACGTTCATCCACACGAAGCATTGCTGTACTATGAGAGCTTTTTCAAAGAAATAGACACGTTTGGGGATCTTTTAACACAAGCTCTTGGTGTACTTTAGCTAATAAATGCCTGTCTTCAGAGGCGCGGCTTCTGAAGCAGGGACCACACATGAGCATCTGGGCCGCAGCAGGTCAGAAATTGGACACAGGCGCCCTCTGGTGGCAGCTCCCGCACATTGCGCGGGGTGCCGGGCACTGGGGCAGCTGCCGAGTGGAGCTGCTGTCTTCTGTCCGGAGAACACAGACCACTTGTGCTACGAAATGGCCTTTGTTTGCAATCCAGACACGTGCTGGGTTTTAAATCTGAAGATTCTACTAACAATACTGTTTTTTTTATAATAAAAGATGATCGTAATTTCTTTGTAAACACGGAGTCTGGATTTTGCGTTTGGGTTATCATGCACTGCCGCCTCCACACCGTCTTCCAAGCCACATCAGTGCTGTTAACCGCCCGTGTGGGAGGAAGTGCGCACTGTGGCTTTGCTGGAAGTCCTATTACCTGTTTTCTCCTGAAGCATTTTTGGTAGAAGAAACATTCCGTGTGCAGGTGGTCGGTGCAGAGTGCATTCTTTGAAAGGGGCGGTGAGGAGAGCCGCCGGCTGGGTTCCGGGAAGGCGGGCAGGACAGGCTGGACGGTGGGAGGCGCGGAGCGCGCCGGCTTCCTGCTCCTGGCCGGCCTGCCCTGCCGCGTGGGCGTCAGCGCGGCCCCTCCAGCCGGGACCGGGCTGTGGTGGGTGTCCGCCACCTGGGCGTGCGGGGGCAGGTGCGGTGCTGGGCGGTGTGTACCGGTCTTTAAGATCTCTGCGTTTTCTTTGTTCCATCTGAAACGGACAGGTCTTTGTTACCATTGGGATCGCGGGCGGAGGGGCCGTCCTGAGGTGCGGAGCCACGGGAGCAGGCCGGTTCTGGCCACACCGGTGTGGACGTGGTCTCAGACCACGCACGAGCGGAGGCGCGGCCCGCACGCCCCGGTTCGCGGAGCGGCCAGGCTCCCCTGGGCACTGCTGCCCGCAGCGGCGAGCCGTCGGGAGGCAGGGAGCTTTGGTGACCTTCGCAGCGCGGATTTCGCACTCACGGGTGGAGAACACGTTCTGCGTGTGGCGTGGCGGATCTAGCCAGGGATCCTGCCTCAAATCTGGACTGTTTCTCTTAGAACAGCAAAATATGGCTTCCCGAGATACACACGGGCTTTCCCATTAACCCCGATAAGTTGTTTTTGCAAGTGATTCATGTTAATGGATTGCTAGGACTCCACATGGAGACCCGCGTGTCACACGTGCAGACACCAGGCTGACTCGGTGCAGGCCGAGCCGGAGCCCGCAGTCCCCGCGGAGCCCGCAAGGCCACCGCCCTCGCCCACAACCCTGTGCGCATGCGCATTCCGCTCCCCAGGCGGCGCCCTGGGCACCGCGCTGCTTTAATTGCTGGCCCCGGGCTGGCCCCAGAGCGGCCCTTCATTCTGTAGGGAGCGTGCTGCCCTCCGAGTGGCCGGGCCCTCCCCCTGCGGTGGCCTTTGGTGTGGCGCCACTGAGCTGCTGCTGGGAACCCTGTCGCCTTCCTGGCGCGGCTGGGGCCACGTGGCTGCGGGAGGCGTGTCTGGGCAGGCCCTCCCGCGCCCCTCTCCACCGGAAGTGCCCGTGGCCCGCTCTGGGGTGGTTTCCTGTCCTCCCCCAGATGGCCGGCCGCGCAGCCTTCCCAGCACCCTTTGCTCTGCTGGCCCGCGGCGCGGCCGAGTTGGAGCCAAGGACGCCGCCCCCGCGCGCTCTCTGCTGGCCCCGGGCTTCCGGTGGAGGCCGCGGTCCCAGCCTTCCCGGACCGCTGCCTCCGCGCCCATGTTGTAGCTGGAGAGCCCGGGGACGCCGCCTCCGTGCGCTCTCTGCTGGCCCGGGCATCCCGTGGAGGCTGGGGGCCCCAGCCTTCCCGGACGGCTGCATCCACGCCCGTGTTGTAGCTGGAGAGCCCGGGGACGCCGTCCAGGCTCCTAACAGCACTGATGTGCCCATGGGACTGCCCTGCCGGAGCCCATGCCCTCTGCCCACTCGTTCACACACTGAGCAGCGCGAAGGCTTTGGCCGCCCCACCTGCCAGTGCGCCCTTGGGAGGGTGGCCCAGGTTCCTGCATCCTCTCCTGTTGCTTGGCTTCCGCCTCCGTCCCCGGGCCTGATGGATGAGCTCTGTGCCCTTGTTGCCCCCTGTGTGGTCCCGACCTGGGCCTGGCCTATGTGGCTGGCGTGTGGAGAAGGCCTGCCCACCCTGCCCTTGCCTCCGCTGTGGCCCGCATGCTTGCTCTTTAGTCTGATCTTACTCTGGAAAACAAACCTCAACATCGTAATTCCGATGTCGAAATCCCAAAGATCCAAATCTTTAAAGTCTAAAACTCCCCAAATAACAGCCTTGAAAGTGAACATCCTAAACGTCGAGATCCTCAAAGCCAAATTCCTGAAAGCGTAGTTCTGACGAGAAGACGAAGCAGGTTCTGCGCGTTTCCACCATAAGCAGGACCGCGGTGCTGGGGGAGGTTTCACGAGCACTCGGCGAGAGCCAGAGCCTTAAAGCTGATTGTTCCTGGTGACGCGAGAATAGAAAACTCCTCCATGGCTGCAGCCTGGCCGTGGACAGGCTTGCAGGCTGTACATACAACAATCGTCCAAACGCAGGCACTGACGATTTCCAAGACTGCAGTGGAAAACGGTGAAGTCTCCCCTGCCCTGCCAGCAGCTCAGCAGCACCTGCCCCTTCCCAGGGTGCGCGTGCTTGCCCCCGCGCCTTTCTGCAGAGAGTGGTCATTTCAGCAGCCTAGTGGCCCTGGGCATGGGCACACCCACATAGCAAGGGAGCTGGCACAGGTGACCTGCGGACGTGGAGCCAGTCCTAGAGGGAAGCAGCCTCCTCACCAGTGCGAGATTTCAGAGCGCGTGACCCTGAAGTTGGCCATTCCCCAGCCCTGGCCTGTGTGGTCTCCCATGACCCCTAGAACGCGCTTTTGCATCTGTCAGATTTTCTTTTCAGTTTCAGTGTTTTTGCATTCTTGCTTTTTTTTGGGTTCTTTCTGGCGGCTCTAAATTGTCCGCATTGTTCTCGACCCTCTGCAGTGATGCCTGTTCCTTCTCAGCATCGTCTCCAAGGCTGGGGGTGTAGATTGTATAAAGGCCCATGGGGAGTTCTAGTCTGTTCTGTGTATTTTTGCAAATCTGACTCCAGAAAGTGCATTACTGCGGAAGTGGCTTAGCGTGGAAAAGCGCAGTGCCACGAGAATGCCGAGGCCTCAGGAAATGTGGAGATGCCCTTTTTGTACATCTGCATTTGAGAAAGATGAGGTTTCTTGAGATCCCTGCTCTTTGGGCACCCGAGCGTGTGGTGGTGACTCCTGGTGGCCTTGTCAGAGGGCTCCCTTCCCTGCCCAGCATTCCAGGTGACTGCGGTCACAAAGCAGGTGCGCCCAGTGAGTCCCCCCCACCTGTCCTCTGCAAACGCGCGGTGTGCTCACACCTTACACTCCCGTGTGACTGTCATTAGCACACCACATATGCCACCATGACCTGTCGTGTGGCTAGTTTTGTCTTGTTTTTATGTTTCGCAAATAAATCCCTCTTTAAAATGTTAATAAATGTCTTTTAGAGAATTTTAAAATTCTTTTTCCAGGATTAGTATCTTCCAGGATTATGAGCTTTCAGGATTTTAGGCTTTAGGAATCTTGAACTTTAGAGATAGTGATCTTTCAGATTTCGACATTTGAGATCATGGTGTTTGAGATTGTGTTTCAGGATTGTGGCCCAGCCCCTTTCGTTTGATCTGAGTCTTGGGCCACGTGACTTACCTGAGCTTGCAGCCCCCTCAGACCTTGAGGTCATTTCTGTGGCTCTGCTCTTGAGCTGGACTGCTGTTTCCTTATACTCTGCTCTTCCTGAAGGGGTCTCATCTTGTTAGTTTCCAGGTTTCCTAAATCCTACTGCCAGCTTTTAAATCTCTGTGCTGTGGGGAGAGTTCTCAGTCCTTAGAGGACTGTCTGACAAGATGGTCCAGGCTCATCTCACCTCATTCTCCAGTCAAAGCAGCAGTGATCACAGGAGGCTGTTACTGTGGCATCCCTCTGCGAATGCTCTCCTGGTGGACCCAGGAGTCGGGCAAGGGCTGCAGGTCAGCTCCCAGCTGGCCTCTGAGCCGGTCCATGTTCTCCCCCCCTACTCTACATCTGCCACATCTAACATTCTTCTGCCCGAGTTCCCAGCTAGGAACCCCCTCTTAGGAGGAAATCATATTGCATTTCTAAAAATATCTTTGTTTTCAACAAACCCGGGACACTGCATTTCAAAGCTATCCATGATTTCGAAACCAGAACACCAAGACACACAGAGTTGCCCTAACCTGTGTTCCCGGCAGGTGCACCACAAGACGTGTTTCCACCTGGGTCGAGGACTCTGCAGACCCCTGTGCTGTTCTGCACTGTGTAAGCTTGCAGATGTGTGGGGTTGGGAAAGCAAAGAAGTGTCAGGTATCTGAAAGCCTGTAGGCAAGCAGGCCTGATGACCTTAGGGGTGGAGGGCGGGTGGAAGACGGGTCTGCACTAGTGTGCCAGACCTGCACTTGGGCCCTGGGGCAGAAGGGCCACTGCCCTCATCCTGCTTTGAATTTTCTGATTTGCACAGTGTTGCTGCCCAGCACCCCGAGTCCCAGAGCAGGACTGTGGGTGCAGAGCCTGTGCAGGGGCTGACCTTCTCCAAGTGACCAGGTTTCAGAGTGGGTTCTGATTTGGGGCAGCAGGTGTCCAAGCAGATGGAGTCGGGTCATCATTGCAGTTGAGAGCCTGGGACGCTGCCGACTCAGGTGGCCTGCAGGCTCCCCCCGCATCCTGTGGAGGGTGCAGGTGGTGCCCAGTGTCTTGTGCAGCTGATTGTCGTCTCCAAGTCGCTCAGTTAAATGCTCTAGATGTTTGGCCACATGTGGCAAATGGCATGTGCGTGAGGCTGTCACTCACAGGGAGGCACTAAAACTGGAGAATGTCGGGAAGTCAGGGTCTCTTGGTTTAGGAAGGAAATCCTCATGGCAGAGTCAAAGGCAGAACCAAATACCGGCTTCCCGGGAGACTATGCAGCATGAGGGCAGGAGTTTGTCCACAGCCGTCCAGTGGTGGTGCGGTTCCTGCCAGGGAGCATCCGTGTCCACATGCCATGGTCACTCCAGGTGGACCTTGCCCTCTGCAGCCTCAAACTTCAACAGCTAGGGTGCCACTTCCTACCCACCTTGCTCTCTCCCTCACCAGCCCAAGCCGTGCCCCCAGTGGGGGTCCTGGGGAGGCAGTTGGCAGCCACCTCTCCCCTGTCACTTCTCCCTCCCTGTGATGTGGGAGCCTTGTCTTCAAGAGCTCAGGGTGCAGCCTCTCTGTGGCTGCAGACGGGCCCACACCTCCATGCTTGCGCAGCCTGGAGTGGCTCACAGAGACCCCATGTGCCCCAGACCCACAAGGCGAAGCACTGAGACCCCAGCTCCATGTGGGACCTTTAGGGTTTCCTTAGAAGCCCAGAAAGGGGGCTGGGGCTATGGCGCAGTGGTGGCGTGCTCGCCTAGCACGCGTGAGGCACTGGGTTCGATCCTCAGCACCACATAAAAATAAAATAAAGATATTCTGCCCACCTACAACTAAAAAATAAATATTTAAAAAAAAATTCATAAAAAAAAAAAAAGAAGCCCAGAAAGGCTGGATGGCAGGAAATTTCTTCTGTGGAATTAAACAGATTGTGTCCATCATGCATGAAGATAAACAACGGCCCCTGGAGACGATGTGCAGGCGCAGATACTCAGGAGGAGGCTGGAGGGGCAAGTGTCTTGGGTGGCGAGTGTGGGGTAGTGTCTTAGGAGGGTCTGCATGTTGGGAGGCTGAGCCACGGTGGAGGCTTGTGCGCGGTCAGCATGGGAGCTTGGTACCTGCCAGCGTGACTTTCTTCAGGTGTGCTGAGGGCTCCAGAGAACCAAGACCCAGCCCCGCCCAGCCTCGAGGGGCAGCAGGAGGGGCAACAGCAGCGTCTCTGTGGGGAGGACTTTAAGTGGCAGGGGCGAGAAAAGTGGCACAAACACATGTGCAGAACGAAGTGCTCACAGATGCGGAGAAAGCCCAGCACAAGTGTGACGCAGCACCCAGCAGTCCTGGAGCTGGACATCAGCCTAGTGCAAATGGCAAATGCTTTGCTACTGTGTTTGTCTGCAGTCGAAACCACATAGACAACAGGGAATAATTTCTTCAAAGGCCCTTGTGTGTTTCTGCGTTTGTAAGGGTGATGAGTGCATATGCGTCAGAGATGTCCCTCAGGGACTTCAGACAAGCACATCTCTGAGCCTCTAGGGCTGTTGGGTTTTGCTGTGAAGTTGCCCGTGGTTGTGGGTGGTGAGCCAGGTCCGCCAAAGCCTGATTGGAGCTCAAGTTTTAAAATCACACATGAAAGAGGGAGAGTTGGGGCCTGTGTCACCCTCTGTTACTGCTGGGGCCCTTGCTGTGCAGCATGAGCCTGCCTGGGGCCACACCATCCAGGCTTGCCGCACTCAGCGTGCTCTTGTGAGGCGTGCGCTGGTGCCCAGGGATGGGGCATTTGGCAGAGACCACTTCGGTGTGCAGAGTGGGGTCCTGGGCTGTTCTGTGCCAGAGATTCTCCTCTGACCTGGCAGCTGAGGCAGGGTAGCACAAGCTGGGGCCTGCTGGACTTCAGCACCTGGCTGGCTCAGTGCTTGAGGGCCTGTGAAGGCCATTTGGTGACCGGGCTGCAGGGCCCAGGCCTGGAGGGGAGGTGGGTCTGTCTGTGCTTTGAGAGAGCCTGGGACATGTGGTCCTGGGCGGGACTAGGTCCTGCTGGCCTTGCTCCCTGGCTGGCAAGGCCCTGGCTCCTCCTGGTAAGGGTCGTGCTGCCCTGGTATTGACTGACCCGTCTCAGATTATCCACTTCCTCACCTCTGGTCCTCCCATGTGGGAGACCCTTGCAAAGGAGTTGGTCCCCTCCATTGGATCTCCTGTAGCGGGCTCTGTGCGCTGCAGTGGAGCCCACGGTGGGGACTGCGGGCCTCTCCCAGCCCCCTGTGGACGTGCATCAGGCGCTCTCCCGATGGCTGGATGTTCCTTGGAGGCATTTTGTCAGTTTTCTCACATCAGTTACTTTAAGGACTCAGGGTCATGTTATTTGCTCAGAGTTATATTATTTGGTTTTAATTTATCACAGTTTCTTGGTCAGAGGTACTAGAAGTTCTGTCGGGTTCTGCGATCCTCGTTGGAGCGGAAGCGTGGGGACTTTGACCTTGCTCAGAGCGCCCCACAGGTGCAGCGTCAGCTTTCAGACTCTTGTTTCCACTTAGGAACCAACTGGTGGCCTGCGTCTTTGTGAATTCTCCTTCCTTTCAGTACAGAGACCCACCCCGCACGTTCTCTCTGTGAGTGCTTAGTAATGAGCTTGGCATGCTCTGAGCATCCTAGAGTCCAGCAAGTCTGTGACTTCCTTTCCCTGTGGAATTCCAAGTTAAGAACGCCGTCTCAGGAAGTTGCCTGGGTACCCTTTGCTTTTGAGCAGTGGCTGCTTCTGCCCATGACAGACAAGCAGACCCGGCCCTGTGCCGACACCCACCTTCCGGAGTTACCAGAGGCAGGCAGCTCACTCTTCCCGCTCCCCAGCTCTGCTGGTCACATCCCAGACGCCTTTCTTACGTGAGCATAATCCTTTAAAAAGGCTTGCAAGCAACTCACTAGTTGCCATTCGTGGGCAGGGGCATTTGTCCCCCTTTCCCTCTGGGCTAGCGCCTCCTGCCGTGGGTGTTCCTGCCCTGACTAGGATCCTTGGATAGATTGTTCTACTAATAAGATCGAGTTTCTAAGTCTTATCTACAAAAATAACACCTAGAATATTTCAAAAGAACAATCTGAGTGAGTAGATGTCTACGTTCCACAGAAGGTCAAACTCTCAAAGATCTTATTTAAAAACCTCGAGCATTGGAGCATTGGAGCATCCCAGAAACCAGCACCCGAGGTTTCAGTCTTCCCCTGAGCATCAAGGCTGTGGGAGGAAGGGCCACTCTGGGCTTGTTGGTGATGAGGAGTCCCACCTTCTGGGGTTCAGGGAGCTTTACCATCGCCAGAATGTTGTCCATCTTGTGAAATTGGGTTTCTAGGTGTAAATAAATCCAGGGTCACAAATGCAGACTTAGGGCACTTTCTCATTCAGTGGTGACATGTCCACCTGTGGTGCCTCACCAGCATGTACCCTTCCCCGGTGTGCTGACGGGGGGCTGCCCCAGACCCCACCGTGGCAGGGAGGGGTTCTTCCCAGGCTGTGCTCACCACCAGGCTCCCTGGCCCGCTTCAGGAGCTCTGAGCTCAGCACGGCACCCAGGGTGTGCACGGTTTCCTTGGGGTGGATGACCCTGGGTGACCAGGCAGAGAAGGGCAGCCTGACCGCCTCTTCACTCACAGGCCTCTGAAGGCGTGTGGTGTCCAGGTTAGGATTTGGAGATCGCCTTCAGGGGGAAGGTTCGTAGGACTGGGCTTTCTGCTGGGTGAGGCTGCAGTCTGGGGGGCAGGCCCAGGGTCCTGCGGATGGGCTGAGCTGTTGGTCGTCAGCCGCCCTCTGTGCGCCCAGCTATGGCTGACTGCGCTGCTGTTCTTGCCCTGGAATGTCCGGGTGACCACGGAGGCCATACGAGCCCTGGTGGAGTAGTGGTCAGAAGCCACGGAGGTGCCGTGTGGCTGTAGGCCACTTGGCTCTCTCAGCCGTGTTGAAACGTCACCGTCGGCTGACTGGTAATGGTGGAGATAGGTACGTGCGCTAGGTCCCTAGCTGTTTTGAGTCACTTTAATCGGTTGAGGAAAGAAGCTCTGTTTGGCGCAGCACCACCTGCTGCCCGGTGGCTCCAGCAGAAGCCCTGGGTGCAGACACAGAGCGGGGCTTCGCTCTGCTGCCCGGGCACCTGCCCTACCAGGGCAGCCCCGCCCTTGGCGAGCCGCTCTGACTGTTGGATTTCCTGCCTTACTGTGTTCTGACTGGAAATGGTAACCTCCCCTTTCACGTTTTGCATCCTCCAGGGGGACAGCCGCGGCGCTGCTGCTCTTCCGAAGAGGTAGCCTCGACTGTGCTCTCCAACGGAGACCAGAGTCACAAACCTGGAAATAGCCCGCCAGAAAAAGCCACCAGCGAGTGCAAGGCGGGGGTCGCAGCTTCTGTGTCCATACTTGAAGGCAGTAGCAGAGAGACTTCCAAACGCCCCGAACAACATAGATTTTCTATTGACTTAAAGATGCCAGCATTTCACCCCAAGCAGGAGGTGCCCGGCTCTAGCGACGGTGTGGATTTCCCTTCAGTCATGGAAGGAACTGACCTGCAGCTGGCACTGGAGAGCAGTGCTGGCCACCCTAAAGAAAAGCTGTCCGATTTGCACAATAAAGAGCATTCTGGGGGAGGAAAGAGGGCGCCCGCTGCAGATCTGATCCCGCTCGATTTGAGCATGAGGTCGACCCGGGATGACCCCATCAATAAGGAAGCGGCCCCCGCCCTGCAGGCTGCTTTGGTCACTCACCCATGTCCTTACTGCAGCCACAAGACCTACTATCCGGAGGTTCTGTGGATGCATAAGCGTATCTGGCACAGGGTCAGCTACAACGCCATGGCCCCCCAGTGGACTCAGCCCGGTGGCCACAAGAGCATACGAAACAACTTGGTCTTCCTCGCCCGGAGCGGACGCACGGGCCCCCCGCCCGCCCTCGGGGGCAAGGAGTGCCAGCCCCTGCTCCTTGCTCGCTTCACCCGCACTCAGGTGCCAGGGGGTGCGCCAGGACCCAAAGGCAGCTCTTCTCCCCTGGGAGCCGCCATGAAAGCCGCTAGCGTGCCTAAGAATAAGGAGAGCCATTCTGGGACGCCCTGTGCGCCGTGGGCATCTGGTCCTGATGGGTACCGGCAGACCAAACCAGGTCACGGCCAGGAGCCGCCCAGTGCTGCAGGGCAGGGGCCCCCAGCCAAGCCCAGACCAGAGGCCAGCTCCAAGCCAGCACCTGCCCCAGGCAGTGGGGGCCTCGGTCGAAGTGCCACCCCCGCGCCTTCTGTCATAACCCGGGTGGGTGCCCAGCCATCGGCCAACTGCAAGCCGGTGGAGAAGTACGGGGCGCCCTCCGTGGGGGCTGGCTGTGCCCCTTCAAATAAGCACAGTGCCCCTGACTCCCTGAAAGCCAAATTCAGCCCTCAGCCTCAGGGCCCACCTCCTGCGAAAGGTGAAGGGGCCCCTCCACTACCTCCCCGCGAGCCCCCCTCAAAGGCGGCCCAGGAGCTGAGGACTCTGGCCACCGGTGCTGCAGGGTCCAGAGGGGACACAGCATTGCAGGCCCAGCCAGGAATGGCCGGGGCGCCCCCCGTCTTACACTCCATCAAACAGGAGTCCGCAGCCGAGGGCCACGAGAAGCGTTTGGACATCCTGAACATCTTTAAGACGTACATTCCAAAGGACTTTGCTACGCTCTACCAGGGCTGGGGCGTCAGCAGCCCCGGGCCGGAGCACAGAGGTAAGACTTGTGGGCTCCCTCTTCCCTGGCCACCCAGGGGCCCCCAGGAGGTTCACAGGTGTGCCTACCTGCTTGCTGGGAGTCTCAGGGCAGTCACAGCTTGTGTCACCCCGCAGCAAGGCTGCTGTCTCCTGGCCCCAGCCAGCCGGGGGGCTGGGAGGATCTGAGCAGCTCTTCCAGGCCCAGTGTGGCCCTGTAGGGGCCGTGCCGGGTCAGCGGTGGGTGAACCAGCCTCCCTGCTGATGTGTGTTTGGAAACCCGCCCCCTTGCTCCACACCGAGCTCTGGTGGGAGCAGCCTGACTGGATTATTACCCACCCTTTGTTTTTTGTGATTTTAAACATAGAAGTTCATTGTCCATGTTTCTCAAAGAAGGGTGGCCATTGAAGTGGCCATTTGAGTTTTACACATTAAGTTCAAAGGCTGAGCAGCCCTCTACGAGCAGTGGCCCAGCCACTGAGAACTGAGTTGCTCTGCAGCTCCCAAGCAGGTGGTCCTGTTGGCCCCGGGACTTGTGTGGAGAGCTGACGGAATTGCTGGCTGAGCCTCTCTTGGGACCGGAAGTGTTTTGGACTTTGGATTTTTTTTTTTTTATTTTGGAATCTTTTCATATATATAATAGGAGATCTTGGGAAGGGACCCAAATGTAAAGACAGAATTCATTTCTGCTCCATGTGCCCCTCATGCCAGAATCTCAAGGTGATTTTATATAGTAACTTTAATACGTTTGTACATGAAACAAAGTTTGTGTACTTTGACCCATCGGGGGTCAAGTGTGGACTTTTCTACTGGTAGGATCATGTGAGTCAAAATATTTTGAATTTTGGAGCATTTTACGTTTTGGACTGTCAGATTAGGGTTACTTAGCTAGTACTAACTAGCAGTTTTCCTCATGCCCCTTTGGCTGTGACACTCACGTTCCTGAATGTAACCCAGAGGTCACTTTCAGTTAACGTCTAGCACACCGGGAAATCTAGACCTTACTAAAACACAAAGCGAATAACCCCGCTGTGGCACTGAGTTCATTACCTGGATGGTGCTGCTGCTGCTTTGAACAGAACATCCGTCTTGACCTGCAGTTTCTTAAAGTAGGCCAGCATTTGAAATGGCCTTTTGGATCTAGTGCCTCAGATTCTGGAAGTCAGGAGCACTGGGGGCCGTGGCTCTGGCTTAGGGGATCTTGACCTGCTGAGGCCTCCCAGTCCTTGGTGTGGCCATGCGAGTGGGCGTGGGTGCTGGCAGGCACTCTGTATGTAGGTTGTGTGCCCAATCCAGCCATGCCCTCCTGGAGTGGAGTGACACTGTGAGTCCTCCTGCCCTCTGAGGAGGGCCCCCAAAGTGTTTCTCCAGGGAACAGGTCTCAAGTGTCCGCCACTCCTGCAGGTCTGTAGCGAAGGCCCTGGAGAGCTGCCACTGTGCCCATCTGACACTGCAGGTGAGACAGACCCACAGGCACAGTGCCCGAGGCCCACCAGGCTGACCCTCTTAGCAGAGGGCTGGGCCTTGTGCCATCCCTTTTCCAAGTGCACTTAGGTGAGTGGGATCAGTCTCGTGTGGTCTTGCAGATGGCTGCTGGTGGGGGGCCAACCTTGGTTTTGAGGGTATGTGTTTCCTCAGAACCTACAGAAGAGAAGCCTTCAGCACAGGCGAGAGGGCCACCTTGCTGGTACGTGTGTCTTGGCAGCGCCTCCCCCCATCCTGCTTTTCCTTTGCTGAGCTGGGGTCTGTGCCTTAATGTGTCTTAATGACTTTCACTTAGTTAGTCAGACCTGTCATTTAAGTAGTTGTACCATAAGCTGATGGCTTGGGTGAGGTGTTAAAAGGCTCTGGTACTACCCAGGGCCAGGGAAGGACCTGTTGTTCTCCTAGAAGTAAATTTTTAAGTTAGGGTTTGAGATCTTCAGATGACAGAATTTGAAGTACAAGTATCCTCAAATGTTTTCCTTAAAAAGTCAAAAAAAAAAATGGTTTTAAGGGCTTTTTTTTTTTTTTTTTTAAAGAAAAACGTTGTCTATCTTTGCAATGTGAAAAATACCCAGTAGTCCATAGAGCAAATGTGTTCTCAGATTATTTATTCTTTTAATGTATACATTGAAACACAGTGATGAGTCTGCAAGTTTATGGTCCTCGAGTTCACTCTGATTTTTTTTTTTTTAACTTTTGGTACTGGAGATTGAACCCATAGGTGCTTAAACACGGAGCCACATACCCAGCCCTCTTTTATATTTTATTGAGAGACAGGGTCTCACTAAGTTGCTTAGGGCCTCACAAAGTTGCTGAGGCTGGCTTTGAACTTGCGATCCTCTTGCCTCAGCCTCCTAAGCCTCTGGGATGATTTGGGTTCTTAAGGAGAAGTGTTTTAGACTTTTAGATCTTAAATGCACTCACTAATGAGCTGAGATGAGCTCACCCAGGTCTCTGATCAGTGTGCTGCGAGGCACTGGCCAGTTTCAGGCCAAGTGCTCTGTGAAGGACTGGCCACCTTGAGCTCTGCTGCCTCCAGTGGTGCCACACTTCCCTGGGCTGCTCGTAAGCTGAGCGGAGCTTCCCGTGACGGTCCTCTGCACCCTTGGCCTGCTGCCTGGCCTTTCTGGCATGGACACTTCCCCTCGAGCATTGCTGTTCCTGCTGTCCCTCTGGGCTGGGACCTTTTGTTTCTCCTCGTTTGTGAACAGTTTCTAAAGCTTGTAAATGTGCCGTGGCCGGAAGGAGGCCCGGCAGGCTTGGTGTGTCTCGCCGCGGGCGAGGCGAGGTGAGTGCGAGGCTTCTGCTGGAGCACTGCGTCTGTCGCGGGGGCCTCGGTGCAGTCCGCCACAGCAGGTGCGCTGTGGACGTGCCGCCCAGCGCTGACCACACCTGAGCTTTGCTTTCCACCTGCTTCTGCTCAGAAGCAAGGCCTGCGTATGCGTGGATGGGGGTGGGTGGATACAGTGGTTGTGAGTCATATCTGGACACGATTTCTTTCATCCCCAGAGAGTCTTTCTGACTTACAACCTGGGTGTGCCAGTACTTTCTGAGTCTCCTTCCGTCGACGCCCGGTGTGTTTGCCGTGTCTCCCGGTTGGTGTCTCCTGCAGATGCAGAGGTCACAGCTTCTCTGCAGGGGCCACCTGCTGGATGCACAGCCATGGAGCTCCTGCAGGCAGGGCAGGTAGAGCACACAGTAGAGCCACCGAACAGGACAGACGCCACCTGCTGTGTGTGACAGGCTGAGGGTGCCTGGCATGGTCCTGCCGGTGGGTGGGTCCCATGTGTGCAGAGAACGTGCCATGCTGCTCCTCAGCCACCACGCTTTACGCTGACGTTAGGGAAGCAGCTTCTCAGGGTCCCCACATGGTTTTCCCTGGATGCTGCTTCTGTAGGGATGAGCCATCTGGAAGCCCCAGCACGAGAGGAGAGAAATGATTGTCCTCGTCTTCTTGGGAACATGAAGTGTAAAAGCCTCTGCATTTTCTGAGATTTGCTGCAGTGTGACCACTGAGTCTAGAAACGTGACTGTAGCACAAGTGGTTTGTTGACATAGTAGTAGAACAATAATAAGCCATGTGTGTCTCTCCAGATTTCAAGGCCTGCCTGTGGTATATGATAATGTGGATTTTAGAATAGAAATTTGAAGATAATGGAATGAGATGATTCTAGATAAAATAACATGGAAGGTCTTTCTTATTGTAACTTTCAAAAAATCGCTCGTACCCAGGATACACTGGCATGACCATTGTGTGTGCTCCCTGAGCATTTCCATCTCTGTGCTTGGAGATGTCCTGATCGCCTCTCTCCCCTGGGTGGCGTGTTCCATGTGATAGAAGTCGTGTGACAGGCTGCATGTGCCTGAGGCTGGCCTGAGCCTTTTCCTTCACTCTCAAGTCTACGTTCTGTACACACCTGAAGTTTCTAGGTCAGCATGTTCAAACTGTGCTCACCTGCCAGTCTTCAATTCAAGTGAAGTGCCTGACCTTTTGGATGGGCTCTGGGTTTTGGCATAGCCTGAGCATGGTATTGTCCACAGAGGACAAGCATCCTTTCTTCAGGAGTGAAAGAAGGTGCTCTCGGAGATGCACAGCAGATCAGTGGCGGGCGTGCTCAGGCACACATGCTTGTTCCAAGGAGTACAGGTGGGCTGTAGAAGCGCTGATTTTCCTGTTGCTGGTTTGGGTAAGAAATAATTTCCTGTTAAAACATTTACATAGAAAATGATGACGTCGCCATTTCTGCGTGTCGTGAGTGTTGAACACAAAGGACTTGTGTCTCCTCATTAGTAGATATGCCGTGCAGCTCGTAGCTGGATCCCACCCTGGGATGTCGTCCAAATTATACTGAGGGAAACCCAGAGGATCAGGGTGCTGGCCAGGGATGGCTTCCTGGGGGCTCGGCTGCAGAGTGCTGATGGGGAAGCCGAGTGGGGACCGCAGTCGTTCTCCGGTTGAGCTTTTCTCGATGGGAACAAGGAGAGGGCAAGGCACTCCTGAGCAGCCAAGTGTTAGTCAGCTACTTGACAGGCTGAGTGTCCCACACCAAGTGCCAGGAATCCCAGAACCCTGGCTGTGAGTGGGGGGCTCCTCAGGCGTGGGGCAAGCTTCCTCGGGGCTGGGGTGCAGCTCAGCAGCAGAGCACCTGGCCAGCAGGCATGCGGCCCTGCGGGTGCTCCCAGCATGGGGGGCGGGGATGCTCTGCAGACCCATGGGCCACACACCTTTTCTGGGTTCCTGGGCTGCTGCCACCTGCGGTTTCCCTGCCTGGCCGTGGGGTTTCTAGTTAGATGCAATCCCGTTTGTGCATTTTTGCTTTGGCTGCCCATGTTTTGGGGGTTATATGCACCAAACCATCGCCCAGACCAAAATCCGTAGAAACAGGAGCCTGACGCAGCAGCATCGTGGGTTGCCAGGACACCTGGATGGCTCCCACTGGAACCACCACTCACGTTATGTCACGAGTGGGCACCTGTCCACCCTGGGCGGTGGTCTCTGGCTGTAGACAAGTCCTGGTTAGAAGTTGTCTCCCCATGCTTCCTCTGTTCCCGAGCAAGGCAGAGGGAAACTTTGTGCTTCATGGGCAAGTTCTCAGGTTTCTCTAACAATCCTTCTCATGATCTGTCAAATAAGAAATTGTACAAGATCTGCCCTGCCGTCCGTACATTTCCTTCCTATCTCCCCCAGTATTATTTTAGGTGAGATGACTGGATGCTGCTTTGTGTCTGTGGAGCCACCCTGAATCAGGGCAGGAAAAGCAGGTTGAGCACCAGCCTTCCAGCCAGCTTGGCTGTGTGTCCTTGTCTTCTTGCATTAACTTTCATATTCAAATGTCAGACTTTAAGACAGAAATGCTCAGCTAAATGACATGTCCTTTTAAGAATTTATTGCTACAGGCATGACTTTTTCTAGTTAGTATTCTCTTCCCCCGAGTCGAGTTCCCATGGCATGGCAGAGGCAGACGGGGAGATTCTCTGGAGCAGTCATTACATGGAAAGCAGGTGTTTCCACAGCAAGAACAGGCCAAGAAGGGTGTAGACAGAGAGCAAACCCCTGCCCCTTTACTTCAGAAGCCAGTGGAGTCCTTTTGGATCTGAGGAAACACAAAGCCCAGGGCGTAAGCCCAGTGTACTCGGTGATCTTCCGGGAAAGCCAAGTGTTTCCCCAGAGCTCCTGGCCCACACTGTGCTTGCCAGGGGCTTTTGCTTGGTGCTGGCTGGCTTGGGGGCCCCTCTTGTCCTGTCTGCTGGGGCAGACAGGAAGGAGAGTCAGAGGGGGCATGGCTGCTGATCGCCACGCTAATTTGAGCAAGAGCTAGGGGCACTGCTGGGCTCTGGTCCCGGTCACTTCCCGTTGTTCACTCGCATCATCTCTGTCACTCCTGTGTCACTCTGATTTGCCGGACAGACGTGCTACTTGATGATCTGAGTGGTGGCCTGGCCATGCATCCAGCTGCTCAGAGCCACATGCCCACCACAGCCCAGCAGCCTGGTGGTGCCTCCTGGTCCCCCTCCTGTGCTGGGAGTGGTTTTAATTCCCTGTAATCTATGCAACCTGCGGTTCTGAGCCTGCCTGGTCTGTCAGCTGGACTGGGCTGAAGGCTGGCAGTTGCCACCAGGAACTGGAAGTGGCCCCCATGCTGATGTGTTAGACAGACTAATGGTGTTTTCCTCTCCCCCCTGCTACCCTCCCGGCTGCTCACTTCCCTGCCCACCACACCAATCGTGCTGTGCCGCACCGCGCCACACCACAGCAGGGACGCTTCGGACCCAGGCTCGCCCGGGAGACTTCGTGTGCGTCGAATGTGGGAAGAGCTTCCACCAGCCAAGCCACCTCAGGGCCCATGTGCGGGCGCACACAGGTATCGCCATCCCAGGGCAGCATGGTGTGGGGCCTGTCCGCCGGTCATGGTGTTCCACACTGCGCATGTGTGGATGGCAGCCTGTGCAGTGCTTGCTTCTCTGTGTGGCACCTGAAAGGATTTCCTCCTTTCTTTTTTTGCATCCCAAGTTGCATGTGGTTTCACTTGACATAAGTCTGTTTGCAAATGTTCTCTTTTAATTAGAGTAGATGCTTCAGAAATGAATATGCTAATGAGTTATATTGCCCCCAGCATAAATGAAAATCAGAGTGTCCTTCCAGCCCTTCCCGGGCCAGCCATGGCTGGACACGGCTGGACCGTGGATAGGCCTAGAGCCCTCTGGATGGTCAGTGGTATCCGGCAGAGCCCTCAGCCCTCTGCAGAGAGCTTGCTGGAGACCTGGCAGGCGGCAGGCGGTGTCAAGACAGGGCAGGAGCGTTAGAGAGATGGGGAGGGCGTGCTTCATCAGGAGCGAGAAGGGGCGCACGCGTGAGCCAGCCTGATGCAGAGTGACGTGGGCCACATGGTAAGTAATGCAGGACGAGGGCCCTTCACACACACACTGATAATGAGTGCTGCCAGTGATTGCTTTCTTCTGCAGCAGAGTCTGAATTGAAGAGGGCAGTGGCCCCAGGCAACCATTATCACAGTCTCTTACTGTAAGTGTTATGGTAAATTGGTATTTTCCCGTCACAGGCTAGGCACTAGTGTCTGTTTTGTGGAAGTGCTAAATCCATAAGGGACGCGTCAGCGTGCATGCTCAGGAAGCTTGCCCACCCTCTAATAGACCCCTTGTTCCCACAGTGGTGTTTGAGTGTGACGGTCCCCGAGGTTCCGAAGTTCACACCGCCTCCACGGATGCTCCCAAACAAGTAGGTCCTACATATAATTGGGTGTTTGGGTTTCACTGTGGTGCTGGGAAGCACTTAACAGGTCACTCACCACCAAAGCACCAAGGGTGTTCCACTAGGGGAGTGATAATTTCTTCTTGCCTTGGTTCACGACCCACCCTCAGGCAGTCCCTGGGTCATGGGTGAACATCAGGAGGTCAGGGGCACAGGGCTAGGGGCGGTGGTGCTGGGGAAGACGGGATTGGTTGAGACTGACGATGATGGAAAACACTAGAAATTCATGCTGTTTTTCCCAAGATGGCTGGGGTCTGAGTTCACTTGGGAATGAATTACACGGAGCCTCCTCTAAGAACATGGTTGTGCTCCTCTGTAGGGAGTGTTTGTGCCCCACGTGCTGGGCGTGGTCTTGCAGGGAAGTGTACCTTGATTCTGGTGCTGTGGGCACTGCTTGGCCTGGTGACAGTGCATTAGGGTGCCCGTGTGTGAACACCTGTGTGTGTACGCCTGTGTGTGCCTGTGTGTACACTTGTGTGCGCACCCATGTGTGTATGCCTGTGTGTGCCTGCACGCCTGTGTGTGCACCTGTGTGTGTGTGCACCCATGTGAGTCTGTGTGCTGCTGTCATTGTGTGGCCCTCACACAGGGGCCACTGGGTGTGAACAGAGAGTGGCAGAGCCCTGTGTGCGCCTCGTCCCAGGGCTGCTGCATGGTGTTGGCACGGGCCCCAGGTGGCACAGGGCAGGTGCTCTCAGGCCCCACCCTTTCTGTCTTCCCCTGTCCCATTTGCCCATGTGCATTCTCCACATGACATTCCTGCTCTCTGACAGTCGCCCCAGAAGACTGACTGCAGACTGTGCCCTGTGCTCCAGAGGAAATGTCCCAACCCCCGTCTGAGTGTGGGATCAGGGGAACATGCTCTGCCTCGTCCAATCCCACACTGCTGGGATCAAGACCCCAGGGAGCCCAAGAATCACTGTGGCTGGGGAGACTTCAGGGAAGGCCAGGGTCCCTCTGGTTCATTTCACTCATTGGCTCCAGCTGGGCTGCTGCTGGCCGGGCTTGGGACCATTGCTGGCCATCAGGGACTGCGCGGAGTTTTGCTGTGGGATGTCTGTCTGTTGCTAAAGGTCTTTAGTTCAGGTATTGGTGGCACAGTGCCACTTAGGGCCCTTTCTTGTAAATGGCTTCTCTCAGTAGAACCTGCAGTTTTAACCGCACAGCTGTTATTTCCTGATGGTGTGACAATTGATGAGTAAATACGACTTCTCACTGAGTCGAGATCTCCCGACGCGTGTGGCCACACCTCGAGTGAGCAGCACTCTTCTGTCTACCAAATAAATGTCCCCTGGCTGCCACAGAGCTGCTGCACAGGGCTCGAGAGACGCATAATGGCACGGTCATGCTGCCTCAGCGACATACTGAGCTCACGACGGGAGCACATCCAAAGTGGCCAGCTCGCCAGGCCGCCCCTGCATCCCCCGAGACGCGACATGACTCTTCTTTTTTCTTCCCTTCCCTTCTCTTTCCTTTCCCCTTCCCCTTGTACTGAGGATGAAACCCAGGGTCTTACACGTGCCAAGCAAGCCCTCTGCTGCTGAGCTACAGCCCCAGCCCAGCCTGGCTCTTGTAAAGTTTGATAGGGTGGGAAGCCTGAGGCAGATGTAGGAATAGCTCAGTGAAATTCTTCAGAGCACATATCCATTTATCTTCTGCCTGTGAATTCTGCCTGTTCTTTGTTTGGTGCTGGGGATTGAACCTGAGGTTGCTTTACCACTGAGCATATCCCCAAGTTTTTTTGTTTTACTTTTTATTTTGAGACAGGGTCTCCCTCAATTGCTGAGGCTGGCCTCGAAATTGTAATCCTCCTGCCTCAGCCTCCTGAGTTGCTGGGATCACAGGCATGAGCCACCGTGCCTGGCTGAATCCTGCCTCTTTAAATACTTTTGTAATGGAAGTAGATCAAAAGTGCAAATCACTAGATTGTAGTTTAAGTTGTTTCTTTGTTATTTATAGTCATGCTGGGAATTTGTTACTCATCCTTGATTCTGATAGAGAAAATGTCTTTACACTATTGTTTTTGTGAACTCACCCGCTATTAGTTTATACTTGCTGCTGCTTACCTTGGTGTCAAATGTACAATTACTGGGTACTGTGGCCTTGGTTAGTGTGGATTCCAGGCCCAGCAATTGTGTTAGCTCTGGGCTATGACCTCGGCCGGTCAGCTTTCTTTCCATTTGAACCACAGGCTTGTGGCATTAACCCTGGACTCAGGGACCTCTGTGTGCCAGCCTGTAGGGTTGATTCTGTACTTGAGGTCAGGGCCTCTCATGGTGCCTTGTCTTTCCTTGCCTTGACGGTGCTTTTGTTGATCCGTCGCTGAACATTCTGGGTCGGTAAGGAAGTTCCATTTTCATGAAGGTACTTTGGAACCGTGTCTTTAAGAATTCCCATAGAGACTGTGGGCCAGAATAATTGGAAAGCACATCGATAATAGGTAGAGGCTCTTCTTCCTTACGCTGCAGTTCTTATTATTTATAGAAATCACAATTGCAGTGTTAGATCTGGGAACCGTCATAGATGTGCATGATGTTTTGGTAGCTATTTGTGTGTAGAATATGTCTCATTACACTTATCAGCCATTTCCTGTTTAGGCTTAGAGTGCTTTACTAACATTAATTATTATTTAAATCAAATTCTTTTCCTGTGGGTTATGAAGCTGTAGATCATGGGGACTTTCTTTTGGAGCCTATGATTCTATGTGTTCATGTGGAGATCATATGCTGGGGCACAAAACGATGTATGTTTTACGTGTACCTAACAGACGCTGAATTGTCCAGTCAAAACAATACTTAGGAACTGAGTGCTTTGGTCGTCATCTATCTCCCCCCATGAACAGTGATTACTGGGTGTCTACTGTGGGCCAAACCAAGGCCGATACTTCTCCTGCTCCTGTGATTAAGTTCCTGTGGGTGGTCTAGACAAGGTCACAGGTGCATTGCCTCAAAACAGCAAGACTGTGCTGGGGTGGAGGGTGGACATTCCCAGAGGAGAGCCCAAACTGTGGGAAGCCCTGAAATAGAAGAGCGTGGTCTGTTGGAGGAGCTATCTGAAGGTGAGAGTGGCTGGAGGAGGGCAAGTTGGAACAGCTGGGCAGAAGTGAGGGACAAGCTGTCTGCATGGGGACATGGAGTGTTCGTCCTGGAAGCTGAACCATCGGGCAGAGGGCTGACATCTGCAGATCCAGTCTCAGGCCTGGACTTGTGGAGGTTCTGGGCAGGGGGCCGGGCAGCCCTTTGGAGGCTCTTGGGGTGAGCCCAGTGAGAGACAGGGCAGCCCAGTTGCAGGCCTGGAGGAGAAGGGCAAATTCAAGAGAGGCGGGGGAGGAGGTGGGTTGCTGGGGTGTGGGCTGCGAGGGAAGGGGAGGGATCGGGTCCACTTGGCATTCTGATTGAGCAGCAGCTATGGACCAGCCCCTCCAGAGTGTGGAAGGACGATTGTCCAGTCAAAACAACACTTAGAAACTGAGTTTTCTGGTTGTCATCTATCCCCCTGTGAACAGTGATTACTAGATGTATCACTGGAGGTGCAGGGTGGCCCCATATGCAGAGTAATTGTCAAGTTTGAGGTGCCTTTTGGGGAGCCGGAAGGGCATGTCCAGCAGGCAGGGGATTCACTGATTTGGATGGAGAGGAAAGGTCCCGCTGAGCCTCTTTCTGCTGGGTAGCTGTCAGCTCCGAGTTCATTCAAGGTCAGCCACTTCCCCCTAGAAACCTGAGTGATGTGAGTTACTCGGGTATTGGCCCTCGTATCACCCTGATGCCCACCTGGGTCTCCTCCCGTGGGACAGTGATGGCACACTCCCTGTGAACGTTAAATGGAGAGAGGAGGCACCCGGCGTGGGCACGCATCCAGCGAGGTCTCCTCTTGAGTTGTTCTGGAAACGAGCCGTTGTCCTAGTAACCAGGGAGCACTCACATGCTGCGTGTCCCTGTCTGCAAGGTGAGCACATGAGCTCAGCTGCCCACGAGCACAGCTGCCGCAGGTGCTGGGAGCCCCACTGGGGGCCTCTGGCCTCTGCCAGGTGTCCTTGCTTCTCAGGGTCCACCTGGGCTTGTGTGTGTCTGGGCTGCATCGACGAGACTGGTGGCGAGACTTCCCTAAAGGCAGGATATGAGGAAACCCACTTTGGGAAGAGTTTTGTCAACGTGGATCCACTCCGAGTTGCTGTCCTCACAAGACCCCCAGTTGAGAACAGCCGCTGTTGGGTGCTGCGTGTCCAGCCGCGGAAAACTGCCCGACTTCCCATGTTAGTGTTTGTGTTTTCTGTACTAGAAAATTCTAAGAAGTCATCACGCTGTCTCTCTAGTGGAACAGTCTGGGCGGTATGAGCTCCAGGTGAGTCTGCTGAACTGATGTCATTAGTCACAGGCCAGGATCCACGTTCTCATCAGCACACATGTGAGCTTTGAGAAGTGACACAGTGTCCTTTGCCATGTCTCTGGGAGCATCTCTGTTCTGCAGCTGCCCAATGGGCGCCTCCTCCAGGATAGGCCTGGACTTCCTCAGTGTGGCAGTGAATCCACTGATAGGCAGGGCGTGGGAAGGGGGCGAAGGCTCTGGAGTTGAAGGTGGGGTTTCCAGGAGGTCACATGGTCACAGTACCTATTGCCTGGACATCTGATTCTTCTGAATTTATTGCTTAGGGGGGCCAACTAGAAAAACTTAGATGTGTTTAGGCACTGGTGGCAAAGAGCCATCTTCATTTGTGGGCAACTGTGGCTGTGGGCAGCTCCTCCAAACCAATTGGTGGACACCCTCGCCCACTGGGTGCCTGTTGTATTTTTGTTGAATACAGACTGTCACAGGGACAGCTAATCCTGGAAGCCGCATTCTCAGTGAGAGGAGGTATTCATACATACTGGCTCTGTAAGATGTTTTTCCTGTTTTCCCATGATTGCGTCTGTGCTTAGGCCCTGGTAGTCACAGGATGCATTAAAAGGAACACGTTCTGAAATGACCTGCTGAGATGAGCTGAGGTGTTCTGGACCTGTGGACACCGGAGTGAAACTGGGAGGTTTGTTTACTGTTGGAGTGAAATTGCTTTTTCATTGTTATGTTGTCCTTAAACATTAGGGATTAAAATACTTTCTGAAACCAAGAAAAATGACCCCCTCATCCCACTGGTTTTGGGCTATAAAAGACTGACTGCTGAAACATGGAGTCTAGTATTTTGATTTGTTTGAAATTTCTTGCTAAAATTAAGACTATGATTAATAGTTTCTTATTATTCTAAATGTTATTTTAAAATAGTTCAGCTGGAGTAATCCATTAATCAAAATAAGAGGAAATGAAAAAATAAATGGCAACCTAATTTGTCTCATTTTTAGCTATGGATTTTATAATGCAGATGATGGAAAATCTTGTAGGTTGAGAATCTTGTAGGTTGGTGTGTTTGAATGTACGTATGATCTATTTTCAGTATCACTTTTATGGCATATGGTTCTCAACATCATATACCACATTTCAAAAAGCAGGTCATTTGTTTAAATTTTTCTTATTCATAAAACCAAACTAGCATCTTAGGACTCGTTATCCATTTTCTCTAATGTGCTACCAAAAGTCAGACAGCACTGGCACCTTGTCACAAGCCCCTGCTGGCAGGCTGTGTGTTGGGGGCGGTCTGGCCCACGAGCTCTGCCGCGCTGGAGGCTGAGGGCACCTTGGCTTCCTTGTGAGCCCATCATTGGTGCACACCCGTGACTGCATGCCTGTGCCCTTGCCGCGTAAAGGAGGGGGACCCAGACCTCATGAGTGGCGGAAGTCAGCCTCCATCTTGCAACGTGAGCTGCCTCAAAGAGAGAGTGTCAGCGTCACTGAGGAGCCCAGCTCCTCAGTGCACAGCTCTGGGAGAGCAGGGCCGCCTTTCTTAAGAGCATGCGCCCATCTCTGCCCATTTCCCTCCTAGGGGAAAATGCAGCTGCATGGGGTCAGGATGTTACGATGTGTCCACTTCCTGGAGGTGTTTCTGGGCTCCTTTCTTCTGTCTTTCCTTCATTAAGAACCCGGTAGGGCTGCTTTATTCAATAATAAGGTGGTGGCCTCAATGGATCAGTGATCTAAATGACTCTAAAAATGAGGCATGGGAACATCTCTCTTCCTTTATAAAAAGAAAACAGGACTTGCACATCTGGATTTATGGGTGCAACTTAGTGATCTTATTTGGTTGATCCAGGCTTTGCAGACCTAAAATGCACATTTAAAAAGCCCTCTGAGCCCTGCAGTTCAGCACCCCAGGCCCCTCTTCCATCTGCTCTGTTGGGGGCTGTCGGTGCTCATGTTCAGCCCTGTTGCTCTGTCCACCGCGCGTCTTCGTGGTCTGTGCAAAGGCTATTGCCGGCGGATGGCTCCATGGCTGCAGCCTGTGCAGAGTGTAGACACACAGGACACTGTTCATCCACACACTTTCCTCACATCTCTCATTTGATTTCTGCCTCCCACATTTCAGACACACTGCCATCCACACTCGGCACCCACCCCAGCCCCTCGTGCGTTTTGCTGAGCATCTTCTGGCTTCCACAGTATGTCAGCTGGTAGGTGTTGTGAGTGCAGACCGGCTTTAAGTAGCAGTTTTCTGAAACTGCTAGCTAAAGAAGAGCACTCAATCTGTGATGTCTGCCAGACCCGCCTTATGTCTAGGGTCCCCGTTGGCATAACTGGGGACGGGACTTTCTGCGAGTGTGTGTGCGTGCCTGTCAGTCTCCAGCGGTCTGTTTCTCGTCGCTGGTGTCTTTGTCTGAGGTTACTGCGGTGAAGTGAGATTGATCGTGCCATGTTGCCTCGTCCTCAGATGGGGAATGTGCTGCCCACACGGTGGCTCTGCACATGTCACTTATGAGCACCGAGCGCCGCAGGCTCCACTTGCGCTTGGTTCACTCTAGGGTACCACTCTAGGGTACCACTGCTGTTTTTCACCTGGTAATTGTTCATGGAAACCGGTGAAAGCTCTCGCAGGTTCTGGCAGACCTACCCGAGAGCCCTGCCTTTTCTTGGTGTGTGGCCCCAAACGTGGCGGTGGGAGCTTCGTTCACTGGTGACTGCCCTGTGCAGGCTGCTGCCTTCAGCTTCCCACCTCCCCCAGCCCCCTTCTGCCTTTCCTCCAGAGCAGAGTCAGCTGTCATTTGCTGTTTGCAGCTGTTTGCATGGGTGAAACTGTTGGAGAAGTCTGGTGAGCCTCTCTGAGGCACTGGGAAAGGTTTCCTAAAGCTTTCTCTCTGGACGGCAGCAAGGCAAATTGAAAGTATCTCAGGCTCACACACTGGGAGCAGAGTCGGGGATCTTGGGGCATCTTGGTTGCTGGGCTGCTGGTGTTCCAAGCTCAGCTTTTGTCCTGGGAGTTGATAAGAAAAGGAATGGAGGCGCGGTGGCACACACCTGTAATCCCAGCTCTTTGGGAGGCTGAGACAGGAGAATCGTGAGTTCAAAGCCAGCCTCAGCAATGGTGAGGTGCTAAGCAACTCAGTGAGACCCTGTTTCTACATAAAAAAACACAAAATAGGGCTGGGGATGTGGCTCAGTAGTTGAATACCCCTGAGTTCAATCTCCAGTACCAAAAAAAAAAAAAAGTAATGAGAAGACGGGACTGAGCTGCTCTGTTCTTTCCTCCCTTGCAGGGGGCAGACCACGGCCACCCGGGCCCAGCACAGACAGTACCCCTCAGGAAGGGAACCTAGGACCTGCCCACGCACCCCCTGGCGGCCCTCAGCAGTGTCCTCCCAGACGTCCTGGCTGCCGCCCAGCAGCGCCCATGAGCATCGAGGAGGAAGAGCCGAGGCCTCCCGACCAGACCCCGCTAGACGCTTAGGAAGTGAAGACGCTCAGCCTAGAATCGCGTAGACCACGCACGCCTCTTCCCCCACCAGCCGCGCCTGCTCAGCCAGCGGTGGTGCCGCAGGCACAGCGGGCTCCAGGCGTCCTGGCATCCAAGCCAAGTTGGAGACACTGGAAAAAAGATACTTGTGTGTTGGACAGAGCAGAGAAGCTAAGCACTGTAGGAGGAGCCCGAGTGCTCGGCGGACTGTCGCGGTGATGTCAGGGCGGAGGTGGAACTGAGGCCGATGAAGCTGATACTACTGCCTCTCCTTGTCTTAGTGGGCGTGGACAATAGTGAACAGAGAGGAGAAGGAGGTGGCCTTCAGGTACTGTGGAGATCAGGTGCGGTGGAGAGGGGGTGAGTCCTGACCGCCCAGAGGTCCAGCCCCCTCACCTGCCGGCCCTTGCCTTCCCCACGTGCTCACGCTGTCCACGGTTCCTGCTGAGTCCTGCAAAGGAAACACGTCCGTAGGTCGGGGTGCTCTGCTTTGGAAAGGAGAGCTAGTGGGACAGGAGGACAAGCAGGCTTCTTTGTTTATCTCAGGACCTTTTTGTAACAGGGCTACATTCTGCAAACTGCTCACAGAGGAGGGCTGCACGTCCTAACCAGTTACCTAGCCACTGAACCCCCCAGTCTGGGCCTGTTCTAGTAATGGCAGAAGAATCCCTGAGCAGATCGGGGCCCCTCAGCACTAGGGTGCCTGGCTCTGCAACCTTCTGCCCCCCACCCCACCTCTCCCTTGCACCACCCCAGCAAGTAGGTGTCTTTCCTCTTGGGCCTGGTGACCCCCACAGGGCGAGGAATGTGGCTCACAGCCAGTGGGGGTCACCAGATGCGGGTGGGGACGCTCTATATACCTCTTCCTCGTGATGCACAGCGAGGGTTGGTGGTGGGGGTTCAGGCCCGCGACAGAGGACCTTAGACCACGCAGTGTACGCAACTTAATCGTATTTCACAGATATAAATATTTTCTTTTCCTGTTGCCGTGACACTGTGTGTGATGGTAATATTTCTGAAAGTTTCAGATTTTTGCACATATGATTTTATGCATTATCAAAAGTTACTGCTGCCTTGAATGAAAATGTTCTGTGAAATTTTTTGCAAAAGCTTTACTAGTTTTTTTTTAATTGTGAAATTTTGTAAAGGCAGGAAATGGATTAAAATGAGCATGCTAAATATATTTTTCAAAAAAGCAATAATTTTACATGTACAGAAATTATCCTAACCTTTAATACCAGTGAGAGCAACAGTTTACTTAATACAGTAATGGATTAGTGCAGTTTTTGTAGAAAATGGGCTTCTGATACAAAGACTTCTTTAAACACACACACCCTCCCCCCAAAGTGTGCTTTCCTGTTCTAATGATTTGTTGGATTATTATATTATTATTATTATTTTATTGTTATTGTTAGTTAATGTTTGGTTCTGGATTCTGTTTGTCACTGAGTTTGAATTACTTGACAGTTCAGGTGACTGCCACACAATGCAGCGTAACTGCTAGCTTATGTGTATCTATATAGATTATTTTTTTTACTTATTTTTTCCTGATAATCTTACACAGATATGTACGGGAATGATCTGTCTTGTTGGTGTGCGTAGGCATGTCCGCGCAGACGCCGTGAGGCGACGTCGGGGTTGTTCTGGCAGTTACTTGGAGCGAGGTCGCAGAGGTGCCTTCCTCTGTCCCTCTGAGAAGTCAGAACAACCTGCCGTCGGCTCGGGTTTGGTCATTTTGATAGTTTCCCCAAAGTGATCATTTCTGCGCTTTCTGGCTTTTGTTTCCTTGGCTGAAAGTAAACGGTGACAGGGACATTTAGGGACTAGCGGTCTGGTCCTGTCTGTTCTCTGTGTTTTAGTTATTAAAAGACGTTCTGTACCCAAAGCGACACACAGGCGTCGTCTGCGTTCTTCCTGTTTCAGAGTGGCCCGGAAAAGCGCAGATTTGCCCTCCTGCCCAGTCGGTCTGGTGGGGAGAGGGGCGAGCCGGGCTCCGGTGGCAGGGCAGCCCTGAGTCTGGCTTCCAGGAGAGCAGCGTGAGGACGGCCAGCGTGCAGGACCAGGTGCCCCGTGAAGGCCGAGTCAGGCTCTGGCGTGGTCACGCGGGTGCCAGCCTGGAGGGCTGGCTCCTTTCTGCCGCTGATCATCAGTGTTGTATTGGTTTGTGAATTTGTTGATGTCAGTTCAACCATAGTATTTAATATGATTTGTGTTTTCTTATTTATTTAGCCACTGTGTTTTGATTCACTCTCTTTGACGGTCTCACACGATAGCTTCTGAGTCGCCTCTGACTGTTACACTCTCTACTACCTCTGCAGCCCGCACCTGGTGTCCGCACAGGTTTTACAGTATTGCTCTAGTGTGATAGTGGGTCCAGCTGTCCACACAGCGGCTGTGTCCCCCGTCCCGCCCCTGCGTGCTTGCCCGTCTGGCTTCACCCTGCTGCCTCCTCACTCGCTGTTCCTTCTCTCCTCTCCACTCATGTCTCCTCATCTTTGAATTCACATAACACACAAATAATGAGCTTCTGAGAATCCTTCAGGTTATTCACTCGTAGTCCTTAATTCAAAGAATGAACATTTAAATTCTCCCCAGTGCAGATGCTAATTGTCTTCTCTGGGGCATCAGCCACTGTACCTGTCCACATTTCTGCCTAGGAAGTCTTATTGTAATCTGAGGTGGGTGCATTTCACCCTGGTCAACTCAAGACATATTTTGAAGCCAAGTGGATTTTTCCTTTTTGGTTCTAAAAAGTATTAAATGTTTTAAGATGTGTCCCCAATATCTACTTATTTATTTTTTAACCCAATGGAAACACTGGTTTTTTTTAAAGTAAGGTGCTCCAGGAAACAGCAGCTGGAAGCTGCAGGGGACCACTTGGCTGGACGAGACCCGCTGATGTCATAGGCCGTGACGCTGCATCTTCTGCCTGGCCTCTGAGCCGCCCCGCTGGTGCGGGATCCAGGCATCTCTGCGAGGCACATGGAGGTCTCCTGGTCTCACACCCCTCCAGGATGCAGCAGGCGGCAAGCTCGGTTTCTCGGGTGCCTCTGGGTGGTGATTCTGGCCACTTCCTGTGCTTTCAACCAGAAGAGTAAGTGCAGTTGATGGGACCATCAGGGGGTGTCTGCCAGATCAAAGGGAGGGGGTGCAGTCCTCTGTCTGTGTGGAGGAGAGCACCCCTATACTTATAGCCAGAGGCATCATCAACATCTCTCCAGAACGAGAGCCCCCAGGCCGGCCGAGAGGCTCCCCTAGGCAGAGAGGAGGCTGCTCTCAGGAGCTTCCCCCTTTCCACCTGGACAGTGTCTGAAGGAACGTTTGTGTTTTACTGCTTTTAGCTTTGGTGACTTATAATCACAGGTATTTTATTTACTGAGCAAGAAAAACAGAAATCACAGGTGAGGACTTCTGGCGGTGACGAGGTCCTTGTTTGCTGACGTTCACGAACACTCCAGAGCCCTGAGTTGCCTCCATGGAGTGACGCGCCCGGTGCCGCCCGCCAAGGGGAACGTCCATTCCTCATCAACTTCCTAACTGTACTTTGAGACAGTAAAATGCAAAAGACCATAGAATTTGTATTTCTTTTTTTAAAATACGATTTATAACATTATATTTTGTACTCTTTATATTAGAATTTGTAACTAGATTGATGTATTTAACTCTATTTCTGAAAAAGTAATTCAGTGTTTCAGTTGTGTGATAAAAATATTTAGATAAAACATATTCATTCTATTGGAATTTGAAATAAATAAAAAACATCTTGGAGTTCTTGAGATTTGTAAGACCTTTTCCCGTTTCAGAAGGTGGCGTAAGTCATTCAACAGCCTGTCTTGATCTGGGGTTATTTACTTTGATTGGCTGAATATAGACTAAAGTGTTAATGTTCCTTATTTCTATCAACATAATAGCTTTAGGATTATTTGGAAGATATTTATCTAAAGAGATGCTAGAATAACCAGTGTGTTATTACAAGTCTCCTGTGGTCTCCGGGAAAGGTGCACATGTGCTCAGAGCGAGGACGTTCGCCTCTTCTCCCTGCACACCTCCAGCACCCCCTCTGGCCCCCAGCACACACAGGACTCTAATGCCTGCCTGCAGCACACAGGCCACGTGGGCGTGGATGTGAATGGGATGCAGAATGGGCCACACCTGGGTGGCATCACTGCACCAGAAGGCGGGGCTCCATGGGGCTGGTGCAGTGGTCTGCTGTGGTTTAACAAAAGCAAAGTATCAGGCCATCAGAGGTCGCGACACTTCTAACCTAAAAACAATAGCCTATGTTGAAGTTAAAGATGCGCGTGTGTGTCTGTGGGGGGAGGGGGCGCTGGGGGAACCTGAACATGGCTTTCTACACATTCCAGGGCAGAAAGTGGACTGTGCCTGGCCCCTGTGTGGCAGGGAGCCCCGGGCGTGTCCCTGCTGTGCTGAGGTGAGTTGCCATTTGAGGAGGTTTTTGAGGCCCCTGGATCATGCGGACTGCAGACAACTCAGGCAGTGACTGGCCCCGTGTCTTCAGACCCCCATCTGATAGCTGCTGGTTCCTGGAAGGGGGAGATGCCGATGGGGAAATGTCAACCCCAAATTCCTTAAAGGCAGCCCTTGGCCAACTCACAGGGCAGCACCTGTGCTGGGTGTCAGACCGCGGCCAGATCTGTGTGTGTCCTTGCCCAGGGCTGACTCGGGGGCAGCAGCACTTCATTGTTCACAGCCCAGACACGGTCCATCCCTGGGGTGCTCTACAGGCTGCCTTGCTCCTGGCAGCTCCTCATCCCCCGTCAGCCTCCTGGCCATCTGCTAGTGAGGATTGGACTAGCTCCATGAGCCCCCAAGGACCCCCTGAATTGTTGGGAACTGGGTGGAGGACCAAGGTTGAATGCTCACTGTGTCGAACGTGGATGCAGGACCTGGGTGTGGCCCAGGTCTCACGCATGTGCACACGCAATATCTGTAGATGTGTGGCCCGGGTCTCATGCATGTGCACACGCAATATCTGTAGAGCACTGCAGTGCATTGGCAGGTCTGTGATGCACCTGTGTGTCCCCTTTGGTACCGGGTAGACTCCACGCAACAATGGTGCGGTTTACCAATGGTGATCTGTTACCGAAGTTCAGTCTCACCTTCGTAAAAACTGTGGATTCCATTCAAGGGACCAGCAGAGCTACCAGAAGACCCGTGGAATGCCCTGGGCTTCTCAGGTCTGCTTTTTTCCACTGTCAGCTGATTCATGAGGCCGTGGCGTGGATCCAGGGAAGGGGAATCCTGTGGGAATCTGGAGCACGAAACGGGCACACGCCACTCTGACTTCGTCTACGGGAGAGGAAAGGGGGTGAAGTGTTTCTTGCAGTGAGACAGACAGCAGGAGAGTGCAGTCCTGGTCCTGCCGGGCTGTGTAGACTGGGTGATTTTTAAGCTATAGGATTATTGCTCTCAGTCTGGCCGCAGGAGTCTGAGGGTGAGGTGGCAGCCTTCACAGGTGACAGAACTTCACCTACTTCACAGGTGGTGCCTCCTGTGTGTCCCCCACAGTGGGAGGACTGGCTCTCACCCTTCCTCTGATAAAGCACTGATCGCGCTTAGGAGGGCTCTGCCTTCACGACCTCACACCTCCCAACGGCCCCCCTTCTCCATATGGCCACAGTGGCTTTAGGTTTCAGCGTGAGTCAGGGATGCACAACACTGAGACCATAGAAAATGCTCCTTTTTCATCAGCTGAAGTGGACAGGGAGGTCCCCATTCAAGCCCATTATCTATGGGAGCGGGACCTTGGCATGGTGGCCCATGGTGTCCACTTGAGGGTGAGGTGGCCCTGCCTGTGTCTTGCTCGCCAGTGGCGCAGCTTCTGGGCCTCTGCACTGCCTCTCCAGCTGTATGCTGTGCTTGGTTCCCTCTGGGAATCCACTGAAGGGGACCTTGATGCCAGAACGTTTCCAGAACACGTCCCTGGGTCAGAAGACAGGTGGCACTGGACAAAGGCTCACGGCTTTGTAAGCGGTAGTGAAAGGTCTGGGCCCACTATGGGCCTTCGGATGCTGGGTTGACAGACCTGAGCCGTGTGCTGGCAGCACGGCTTAGTGCTGCTACCTGTGCGGAACCCCCCTGGGAAGGGGCAACTCCACTTCCTGTTCAGCTCTGAAGACTGTGATATCATAATCCTTGCTCAGAGAACCAGAGAAACATGTAAAGTTCATCTCATTGAAAGATGACAGGCTTCCTTAAAATCACAGAGATGGAACAGGAGGTTTTGGGTGGTGTAAATCTACATAACAAGTCACACGCTATTCACTGTGTTGGGTCTGGCCAGGAAGCGGGAACAGTGTGGAACCTGCACTCTGCACTCACAGCACAGGAGCAAGCACCTAAAGCCCTTGGGCCCCAGTCCAGAGGGAGGTGGGTCCTGGTGAGGACGTAGGTGGAAGAGGGATGGAGTCCACCTGGGACACAGGTCATGGATCCTATAAAATCAAGTGACTGTGTGTCACCAGGAGCCGGTGATGCCAACCTGAAGCTTTTGCTCAAACGATGGGGATCTGCCCAAGTGATCTGCCTCTGATGTTCAGGCTGAGCCGGCTTGGATGATGTCCAGGGAGATCTCCATGTGGGAGAGAGAAATGACTGGAATTTCTGGAAGGAGAAGTCTAAAGGATCTGGATTGGAGAGTTAGCCTGGAGTATGTAGCACATGTGAACTGTCAAATCTGCACGAATGGTGCTAGTGACTCCTTGACGATGTTATCTCCAAGTGAGACAACAATGCCTATCTGCTGCCCCAATACTGGGGTGGTGGGGGGAGCAGTGGCAGCCCAGTAGCAGCTGGCCTTGCGGGCTTGGGAATTAGTTAGTATCTGCCATTGAAGTTCAGGGAAGCAGAGAAAAGCCACAGGTGGATGGCAGAGTGATCTGGGGAAACAGAAACCTGAGGTAGGCCAGGTGAGAAGGTGTAGGTAGGACCAAAGCTGAGAGGAAGCCCACAGGAAGGTCATGGTGGACACAGGCGTATGTGGCAGTGACCTTGGAGCAGCTCCAGGAGATGCAGCTCTAAGGCTGGAGGGGGAGACAACCTGAGAACAAAAACTGTCATTTCAAAGGCACTTGTGCGCTGGGAACAGCTGCTCACCTCGTCTCGTACAGCCTCGGCGCTGTTCAGGGCAGGCGCTGAGCACTCCATGGTATGGGGGAGAAGGTGAAGCCAACGCGGGTGCTGCGGTGCTTCCTGTGCATCTCCCAGCGATTGACATGTCACACAGCGTTGGAGTGCGGCATCCCTCCCGTGGCTCGAGCCGCAGCTCCTCTCTTTGGTGACCGCCCCGTCTTTCTGCCAGTCCCTGTGTTGCCACCACAGGGACTTTCTGGAGCTCAAGTGAGATCATTTCACACCCTTGATGGACATCTTCCAGTGATTCTCTGTCACCTCCAGAAACGCCCCTCCGCCTCGGTGCTGTGCTGCGGAGACCACTGCCTGTGTGGTGTCTGCAGTTACTCGTGGACACATGGGACCGTGCTGGCTGCATTTCCTGAAGGTGCTGGCTTGTTGACCAACTTTGCTTTTTTCTGTCCAGTACTCCAGCTGAGAGCCCAGACCTGTACTGACACTGCCCTCTTCTGCACCTCGTCCCTCCTGTCCCCGAGTTGGCACATACCTCTCCTCTGGCCTTCCCTGCACACCAGGTGTTGAATCTGTGTATCTTGCACTTCTCAAGTCATTGGAAACTAAAAAACCCTGTCTGCAGTCTCCCCAAACTGAGTTCCGCGTCCCCTCAGGGTGGACACATTCATTTCATCTCCCTGTGGTAAGCCCCAGGGCAGGCCTGAAGGTGGGCAGGACTCAGCTTCTGCTCACACAACAGGCATGCCCATCTCCAGCCTGGGCAGGTCACATTATGGCTGCAATTTGCAAACTTCAGTGTGACACATGGTTTTAGGGTAGAATTACTCAGGAGAAATTATAGTTACAATGTTTCTTTGAATCCTATAAAATTATCATTAAATAGCATGATCTTAGATGCCACCTTTAAGAAATACTATTGCACTTATAAATCAGGATTTTCTAATACCTATGACATGTGAAACCTGAGTTGTCCCTTGTTCAAAGAGTTTTTTTGAAAAAGTGCAGATTTCAGGAACACTAGGAAAGCTGGCTGGTGGCACTGAGAAAATCATGTCCGCCGTGATTCAACAGCCAGGCGGAAGAGCCGCCTGTGGTCTCTGGATGGGAGTCACCCCATAGAAGCCACACGGGTGTCCTGGGATCTGCATGCTTGCTGCCTTGGGTGGCCAGCCTGGGGGTACAGGGTCATCAGCTTTCCATAGGAGGCTGCAGGAAGAGTCCACTAGTGCCTGAGCCCTTCGTGGGTCGTGTTATTGGCTCTCTGTAGCACCGGAAGTGTCCTCAGCTGCTTCACATTTTCCCTGGACATTCTGAAGAGGATGGAAGCTTCTGCCTTGCTCTTGGCTTAGGGCTCCTCACTACCACTGACAGGAGTGGAGTTCAGGGAGTATAGGGGCGGTCAGGCCAGATGGCTTTCAGTGTGTCCTGGACGGTGGACGGAGCGGACATTACTATGTCCTGGGACACAGCAGGGCAAGAGCCCTGGAAGCCTGCTGTCACCCACAGGTTTCCAGAGAAGCTGGCTCCTGTCCCACAGGCCCTCCATCACCTGAAGTCAGGTGGACGCCTGGGACTTAGAACCACACAGGTGGGGAGCACTGTTCAGTGGGTTTGCAGGTTGCTGGCCACCTGCGGGAACCAGCTCACGGTGTGCTGGAGAGGCCTTCCGCTCCTTACACTGGGTCAGGCCCCCTCTCCAGTGTCCACTCTCTGGGATCTCTGTGTCGTCCTAGCTTTCTAGAATCCTCTGTTGGCCACAGTACAGGCTAGCGTGTTCTACATTCCATTATCTTGATGCAGGACTACCACCTGGCAGGGTGAGATGGGTACCATCAAAACACAATCAAAACACAAAGAAACGTCTAAATGCCACACACTTGTTACAAATACACAACGTTTTGCTAGGGATGTTCCTTAAGTTACCTCTAAAATCAGAGTTACAAAACCGGAAGGTTGGAAACCCCCAGAAACCATGTAGTCCCAAATTATATTTTTAAGCAATATTTTTAGTTGTAGACAGACACGATAACTTATCTCTGTCTGTCTATCCAACTATCCAACCATCCATCTGGTGCTGAGGATCAAACCCAGTGCCTCACCTGTGACAGGCAAGCGCTCCACCACTGAGCCACAACCCCAGCACCCACTCTTGTGAATGCCCATGTCCCATGGGTGCTTTGGCTTTAGTACATGTTTATATTATAGGTTCTAATAAACGTTTTGCACGAGAAGCGTTTCTTCGTTTCCACCGCATCTCTCTGCCTTCTGCCCTGTGTCACATTCTCTGCTCTCTCCGTTTATTTCAGTTCTTCCCAGTGCTCTCTGCGGTGACTGAGGAGATACAAGCCACTTTCCCGTGTCTTCAGTATTGTGCGCCTCTGACCCAACAGCGTCCAGGCACAGGGCCCTGCAGGGCCATCCCTGACAGCTCACTCCCTGGCCGGACCCACACAGTCTCCTGCGTGAAAGCCGCTGGGGTGGAAGCTCTCCTCTCACCTTGGGGTTCTTCTCCTTTGTGTGGGTACTTTCATCCCCTCAGATGACATGCACAAGTTGGCACGGGAGCCTTAGAGGGTCTGCTACAGGAAAGACGGAGGGAGGTGCCTGCCAAGCCAGCAGTCAGGGACCTTCCGACACCATATTCTAGTTTCCTGATTTCTTTCCAAAATGGTGGTGGTCCTGAAGTTGCCCTCTTCCACCACTAGATGGTAGACGGTGGTCACACATGGATATAGTCCCCGATTTCAAACTTGTTCAGTTATTTTCTCAGCAGACACATATTCAGCACCTACTGCATGCTGGGGGATACGTACACCGTCAGGCAGGGGATGGCCTTGAGGATGGCCTGGTCACGTCATTCCACGAAGCTCCACAGAGTACCTGTGGTCTGCTGGTCCTGGGTGGGGCTGGTCAGACTGTGGAGGCCCTGCCATTCCCTTGATACACACAGTCATTAGATAAATACATGCAGATGCTTCAAAATAAGTGCAGTGAGCAGGGAAAGGTCGCAGCTGCACGAAGAGGGCTTGAGTCCCTCACAGGCCCCAGCGCAGTAAGCCCCATGCCCCCATGGTGAGTTGGTCCCTCCTCTGAAGGGCCGCTTTGAGGCCACTCACCAGCCAGCAATGGCTCCAGGTCTGTGTGTCTCCTTCAGCACTGTAAATAATAAGAATAGTGGAAGATTCTGGAAAGCCACCTATGAGGGGTCAAAGTTGGGTGGGTTAGACTTGTAAGGCTTTTCCAGAGTCTTGGATTTCGGTGTCCTTCTCGACGGATGGAAGCTTGACGCATCACCTATAGGGTTTAACTGGGGCATTTTTCTGCTGGGGAGATGTCTGGTTATTCGGTCTTCCCTGGAAATACCCAGAAACCCACCAGGAGCTGTGCTTCTGCATATCCTGGTCAGACACACAGCCTATGTCCTGGGAAGAGGCTGTGCCATGAGGGGCACGCCCTCCTGCCCTGTTCCTGTGCCTTAGGAGCGCTCTTCCCTGGTCTTGCTCCTCCTTCCTTCCCTTCTCAGGGCTCAGCTCACAGGCTGCTCCTCACACCCTCCCCAGATGTTTATCCAAAATGGAGACACTGTCTCTGCTCCCTTACCTGTTGTACTCTGTGCTGAACTTGCCACTGTGGGTCATTCATACGTGTATTTCATCCTCTGTCCCCCTATCCCACAATGTAAATGCCACAGAGGCAGAGACGGCCTTGATGGCAGCCCTAGCCCTTGCCTAGGGGACAGATATCCACACAGCTGAGTAGTACACAGCAATGGCCATGCCCCTAGCCATTGGACCTCCTGGCTGGCCAGCTTTGCTGGCATGTGCTGGCCCTGGGCATCATTCATCCCTGAAGAGTCAGCTGCAGAGCCGCAAGGTGGCTTTGCTGATTGTGGCTGAGCCCTTATGTTTTGGGAGGCTCAGTGAGGACAACTGCAGCTTTCCGCTTCCTCCTCCACCAGGCCAGGCTTGACCATTCTAGTGGCCAAGGAGCACATCTGGCAAAATTCGCGAGGCCAGCCCAGACTCAAAGGATGGGAAACAGATCCCAACCCTGGTGGGAGAGGCTGAGTCACAGTGCAAGTGATGTGAATACAGGTGGCTGAATCTGTGGGTCTGTTTCACAATCACTCCACCACAAATAATATGAAAAATGCAGGAGAAGTCTCCCCCAAACGCTAGGAGAATGGAGGAGGAGATGCAGCCAATCGTTAGGGTGCAGGGAGACTTGTGGGTCAGCCCAAGCGCTCCTGCATGCCTGACGGCAGATGCTTGCCATGCAGGGATGAGCTCAGAGCAATCCATGCACAAACTAAGCCTGGCTAAAGACCGTTGAAGTCTTTCCTTTCTGAGATGCCTGTGCACTTTCATATTGATGGCTCTGGATCTATTGGGTGGATTTTGTTCTGAATTTCTATGACTTCTTCACTTTTCATGCAGGATTTCACTTAGAAAATGTGTGGACATCAGCCTCAACTTACAAGAGCTAACCAATTGAAAGATACTAAGTTCATGTGTTTCAATTAGACCTGGGGTTCAATAGTGGTGTCTGTGTGTCTGAGATCAGCTGGCTTGGTAGAGTAGGCTTGGCCTTCTCTATCTTTCACCAAATTATCTTCTGAATGAGTATGGTCTTTTGAGACAAATTTTTTTTTCCAGGACAAGCCTGAGGTTCTGAGGGTACTATAATTATCATTACAGTCACTACCATCACCAACATCAGCATCAGCATCATCAATGTTTTATTGTGGTCAACACCATTATTACCATTATCACCATCATTATCATTCCCGTGTTACCATATCATCATCACCATCACCACCACCACCACCATCATCACCATGGTCATCATCACCATCACCATCATCATCATCACCATCTGCATCATCACCACCATCATTATCACCATCACCACATCACCATCACCATTATCCTCACATATAACTGTCACTATCATCACCACCACCACCACCATCATCACCACCGTCATCATCACCATCATCACCACCACCATCACCACCACCACCACCACCATCATCATTACCATCATCACCATCACCATCTCCATCATCACCACCACCACCACCATCATCATCATCACCATCACCACCACCGTCACCTCCACCACCACCACCACCACCATCCATCTTATGATTGCCATTATCCTCATATGAAAATAATATCCTAAAATTAGCTGGAAGCATAGACCAAAAAATTTAAGAGGAGGAGAGATTGAAAACCAAGATTCATGTGTGACTAAACTCATGAAGAAGATAAATACATTAATAAGTCAAAGCATCGCTGGGTGACGATGCTCTGTAGGAATGACGGAGGAGGAATGCAGCGAGCAGTAGGTTGGACGCGGAGCTGTGAAGGACCAGTGAAAGCCAGGTGAGGGCAAGGCGAGTGTGAGGCTGGATGAAGCCTGGCCTGTGTTGATGTGGGACGCAGCGTCTCCGCGGAGCTGTGGAGAATTCAGCCTGCAGGTGCACCATGCTGCCGCCCACCTGCTTACGCTGAGCTGCCCTTGCTCCTAGGGGCGCCCACAGAAGTCAGGCCCTTTGCTGGACACCTGCTGTGTTTGTAATTAACCAAAGTAAGGAGCCCCTTTCTATAATGTTTGCTCGGAGAACTGGAATTTAAATCTGCACTATTAAGAGAAGGGATTTAGCAGCCACTGTAAATCAGTTATGTAATTTTTAAATGGTTTCTTGGAGGAAAGTTGTCATTGGGGATTTCCAGACTGCTGCTTCTTTAATATTACCACTTAAGGAAATGACAAAGTTTCTGTTACAATGCAAGATTGCAAAGGAGAAAACGGTGAACTCAGATCAAGAACTGTCATGATGAGCCTCCCGTGTCACAGAGATGGTTTCTTACCAACATAATTGCAAGCCAGACAGCAACTGAGAGAGCTGCAGTGGATAAGGCTGTTTGTTTTTAGATGCAATCTCAGTTACCTGACCAGAGCTGATGTGTGGAGAGATGCTCCTGAGGGCGGGGCCGTGCTTTATGTACCTGATACCTTAGGCTGGCAGGCACTTTGGTGAAAGGTGGGAGGGAGAAAGGTGTGGGCGGGACAGGGAGAAAGCACTTGTGGTCATGTTTCCAGAGGCTTGGCATTCACTCAGCTGCCCTCTCCTGGGTCAGTTCCATGTGGAGGAGGAAACAGCCTGCAGAGAGCACCAGCATTGACCCCCGAGGGCAGGGAGTTGGGGAGCTACCAAGCAATAGGTGAATGTCTTAAAAATAGTCAGGGGGCGGATCCACATGCTGTCCACTGGCCTGATCGAGTGATCTTCCAGAAGCATGGTGACAAAGAGGACCTGCGAGCTTCCGGAGAGGCACAGCTCACAAAGAACAAGGCTGTGGCAGAGGTGGCACAGCTTTCTCTCAGCCCAGGGCTCGCGTGGGGTTGGTGTTCTGGGAATGTCTGTTTGATAAATAAAACATGTTGAAACAAGTACTGTGAGTCTAACTAGGTTTCCTCCTTTGAAAAGATTTGAAAAATTAGTAAATGAAAAAATTAAGAGAGACCCTGTGAGTTTCACAAGCTATCTTTGCAGAAAAAGAGAGCAGGAGCTGGGTGCTGGTAAAACAACGAGGTCTCTTTGTGAGTTGGATTTGCTCATTCAGAGCATGTTTCATGAATACCCTCACAAACAGACGTCTAACAACAACCTGACACTTGGAAAACAGGAGTCCTGATTCGGGAAGGCGGTCAGAGATTTACTTCAAGAGACTCCGAAGCTGAGCCTGGAGGGAGGAGCAGGGATGCGCCAGGGGACAGTTGCAGGGAGAACTCTCCGAGGGCAGGAGCTCGGCTTAGCAGAGGATCGGAGAGGGGCGACCAGTGGCACAGGCCAGAATGGGTCAAAACTGGACTGGAGTGGCATGCAGCAGCCACAGAAATGCAGACCTGGGGACACATCACTCCAGGACCCTGGCCCTCCCCTGTGTTGGCCCGAGTCTGCTCCACATCGCCTTCAGAAAGTTAAAGTCCTCGCGGGTGGTTTCCCTGCATGCATCTCCCGTCACCTCCATCCACCACGAAGCTACACTTGGCTTTCTAAGTGAAACCTGTACCTCCATCCCACTCATTTGATGATCAGGTGACAGCCGGGCATTGCTACCTCCACATCAGGACCAGCACATGCTCTGAGATCCCGTTGGATTTTACTCACAAAGCACAAATTCAAAGACAACATTGTTATCCATCTCAAGGTGGCAACCACAGGGCATTGCACCCCAAGCTTATGTCCCTGCTTACATGGCCACAAAGCTGGTGCTGGGCGCGCCTGCCTGACTGCTGAGAGCCAAGAGCATGGCTCTGGGTCAGCCTTCTGGGCATGCGTTGGGCGTGGCGTTGGGCGTGGCCTTAAAGGATGAGGATGGAACCAGTTCGTGCCACCCAGAGCTGTTGTGATGGTTAAATGAGACTGTCCAGGATGCACTCGGGGCCCGTGGCGTGTTTCCACTGAGGCTTCCCAGCATCACTGAGCATCTGTCTGACGGGACTGGAGGCAGCCCGGTTCCAGCCCCCTGAAGGGCACCCTGCTCGGCTGTGCCTGTGCTTCAAGAATCCCCAGGGCCCCTCCAGGCTGTAAGAATCTCGTTTTCTGCTCTTGCCTGCCACAGGCGTTGGGGTCTCCCCCGGGCCACCCCTCTGCTGGTGCTGCGTCTGTGCCAGAGGCCCAGCTCAGCTGCTCCTGTAGCCTCCTTCACTGCACTTCAGTGCTGAGGCTCGGTCTTCACCTGTCACTGGGGCAGCCCAGCTGGGCTCCAGGTCTCCTGTGCCTCCACTTCTCTAGCTCCTGCCCAGGGACCCTCTTCTGAGCCCTTTGGAGAGTTCTTGAGGCTTGGAGGGCATGAATTGCCACAGTGGGGGTTCTGTTTGTTGTTTCTGTTTTACTCTCCTGCTTAGAACCACTTTTCCCACCAATTCCTTGTGCCTGCCCAGACAGGCTGAGGCTCAGTTCAGACTCACACTGAGACCATCACGCACATCCGGGACTTGTGGGTCTCTTGCCCACTGAACTCTGTGATTTGGGAGCAAATAAGATGTGCAGCTCTTGGGTCTCTCTGGTGACTCCTGACCATGCACCATGATGGCCCCACACCAGTGGCCTTGTGCCTGGATACCTGCACAGTCCTGGGCAGGTTGCTTCTTCAGTAAGTGAATTAGACTCCCAGCAGCTCACCTGTGTTCCTGCTGGGACCTGAGTGAGAGATGCTGACCCCTGAGTCACACCTGCTCAGCAATCCACGGAGACGCACAGATGGAGAGCAGCTCTTGCGTAGACCTCTGCTCCAAGCCTCAGGCTGGTTTGACCACCTGTGGCCTTTGCCCACCTCTTTGAAATCTTTCTGTCTTACGACTACCTCTGCTTGGCCCTGACCTGCTGCTGTCCTCTTCTTCCTCCTAGCCTCCGCTCGGCCCTGACCTACTGCTGTCCTCCTCCTCCTGGCCTCCACTTGGCCCTGACCTGCTGCTCTCCTCCTCCTTCTCCTGCCTCCCTATGGCAGGAGACACTATGGTCGCCTTTCACATGTTGTTAGAAGGTGCTGCATTTTCTTGTGCGCATGAAAATGATTTGGCGTCACATCTGTAGGAGTGAATTCCCTGGCATTGGGCTCAGTAGAGCCACATGAGCCCCTGGGCAGTTGTGGGCTCTTGCTGGCCACAGAGGGCCCTCTGATGTGGTGTGAGGAGGCGCTGTCCTTGCCTGTGGAGGGCCAGGGCCAGCCCTGCTTCCTCTGGGGAGGGATGGCCAAGGGGCAGTCGTCCACCCTTGCCTTCCTTCCAAGCCCTCTCTGAGCCGTAGTCCTCCTCCAGGTGTGTCTTGGCAGCAACACCAACACCATGCAAGTGACTTAAGATAGAGTGGGGATGTCCAGCGCTCTGGTGTGCAGGGGGCAGCACACCAGCCTGCCTCGAGGGCTTTCCCCAGGAGCAGGTCCACGGAGGACGAGCTCCCCAGCAGGGAGCGCCCAACGGGCCTTCACACTGAGGTGTGAGCAGGCACAGAGAGCCCAGCCACAGAGCTTTCTGGAGCCTGGCCGCAGTGAGGCAAGAGTCCTGGGCCCCTGGGGTCCTGAGGCTTCCAGGTTTTCTGGCAAAGGAACACCGTCTCCCAGCACCTCCCGTCCCCGGGTGCTGGTGGAGTCACTCGGCATCACCCATGAAGAGCACCTCACCTCACTTAGCAAGCAGTCAGGTCCCCCCAGCCACAGCCTACCTGCAGACCTGAGTGGCCCTGGCCTTCTCACCCCCCTGTTGTTTTAAGGACACATCACGGGGGTGCCTGCCCACCTGTGTCACGAATCACTGCCACGTGGGCAGGTTCACCTCAGCTTCGGGTTAGTAACACGGTTCTTTTAAATGAATTGGTAGGAAAAAAATCAACGGGTGGCCTGTCGTGCGCCCTGCTTCTCCGGCTCACGATGAACTATCAAATCCTTGGAGTGTGGCTTCCAAAGTCAAGCGTTCTCCACTGTGGTCTTGGTGCCTCGTTGGCAGGATTTGGGTATTTTTAGAAATTTTGTTCAGACACAGAAGGCTGTGAGCAGTGCTTGCTTTTGCATGCTTTTACATAAAACGAGGGAACCCGACTGATCCGGGACTGAAGGAAGAAGCCTGCGTGGGGGACACAGGCGAGTTCCTGTCCTCGGCTGGGGTCTGTGTCTCTCTAGCCCCTCCCTCACTTCTGCTTCTCAAGTCTGCTGTGGTGTCAGGTAGTTCTTTTCATGTCACATTTCTTTATTCCAAAGAGCTCTCCTTTAATGGTAGACTCAGTATGTTGCTTAAGAAAAAAAAATAGAAGACAAGTAAGCGCAAAGGTAAGCCTGAAGTCCCGCATGGAGAGGGGACCACTGCCGGCCCGCCGCACCTCCAGCTCCACGTCGCGTCTCCCTCAGGGCCCGCAGCACGATGCACGCACCCCATGATGTCGTATTTGCATACTGTTTTACACCCACTTATTTGATTTGATGTTATCATCTTCTGTGCTAAGAAGCATTATTTTTCGTAGTTGCAAACCAGTTTGTTTTGTGGATGTGTTATTTACATAACCGATTCTTCCTTCATGGGCCTGTGGGTTGTTTTCTATTTTTTAAGGAATTAACAACACAGATGGACACTCTGCCTCCCCTATCTGTGCTCCTTCTGTTCTTTCCCTGGTGTGCACCCGGGTGTGAGAGGGCTGCCCTCCAGACGGCCTCTCTCCTGGCCGTCCCGTGCCCGGGCTGCATCTCGCCCCGCATTTCCACCACTCTCCTTTGTTTGTTTGTTTGTTTTGGTACCGAGGGTTGAACTCAGGGGACTCGACCACTGAGCCACACCCCCAGCCCTATTTTGTAGCGACAGGGTCTCACTGAGTTGCTTAGCGCCTCACCTTTGCTGAGGCTGGCTTTGAACTTGTGATCCTCCTGTCTCAGCCTCCCTAAGTGCTGGGATTACAGGTATGTGCCACCGCGCCCAGCCCACCCCTCTCCTTTTGAAGCAGACCGCTTCTTTTAAATCTGTCCTAGCCGCCTCCGTTGTTGTCTATTTGCCTTTCTCCTCGGCTGTGTCTCATCTCTGGCAGCAAGAGAGAAGTGCTCGGGAGCTGCCCCACCTCTGGGTCCAGCTGGGCAGCCTGTCCTCCTGTCCCTTCTCCTAGCCGCAGGGCCCTGGCCTCTGCTCAGGTTCTCCAGGCACTGGCAAGCTGCGTGGTGAGAGGTGCCTCGGAGTGCAGCACCAGCCGGGAGAGCCCCGTCACCAGGTGCGCTCTGTCCGGCCCCCGTTGCTGCCGTCACCTTGCCAGCATGGTTGGGCCTCGCCTTTGTGGCAGTCACTTCCTAGAAGTTTCCAGGATTTTTCTGCAGGTGTTAATGCAGATGATGTAGTAGACATTTGCCAGTACCCCATAATTTGTTTAGCTCTTTGTGAAATAGATTTCATGAAATTAAAAAAAGGTTTATTTGTTTTGACAAGTTCATGTGGTACCTTTGTGTTGTGCCACGAACCTGTCATAATATAAAGTGGTCCCTGCAATTAGCTCGGTGGCACTATGACTTAAAAACTGGCTGCTTTATAATTTTTGACAATTTGAAACTCAACCAAAGTGCTCCCTTTAAACACCCTCCTTGATGAGATGATGTTTCTTGGGTTTTGAGGGGGCAGGAGCCCAGATGCCGCAGCCATCCTTCATGATCGCAGGAACGAGCAGAATGAGCCGCTCAGCATCCAGACACTGAGCGGGGGTCGGACGGTGTGGAGAGCCGTCCGTGGGCTGTTTGTGGACCACCACGCGAGAGTCCCGCACAGCGCTAGACATGGGCCGGCCTGCTGTAGCCACAGCCCCTCTGAGATGGGTGTGACCTGCCACGATGCCAATCAACCTGTTGACTGCAAGACTCCGCCTCCTTCCCACCTTGGGAAAGAATGTTCCATGGAAGGTCTTTGAAGTCCCCTGATATAAATGAAGCACACGCGGTGGCCCTTTTGCCCTTTGCCCTTTTGCCAGTTGCTGGAAGTCAGAAGAATTATCTGGCTGTGAGCCCGTCCAACCCCTGCATTTTGAAACTATTTTCTGTGTTCTGTGGTTTTTTGCCGTCTTCTTTCTTTTAGCTAGTTCTTTACGGGTCAGGGAATCCCATCCTTACCATCCATGCGGGACATGGGTGACAAGACGGAGCATGACCAGGTCTCTGGGTCCCTGGGCTCCTGGTGCACCTGTGTGTGTCTGGAGCTGAGCAGGGCTCCTTCTGCATGGCAGGGCCTCACGGGCCACCTTGCCTTCCCAGTGGTGCCTCTTCTGTGTCTTGGCCTCGACTGGGTTTTCATGGAAAGCATAGACTTACCGCCATTTCTCATGAATTTAGTTTTACTTTTTTTTTTTTTTTAATTTCTCGACATTTCTGGTGCCACTCTAACTTTGATTGAAATGGGATCCATTTGTGGGATAAGATGCTGCCAGTAAGACCCCTTCTCTTTGTTCCTAGTGTTTTCTCTGGGATTTTGGAACCATGCGTGTGACAACTTAATGACTTTGCCAACTTAAGCACTGTGAAGCAGCAACAGTGGGAACAAGAATTCTTTTGCTCTACAACAAAACCAAAGCCCCTTGCTTGCTGGGTTGCTGGGAGGCTTGTCCCATGTCTCTGTGATTGTTTAGTAAAAATAGAGACCATGTTATTGTGTGCGTTTGGCAAAACGTCTTCCTCACTTAAGATGCTTTATAAATAATAACATCAATAATAGTGCAGCTGAATCATTATATGTCTTCCCAGCTCTTTTCTCCCACCGAGTTCAAAGTTGGTTTCCTTTCTCTCCTCTTCCCACGTCGCCCTGCTTTTTGTGGCATTTTAATGAGTTATTTTGGTCTAAATACAACACATCACAGTGTTCTTCATATATGCATCTTATTTATACCCACTAACAACCTCTTAAGGATGATTTTATTATCTGCACTTAGTGGATCTGGAGATGCTCTGTTGCCACTCTGGGCTGAGATAGGTTAATTAACTTGTCAAAGATGGCACAGTTAAGAAATAGCAGAACTAGGATTTGAACTTGGGCCCTGTGGCTCCCTGGTCTGCCTGTTCCCACAGTGACAGCCACAGTAGCATGGCAGCCCTGGAGCCAGGTGCACACAGCTTGTCCGGGGAGGTGCCTCCTCTGCTGTGGAGGTGAGCGCCCTCAGCCTGGTGGTGGCACCTGACAATTCCAGGCATGAGTGCTGCATTTTGTAAATAAACTTGCTGTTAGTGAACTCAGGGCCTGCGAGCCTTGTTCCTGTTCTCATCTGTTTTGTTAACCTGTTCTGTGAGTTGCTACCATGTGCCGGTGTGCTGCTGGGTGCTGGGCTGGGGAGCACCTGTGGACAGGTGTCTTCCTCATTCTCTGAGGCCCCAAGGCATGCCAGCAAGGCAGGTGGTTTTGCTTTTGTGGAGCTCAAGTCCATGGACAGTGAGTGCATGCTGAGCCCACAGCCTGATGGTGGGGTGAGGGGTAGGAGGTGCAGCTGGAGCCCCTGGCGGGCCAGGGCCCAGGGAAGCCTTCTGCAGAGGCAGGGCTGGTGAGAGGGGCCACCCAGCTGAGGAGGAGTCCACTCTAGCGAGAGGAGTGGAGGGAGGAAAGCGCCCCGTTCCGTGTTCCAGCTCTTTCCAGCTGTCCACTGGTCTTGGGAAAGCCACAGGGCCTTTCTAGGACACCACACAGGACTGCTTGCAAGCCAGGACCAGGGATAGAGCTGCTGGTCTTCCTCACTCAGCACAGACACCCTTCTAGTAACATGTCCCGCTGAGGAGCCAGGCTGACAGTTTGTGTCTTTGCAAAACATCAATAAAAATTTTTGTGCAAAGGTCTGTTTTGTAAGATCTCTTTAAAGTTTGTTTATAGTTATTGATTTCCTTTAAAAAGCAGTGACCGTAAGTAAACATGGGCAAGCCCAGGTCTGCCCTGGAGGCTTTTGTCAAAGCTGTGGTTCACACAGGGAGCCTGGGGTGCACCTAAGCTGAGATCTTTACCTGCATAGGTGAGATAGACGAAGCCGCCACCAGCAGCACATCAGAACATGTGCGAGTGCAGGTGGCCTCCTCACAGCTTTTCAAGTCCACCGGCCTCAGGTGGTGCTCCGGCCTGGGGACCATGCTGTGACCTGCACCCCTGACTCCTTCCCACAAATCCAGAGCCCACAGTGCTTGCCATTGGCCTGGCCTGAGGGGACAGCAGGCAGCTCTTACTGACACTGCACCTCCAGAAAGCAGATGACAGGGGGGCACGAGAGGGTGCTGAGGACTGCAGCATCCACGTGGCGTGGGTCCCCTACGCTGCAGCGTGTACATAGGCCATTCCTCGCATTGCCGCCCCCTCCTTCTCTTCTCCACTTTCCTCTGCAAGACCATTTCGAGTCAGGGAACTGGAATTATTGAAATAATATGTCACTCCAAATCTATCATTTGGATCCAAAATGAGGGTTGGCGTGTGCATCTACTGATAGATTTTTCCTGCATGGACTTGACCTTGGGCTGTGTTTCTAGTCTGTCAATCAGCAGAGTCAGGGCCTGCTTTTCTTATTGGTATGTTGGGTGGCCAATCCCGACAGCCTGGCAAGGGCCTGTGACCTGTCATACAGCCCAGGTCAGGACGAACATAGCACCTGGTGTTCTCATCGCTCCATCCAGCTGGGCCTGCTTCCTCCAGAGTGAGGCACAACAGCAACAGCCAGGCATGCTACGTGTGTGCACCGTGCACACGAAGGTGCACAGAGCTGTGCCTTTTCCTCTACCTACACCTGCAGTGATACCTAAATCCACGCCTGCATCCCCATAGCTCCCCATACAGAGGTAGAGTGCACATGCTTGAGAATAAAGAAGGAGGGGAGGAGAGAGCTCACTGGGTGTGCAGCTGTAAGTGCATGCTAGCATTTCAGGGTGAAGCCAAGTGTTTGTGTTTACTTTCACTATGTTCAGAATATGGTGCCTGTGAATGTGTGGGTGACCTTGGGAAGGCTCTGTGCTCCTCACCTAGATGGAGCTGATGGGCTACCAGGACTTCCAGGTCCAGGTACCATAAACCCAGTGCGCCTGCACGCTCGCAGGACACTCTGGCTTGCCTCTGAGCATGTCCCTGTCAGACTTCTGCTTGTGTCAAATCACGTCAGAGGCATAGAAAGTCACTGGTGATTCCCTGGCATCCTGGCCTTCCTCAATTTTCTCTTCCATTCCATAAGCAGTCTGCTGCTCAAGAAGAGTCAGAACAAAACAAGGACAAACACTTCTCGTTTGTCCAGGTTCATCTAGTGGAATAAAACCCTGGGTAACACAATGCTCCTGCCCCAGGACAGCCATGACCCAGAGAGAGCGTGGAGAGAAAGGGGACAGCAACAGGGTTACTCATGGACCTGCAGGAGGACGTAACGGTGTGCACTTCAGCAGGGCCGTGAGGATGAGTGGGACAGTACCAGGAATGTCCGACTCGACACGGAGCGCGCTCGGAGCCTCGGGAGGTCACGTCGTTATTAGTGGCAGTTGAAGCCAGGGGGCCGTCCAGCCTCAGTGACAGCAGTCACACCCTCACTGAGAGCCCTGTGTTCAGACCGATGTGTGGGAATCTTCTAGACCTCCAGCTCACTCAGTTCCCGCCTTCTGAGCTTGACATAGTGTCCCAGTAGCTCCCTTCTTGGTAACTGAAGGCAAAGCCTGGCTTGGCCCCTTTTCTTATTTCTGTCCTCTGTGGACACCACTTGCTTCTGTCTCATGCCTACCTGCCTCGTGAACTAGGCACAATATTTACCCCAAAGAAACCTCTACTGTGGACCTGCTGCCCAAGTTTGAGCTGCCTTTTGTAGCCGTTTCAGAAGCTCTGGGGACACCACAGCAGTAGATGCGTCTAGGAGCCCAGCGCCCTGCAGCCTGCTCCTGTCACCCCTCAGCCCTCTTGACCTGGCTACCTGGGGATTGCTCCTGCAGGTACCCATTCCAGTTGGCCACAGAAGCGTATTCCAAGAACGAAGGAATCACAGGCAGCCTGAGAGCCAGGCCAAGGTGCAGCCACGCTAGCTACAGACGATTCTAAACTACCGGTGAGAAGAATCGCCTTTTATCTGGTGCCACAGGAAGACATGACTCAGATCCCTGAGCAGGGCTGGGGTTGCGCTGAACACCGGACCACGGTGGGACCACCCCTCACTCTGTGGAGGGTGGGCTTTTCTCTTATTTTTATTGTAGTTCTTTTGTATTTAATATACAAGAGTTTGACAAAGTGCTACAGTGTAATCATCTAATAATATCCATTTTACACCATAAAATTATTATATCCAGTCTTAAAATGTTAAATATGTCACTATTAGAAGAGTGTAACATAAAACTCAGTTTATAATATTAAAAATCGTAACATGACACAATGTTATCAATCACATTCCGTGGTAATATTAAACTTTCTTCATTTTTCTTTAATTTTGCATTTTTAGTGTAACACATTGAGACTGAAGCAGCAGGCTTTTGTTCCCAGTCTCCTGGCAGTGAGTGGCAGGAGCGTGAGCGCAGAGGGAAGACAGAACACACCTTGGGAACTGAGGTTACCAAGACTCCAGCTTCCGCCGGGAACCACGCAGGACTGGCGGGATGTCCCGGCGATTGTGGGATCTTTGTATTAGATCACTTTTGGATATGCGTGGACAATTAGAGAAAGGCCCCAGTAAAGCTGTGTAGCTTGGAAGAAATGGAGATATCCCTCCTCAGAGATCTCAGTTTTCTCCTGGTGGTTTCTTTTGAACTTTCTGAGTATCTTACTTTAAAGGCAGAGCAATCTGTCAAATATGGAGTTTCTATTTTTTAAAAATAAGCCTGTTACTATCACTTAGCACAACTGCCTGTCTCTCTGAACATGTCCCAGAAGATTTAAATGGCAAAAATACTTCCCCATGCGTGCTGGAGATGTGTTGCTGTGCTGACCCACTGTTTGTTGAGAAAATGGAGCTGTGACAATATGAGTAAAATTGCTGTTCTTTCACTCATGAGCAGAGGGATATCTTAAAAGCTTTCACTGGGAGATGAGGACTGTTCCACAAGGAGGTCCTCAGGACTCGCAGCCGTCGTGAGCTGGGCTCTCTCTGACAGTGAATCCTTGAGCTCCACTGTGGCTTTGCTGTCCCAGCTGTCCAGCCAGTTCTGGGACAGAGCTGTCCAGGCTGCTGAGCCAGGGAGCGTCTAGCTTCCCAGGAGACAAGCCCCTTTGGAAGGTGTGGGTGGATTTCTAGTAGGTGCAGGTCTCTGACTCCTTCTGCTCATGTCCCAGAATGAATGAGTGTCAGCTCCACACAGAAGTTTCTCTCATTGCAATTTTGGTGTCAGGGATCCTTCTCTCACTTCTTATGCATCGTGCCCTGGATGGCTTGTTTCTAGTTTGTCCTTGAGGTTTTCACTAGCTGCTCTCGGTTGTCTGAGCGTTTGCGTGTGGAGGCCCAGTGAGCCCTCCTCCGTTACTGACAGGTCTTCTGAAGAGAGGCTCCGTCCTTAGAAAGCCTTAGTGGTGGCACAGGTCTGCACAGGGACAGCTACCAATCTCTCTTTTGTAATCAGATTGGGACATCTCAAGGCACAGGACCCAGTTGGCCTGCCTTTCCAGAGAAAGTGACTCCTCTGAAGGACACAGACCATTGCACATGAGTTGGCTGAGCACCTACCAGCACCAGCGTCACTGGACAAGGGAGAGCGGTGAAAAGGAGCCCTGCCATTCACATGGTGTGGGTGCTGCCTGTGTCTATGAGGAAGGGGTGCTTTTACTTTAGGGATGCAGAGGGAGGGGCGGTGACTTGACAGGGAGGTGGCAGTGTGTGTCTACAGAGCTGTGAAGGAGGGGCGTGGGTGACCCACGAGGGGTCACAAGTTCAGGCGTGGTGTGAGTGTGGAGGTCAGCCAAGACCTGTTGCGTTGGGGACAGTGGCAGCATCCCCTGACAGCCCTCAGGTGTGCCACCTCGTGGAACCTCTCAGGGTGGAATGTGTGTTCAGTGGGGAAGGGAGGGTGCTGGGTTCAGATCAGCTCCCGGCTTCTCCTGAGTCTGAGCTTCTGATCGACCACATCTCAATTCACCAGCTGGTTCACGAATTCAGGGCCTGATTCACGAGAAGCCATTGATAACCGAGGACAAGGGTCTGCCTTAATGAACCCGCTCCAGACTGCGGGTGTGAAAACCTCTCTTCTGCACCTGCTCAGGGGTGGTGGGACTGGCAGCTCAGTCAGCTCAGCTGTGGAGTGGGGGAGTGTGGTGTCCTCCGCATTTCCTGGCACAGATATTTCAGGACTGAGAAAACTCAACTAGAGGAAGCCTGCCCAAGACCCGGCGTGTGGTCTGTGGCCAGGGAAGAAGGGGAGGCCGAGTGGCCAGCACGGAGTGGGCCACAACCTCTCCAGGAGGCTTGCCCAAGATAACTAGTCCAGTCAACTAGTCCAAGGCACAATAGCCACCCAGGCTTGGAATTTAATTTGGGTATAAAAATTATATTCATGGGTCTCCTTGTGCATTTTATGGGCTATTTGATCATAGAGGTATTTCGTGGAATTCTCAAAGGTCTATTTTATATCTTTTGTGCACACAAAGCCAATGAAAGACGGGACAAAAAAGTCCCCCCAGCGTGCACTGTGGGAGTGCTGCACTTCCACACTGGTTGTTTCCTTTCTGGGTAGGAGCGGTTTTCTTTTTTTTTTTTCTTGAGAGAGGCAGGAGGTAAATGGTGAGGAAGGTGCTTTGGGTACAGCAGTGTAACTAGTTCTTATCACTGTGCTTGCCTTCGCTCAGCAAGTATCTGAGTGCGCACACAATGAGGTGGAGCCTGCCTCTCACCAACTCTTTCACCACTGCAACCATAGACCTAAAATAAGGTTTATTTACACTTGATTTTTAAAATGAGCTCAGCATGTGTTGGCAGGGCAATTCTGGTGAAGGCAGTGTTTTCACAGGACTTGGGTCATGGTCTTTCATGGTGAACACTTCAAGTGGGTGACGAAGTGTTGGTCTAAACCAAGTCTGTCTGCATCGGACTTCTCCCAGTGTGCTCAGCCCAAAGCAGCACTGAGTCACCACTAAATCATCCTAATGAGTTAAGGATTGTGTGTGGCTTTGTTTTCTGAAGAAAATGCGTTTGTATCTCTTTCTACAACTGTCAGGGATCAGTCAAGTAAACATTCCCAGGGAAGGAAAGAATACATGTTCACAAGACTCCATGGGACTTATTTCTCTCCGTGATGAGACGGGATGTCCAGGACACAGCTCTGGTACAGAATTCAGTTTCTTTTTGAGTGCCATTCCCACCAGAGTCCTAACTGATGTGGGAAATAAATAACCTCTCTCCCTTTTTGAGTTAGCACTCAGACATCTTTATCAAACCCATATGCTGCGCAGGATGAGCCACTTTTCATTTGCAAGCGAGGCTACCAACAGTTAAACCCTCAACCAAGAAGACTACTTGACTGGGCTCCTGAAGGAAGAGATAGGGTCCCACCTCCGAGGTGACTGGGGAGGTGCCTGGGCGAAGGCTTTCCCAGAGCTGCCAAGAACGGCCTCCTCTCCAAGCTTGGCCTCGAATCCACTGCGGTAAGGCGCTCCGAGTGACCACACACCATTCGCCACTGTGCTCCCTCCCAGCGTGTCCAGCTCCCTCTGCTTGGGGCCCTGCAACGTCGGCTTCTTTTCTCTGCCCGTCTGGACCCTCCCCAGCTATGCAACTTTAATGATCATGAGAGAGGTCAAACTTTTTCTGTAGAAATGGCAGAAAATGCTTGTTTTTTTTTTTTTTTTGAAACCAAATGGTAGAGATTCACTTTTATGTCTAAGAAAACAAAACAGCACAATTTCATGCATGCATGCACAAGAGAGCATGTTGTTGGATTTGCAATGGAAGTTAAACTTTGGTTTCCATCTTTAGACCCTCAGCAGAGAAGAAGACTCCCCCTGCTCAAAGTCATTGGCCTTGCCTACTTTCAGGGGATGATGCTGGTAGGTGAGGTTCCTGCACCCCGTCCTCACAGTGTGCTCCTGGCCCGTCTTGGAGAGCTGGCTTTGGCATGGGTGTTCTGTGTGCTGAGGTGAGCAGTTCTGTGGCTGCGGCTTGACAGGTCTGCAGGTGGCTGGTAAGAGCAAGGTCCTGTGGTCTCGGTCTGCTAATTTGGCCAGATACTTATTATTCTTTGCATGAACATTTTTTATGATGTGACTCCCCACTGTTCTAGATGTTCCCTGTGGGATGGAGCATCCCAAATGATGGATAATCCTCAGGCCATTAGCACGTTTTTACCTGCATTTTTAGTAGGTCCAGGAAGACTATGGAGCAGATAACTAAGATGATACAGCAGGTCTGTTTCAAATGAGCAGAGCATTGGCTCTTCCACCTCCTGTTCTCTACTTTTGCCTTCCCCAGGCCACGGTGGGGTTAGGCTCTCTGGCACTAGCTCCCCTTCACAACAAGCTCATCTTTGAATGGGAGACCTGACCTCGCGTGTCATCCACCGAACCAGGGGGCAGGACATGAGGACGGATGAGGAGAGAGGAGAGAGCATCTTTCACCTCCTCATGATCTAGAGCTCTGGCTGGAGTAGACCTGAGTTCAGCTTCGTCCCCGGCAGCATAGTCATGGTGTTAGGCAGGTGGATTTCTGTCTCTGAGCGTTGGGGTCCCAGTTGCAAATACGATCCCCAGCCCTGTGAAGCACTAGCCGTGGGGGACGTCACCTCCACTGCTCCATGTTAGCATACAGTAGGGGCTAATACATGGCAGCTGCTTTACTTTGCAAACCTGCTTTCCAACTGCAACTAATAGGCAGAAGCTAAAAAACAGTCTGAATGCTTCTTCTACCAAAGTGAAGATTCCCTCCCAAGGTCATTGGTCTTATTTCAACCATGCTTGTTTTTCCCACCAAAGTGAAAGATTCCCATCTTCCAGATGCTAGGAATTAACTCATACCACGCAGCCATGGCGTTCTCTGTTTCATGGGATGAAGTATAATATGGTGTTGCTTTTGTGACTCATTTGCTCACCAGGGCCTGGGTGGAAGATTGGTCTGAAGCATGGAAGGGTTTCTGAGAAAAGAGGAGGAGAATTGGAAGATGAGGACAAAGAAATGACAGGTGACAGAGAAGAAGCAGGTCGTGGACAAGGACCTGAAGAAGGAGAGAGGAATGGTGTGGAGGCATCTGTTCTGCTCTGCATGTGGTAGGAGGTGTGAATGGGATGGAGGGCGGAAATACCACACCCCGGTCTCACCTTCCAACCTGGCTCTGCTTCTCAGTCTGGGCTCATCTGCCCCGTCATTTTCACATGTGGAGAGTGGATCTGTACACTCCTGATTTAGGCAGAGCACACAGTTTAAGAATATAATATTAAAAAATAAGCTCTCTCTCAAGCAAACATATTTTAAATGATGTTCAAAAGTTTTGGTTGAGAATCGGGCTGAGGGGAAATCCTTTCTGCAATTTGATGTCAGCTAGCCATCCACATGTCCAGCTTAACAGGGACATGTTTTGGAAGAAGATAACAATGAAATGTGCATCCTTCCAAACCCCAGTGCAGTGCGAGGATCAGACTCAGGGAGATGCATAAGCTCTGCTTGTATAAAGGTGCAGTGTGCCCCTGGATCTTAGTGGCCCAGGAATCCCTAGGAAGACAGCGGTCCACTTCTTGACATACCTCTGCCATCGCTCACAGGCATGTTTTCTAGGCTAAATTTTGTTTAACTTCTGTCACAGTGAGCCGACAAGTTGTTGAGCCACCACTAATGCTCAGGTATGGCCTCTCCTCATGGCCCCACCAGCAAGCCAGGTGGGACTCTGCACAGCAGTTCATCAGTGGGGTAACATGCTCTGGCAGAGTAAGAGAAGAAAACAGATATTGATCGTGCTGTGCAAACAAAAGATGCTCCCTTATTGTTGGAGATCAGAAAGCTCATGATTGGTGGTCTCTTCCTGTAAGGCAGTGATGTAATAATTCAGTGATGTTTTTAAAACTTCCAGGAAATTTCCACCATTTCAAATCCTAGTGAGGCCATTAAATCAAGAATGATTTGGACATGAATATTTCTCTTCTGCAGAAACATAAATGGGATCAGATGGTCAAGGTAGTTCAAGTAAGTGGCAACTATTAAATTCACTGGAAGGACCTCCCTCAGTTGGTGCTCCTGGTTTGAAAGGCTGGTCCTTCTTCAAAGGGTTGACTGGCATCCTGCTAACGCAAACGCTACTGCAAGACAAAGCGATGTGGTTTAATGCACCCTGCTTGGAATTCAGAGTTCATGTGTAGTCTAGACTAAAGACCAAATGAATTTACAGCAGCTCCTGTGTGTCTATGGAGTGCTTGTGTAAGTAGAGCTCCTCAGAGGCTTCAGATCCCAAATGCTGCAAAAGGTTATGACCTAAAGCCCCACTAATGTGTGAGTGTAGGTGTAGACTGAGGCCTTTGGAATGACAGGAAACATGGAGCATTTTGCATGGAAAATAACCTCTAATAAATGACCCTGCTTTTTTCTATCCCGGTGTTGACGGTAATGAATGGTGCACATCAGTGTTATTTACACCTGATCAGAGCATCCGCCTGAGAGCGAGCATCCTTCAGGAAGAAGGAAGAGGAAGAATTTATCTCAGAGCAGTTTCTTCTTCTCTTTTGGGCTTCCCAATGAGATCCAAATAGAAGGGAAAGAAAAGACTGTGTGGGGCATCTCCTGGATGTGGACCAAACCTCTCTCAGAGGCCCAGACCTGCTGCCCCTCAGAGGTGTCTCTTCAAGGAGCCATGATTTCCTGGAGTCCCCTCCAGAGCCTGTCTCAGCGGGCTGCTCCTGTTGTAGGGTTGGGACCTCTGGGGAAACTGAAGCAGTGGGAAGGGGCCCCCCCCATCCTTGGTACTTTGATCAAGTCGGAAAGATTTCAGACATGTCACTCAGAGTAACAGGTATGAGTTTATGAGTTTATTGAAGGGAAAGAAAAAGGGAAATGGACACTCTCAATGGAGAGAGTGGGTCCTCTCGGAGAGGAGAGGGACAGCATGCCTCTCCTGCACTCCAGCTTTGTTGGAGATCCCAGAGAAGTTTCCAGAGAGTCTCGCCCAGGTGCACCTCTTGACTTTTGACTGACAGCAGGATCACCTCAATTCTCCACTGCCCTGACAACCGTAGCTCACTTTGACCCAGGCTGACTGGTTCTGACTATATTTTTAACCATAAATTTATACAGATTTTATGGTTAGAAGGAATTTTTCTTATCTCCCTGAGTTTTGGGATCTGGTCTGTGAAAAGGGTCACACAGTCTCCCCCTCAGGGTTACTTGGGTTCCTCCTATGGACATTATTTGGGGCCTGCATTTCTTCTACAGATAATTGCTTGCTGAGGAAAAGTGGCTGCAGGTAAATTGCTTCTAGGAAAAGAAAGCACGTGGGGGTCAGCACAGGGGGTGCATTTAATAGAATTATTCCCTTGACCTTGTGTTCCCACCATACACACCTGCCTGCACCTGTTGCTTCCGCCATGCGGGAGGGTCTATGGTGTAACCAGATAAGCCAGGCCAAGAAAGCCACGTCTCCTTAGCCAGCAGAGCCGCACCTCCTCTCCCAGCCTCCACCTCATCCCTCCATGATGTCTGAGTTTGAATGCCAGCAATCTCAACTTGTATTAGCAAAGGAGCCACTCTGGGTGTTTTGCTACTCAAATTGCTTGGCCAGTGCCGTGGTCCATCTCACAGGGTTCAAAGCTTACCACCCTTGGGGCCATGATCATGCTTGAAAATTTCTGAGGGAATTCTTGTGGCATTGAGCCCCAAGCTCTACGGTTTAAACCTTGCTGCTCCCCATTCCATTGCTTGGACACTCCAGGGTTCATCTCCAGCGAACGACTCTGCTTGGGCTGTGTGTTTACACCCCAGCCCTTGCTCATGCCCCTTCCTTCTGTGGGTCCGAGTGTCCTGGGCTGGCTCCTTTCTGGCACTGAGCCTCTGCATACCCACCTGCTCTCCTTCTCTCTGAGTAGCCCCTGTGCTTGTTAAGATGCTACTGTTGGAATTAAACCGCCTTCTCTTATGTATGTGGAGAATCACCCGGTGTGGTTTCTGGCCTGAAACCATCCTCCAGGCTCAGGCTCCGGGAGTCTACCTGAAGGAGAGAATATTGAAGGTGGCGGTGATGGGTGGAGGCTCCGGGGGAATGACATCGGCTTTGTGATAAATGGTGGCCTCAGAGCCTGGGGACGGGGTGGGAAGAAGGAACTTAAATGTCGGGGTTCCTTAGGGTGGTACCTCACAAATCTCAGAGGCACGTTCCTAAGCAGCCGGGCATGTGGGAATCCCTGATGGCCACCGTGACATCCTGTCCTGTCTCCAGTGTGCGCAGCCTGCAGCCACCGCCTCTGGCCAGCCTCCCAGCTCACCGCCCTCTGCCACAAGCCAGCGTGGCTTGTCTGCAATGCAGATCTAATCCTCCTGCTACCCCAGTGATAACTCCTAGCTTTAAGGATAAATCCTGGCTCTTTTCTGCCAGGAAAAGTCTACACAGACTACACAGTCTGCTTAGTCTACACAGCAGGCTAATGCCATATTGTTAATATAATATGGCATTAGCCTGCTGTGTAGACTAAGCTCCTCTCACCTTCCCAGTGAGAGTCAGGATCCCACTGTATTCTCCCCAAATGCGATTCTCTTGGCCAGTTCTAGCGTGTTTTCCAAATGCTAACCCCCAAATTCCTTGCTTATTTTCAAAAGCCAAACCAAACTCTACCATCTTCATTAGATATCTTCCATGATAATGTGACCTGTCCCCTCTCAAAATCCCAAACCCAACTTCAGAGCCAACCCTTAGGAAAACCAGGCTGGGGCTGTGATCACCTAGCACATCACTTGTGTCCTTCGGGGGCACATGTGGTCTTTGAGGATGGTAGCCTGGGGTTAGGCTGTTTTGTTCCTCATGGCGCCTTGATGTCTGCAGGGGGGACGCACCCGCAGCTGTGGCTCCATCATCAGTTTGGCACCAGCATCGCTGTCGGGGAGGCTTGGCAATGTTCTGGGTCCGTGGAACCAGGGTCATACGCGTGCTACCAAATGACAGCACCTCCTCCCCACTGCAGGCTCTGCCAGCCGACCCCTCTGGCCGTCAAGCCATGCTGGGATTCCAGCCTAGCCTGAGTGGGGGCCATGGGCAGAGGAGATTCATCAGGGTGTCTGCAAAGCCACGTGGCTGTCCCTGCACAGCAGGGGGGCCACAGCCAGGCCTCTGCTCCTTTCCAGCCTTCAGGGAGCGCAGCCGGCATCTGCATCCCTGTGACCTGGCTGCCCCCCACTGCTGTGCCACAGCTCTACTCAGAGGTACATCCCAGGGACAGCGACACAGGCGAAGGTGATGTGGCACTGTGGCACTGTCTCCATGAGGAACCATGCGCTTCCAAGTTACCCTGCTCTGCAGTGGGTGGCCTTGCCCCAGGACCACCTCAGAGCATTCCACCCTGGCCACTTCTGACATTGAGTGTGGTCAGTGAGGGCTCAGTAGAGAGTCTCTGCAGGTCCTGAGTAGAGGGCTGCATGTGGGGGTGGAGGTCACTGGGGGTGGAGGTCACTGAGCGTGGGAGGCTGGGTTCCACATGGGGTACTGGAGGTCACTGGGCTGTGGAGGCAGAGGCACAGCAGGCTGGCTCCTCGATGCTAGAGCAGGGCTATCCAGCCAGGGTGCTGTTGCCCTGTTCTGCCTCCAGGACTCCCCCTCTTTAGCCAGCGTGGCTTTGTCCCTGGACAGTGCCCTCACTGCATGCAAGGATGGGAAGCACGCTCAGCCTTGGCTGCAGAGGCCACCCCTGTGAGGCAGGGCTGCAGGTGCTCTCGTCCTGGTTAGTGACGCTGTGGTCGCGGGCTCCTAGGGGAGGGCAGCTGGATCGCCAGCTGCATGGGAGCCAAGGAGATGCAGTAGTTGGCTTTCCAGCCCAGGCTGTGCTGCAGGGATGTTGGAGCAGCTGTGATGCAGTCACCCTCAGGGCCTGTCAGCGTGCACCGTCCTGCCCTGTGGGGGTTTGGAGCCTGCTTCCCGCTGACGCCCTCTGACACCAACCACTTCTCTGGGTCTGGTCACGCTAAAGAAGCATGGCCTGAAGATCCATGCCAGAGATCTGTGCCAAGAGGCGGGGCTGCAGGGGGTGGTGTGTGTGGGATGCGGTGGCCATGGGGCCAGGTGAGGCCAGGGACATCTTTCTCCTGAGAGCTGAAGTGCTGGACTTTGCGCGGTGTCTCAGAAGGAATTAAAACTCAAAACCAACCCAATATTTGGCTTCAACAGACCAGTGCGGGAGTGGGTTTGCAGCAAAGTGGTCCAGTCTCTGCTGGACAGTGAGCGGCAGCCCGGAGGTCTGGAAGCCAGTGGTTGCACTCTGGTGGAGCATCCAGGAAGCCACAGTTGCACCTGGGCTGGACATCCCAAGGACTCTCTGTCACTGCTGTCATCCACCTGCTGGGATGCGGCCAGGTTTGATGGTGGACTTGTGACTGGCGGCTCTCCAGCCCCCGTCCCTCCCTCCCCCAGGTGCACCCAGATCTTGTGAGCTGTGGGCATCAGGCCTGGGAGGATATCCCACCCTGCAAAGCAGGTTTTGGTGGGATTTCTCTGCCTGTTTTTCTCAGCAACTCGATCAGTTATCCTCTAAAATGTGAACCGTATTAAAAGAGCCATGTTTTCCTGCACTTATTTGAAGTCTGGTTTTTGATTCTGAGACCTCTGAGAAACTCCCCAGCACAGGCCAAAAGAGGGGCAGAGAAAACAAACACCAGGATGCCACCCAGGTGGCAGGCTCTGCATTGTCCCGTCCACCCAGGACAGCACATGGCCAGAACATGCTGAGCTCAATGCCCCAAGCCATGCCTCTGGATCCCCAAGCCATGCCTTCAGCTTCTGTTTCTGAACCAAGTGATCTAAATGTGGGTAAGGAGTGGGAGGGAAGGTGCTCCTTTTGGCCCGAGGAGGGGAATTGGGGGCCCTTCTGCTGTTCCCCTATTTCAGTACGAACACTCCTCTCTTGACATCCGGACGGAAGCCCCACAGTCCGTGGCTTTGGCCATGCTCAGTCCTGTCCACTGGGAGGAGCTGTGGGTGATGGGGCCCTGTCTTGAGCCATGTTTGGATTCCATGAATGCTCACCAGGGCCTCTTGCTGGGCTGGGCCCAGCCCAAGCACCTGAACAGGGTCAGCAATGAGCTACTTGTTCTGGTGAAGCCAGGCCACAATTCCAGATGTGGTAGGTGGGGAAAATCATCGAAGCAAGCTAGGAAACTAGGTAGACATTGATTTAGTCTCTGCCTTTCACAGTGAATTTATCTGCATTTTATTTGTCCTATTTATAAGATTCACTTGAATTTACTGGTAGAACATCATAATATATAATATTCCAAACTTATATATTTAACACTGTTAAAAATTTCTGTCCAAAACACTCTTTTTGCTTCTACTCATGGATAAACTTTCTCTGGGTTGCAGTTGGTACAGTGTTTATCTCAGCCTGAGGTTTTGTACTCAGTGTACTTTGGGGATAAACTTTATTTTGTGATAATGAACTCAGTTTTACCAATAGCTTGAGCAAAACTTAATTTTTATGGTCTATTTGCTTAAAAATTGGTATAATACAATTTCAGAACACACAATTTGTGATTGTACATATGTATCTTCATTTTTGAGGAGTCTATGAATAGATTGAATATATTGTCTTGATCAATTATTTTGCATAAGAAATTCTGGGCCAGTCTCTCTGCATAATCTATTTATTCTCCAGTGCTGATATTTGTTTTATTATGTTCTCCCATTCCTCCTTAACTCAAACACTGATGTAGTTTATTTTCTTATAACTAGCTGGGTGCAAGAGCTATCTCAGATTTGTATTTTCCCTCGACTCTTTCTTCTGTAGGTATAACTGCTTCTCACGGAGGTAGAAGTTCTCAAGTTTATGAGCAAAATGTTGAGAGAGATGATTAGAAAGAAGATTTACCTTGTTTGTAAAGGTGGGAATCCCTCTTCCAGAACCAGCTGCAAACTAATTGTGCTCAGAGATGCCAAAGGTGCCTCCTGTACACTTCCGATCACATTTAGTTCTTGGTGGCAAAGTAACCTCTGGTGGAGGCAACAGTCTTAAACCAAGGAAGAACGAGGAGTCTGACATGTCCCCAGTGATGGATTCTTTTTAGCTAGGGTTGAAAGATAAAGATGATCAGCGATCAGCAGAACTACAGTGGATCCACAGCACATGTACCATGACCAGTAAATACACCTTTGTTGTAAGCCAGGGATATTTTTGACAGTTTATCATGAGATATAACCTAGCAGAGGTGACAGATCCATGTGGGTGGCACAACCCTGAGTCAGATCAATGCTATAGAATGGTGAGGCTAAGAATGGGGGTGAAAGGGGAAGGACTCTGGAAATAGCAGTGACGACCTCCTTAAATCTGCTTGTGGTGGGCAGAATAATGGCTCCCCGAGAATGGCCCTGTCCTAGTCTCCGTAGCCTGTGAATATGTTGCCTTCTGTGGCAAAGGGACGTCGCAGACCTGACTGAGTGGAGAACCCTGAGACGGGCGAGCATCCTGCATCACCCAGATGCCAGTGTCAGGCAGCATCCTTCAGATCTGGCCCAGGGAGGGAGGGCCAGAGTCAGAGAAGAGGTAGCCAGGGAAGCCGAAGTTGGAGAGAGTGGGCATCCACGGAGACCACGAGGGGTGCCAGCTGAGGAAGAAGCTGGACAAGGCAGTGAACACTGTCCCGTGGAGCCTGTGGAACACCCAGCCCTGCAGACTGCACCTCTTCAGTCCTGTAAAACTTGGTCCAGACGGCCATGCCCACAACTGAAGCATGAAGCACAGGTCTGCAGCAATCTAGGACACACTTACCAAAGGAAAGCCTCAGTGTCCCCGTTGGGACAGGGGGCCTCGGGCTGCTCTGACACAGCTGCTCCAGCCACCTCTCGAGCTCTACTGTGCCCTCGAAAGCCAGCAGCTGCTGTGCTGTGATGGCCACGGAAACCAGCAGCCTCATAGCCACTGTAGGAGGCAGAACAGGTCTGGAGCAGCCCCCAGGCACATTCACCCCACGACCTGCCCCACAGCTCCCTGGAAAAATCCCTTCTAGCAGCTAGCTGTTGTCCTCCGACCGGACAGAGAGCTCACTGCAGGAACATCTCTTCCCAGGGCATTTGCTGAAGCTTCAGCTGCACTCGCTTCTTCAGAGTTTGCAGATACCACTTGGTGCAAGAGAACCTGGCCAGCATCCTGAGAGGAAGGCCTGGGGAAGGAAATGTCCACAGGACGCTTTCAAAGTGCTGACCTGTTCTTGGTAATTAACAAGGATCTATGCATGTGCAGGATTGGGTCTTCCCAGGAAAGACCAGAGAAGGTGCCAGTCTCTCACCTCTGAATGGCCTGAAAGGACACAGACCAACATCCCTCATGAATCTAAATGCAAAAACCTCATTGAAAGGTTAGCAACCAAGCCCAACAGCATATGATAAAGATTCTATGCCACGGCAAAACCAAAGAATTCAAGGTTGGTTTAACAGCAAAACATCTACCAACATGATAGAACAACGGATACAAGATAGATTCAGAAAATCTCTCTGAAGAATCACAGCTCTTGTTCATGACAAAACCCTTCAACAGTCCTGAAGGAGAGGGGATTCTCCCTTGACCTGCCCGAAGGGCTTCTGTGCATGCTGTGAAGCCAGACACCCAGCCAACGTCACCCTGGATGAAAAGGAGGGACTGCCCCTAAGTCCAGATCTGAGGTGGGATGTGGACTCTCACTCCTTTTGTTCTATGTGCAGAAGGTTCTAACCAGCACAACCCGGTAAGAAAAAGAACTAAAAGCCATGCCAACAAAGAAGTCAGAACGAGTTCATTTTCAGATGATGGGGAAATCCTAAGAAACCCCCACAATGTAGCTCACACTGAGCACCGATAAACAGGACAGCAAGGGAGGGCACAGCACAGAAGTTCAAGGCCAAGGCCAGCTGCATTCTGGAGACAGACGAGGGGCAGCTCCAAAGGCAGTAAGAGCACAGTTCCATTCTCAGCAGCATTCAGTGGGAAAATGTGGGCAGAAATGGATTTAACAAGGGAGCACAACACCTATGCCATGAAAATCACAAAACTGCTGAGGGAAGTTTGAGGAGATTGAAATAAACAGGAGATGTTGCAGACTCAGGAATTGGGAGGTTCACTATTGCTAATGTGGCCCTTCTCCCCAAACTGACCTATCCACTCAAAATTTCATCAGTTTTCTTTTTTGTGGTTGCTAATTTTTTACAAAAATGTCAGGCAAATGCTAAATAAATATAGTGATGCAAAACACTTTGACTAGCCAAAACAATTTTGAAACATAAGAATGTTTGAGGATTTCCACTTCTGAATTTCAAAACTTTCAATGAAGCCACGTTTTTAAAGACAGTGGTGATGTGGTATACAGGTAGACCTCTAGGTGGAGAGGACAAAAGAGTTCAGAAGTAAATCTCATAAAGTCAGTTGGTTTCTGAGAAGGGGCCACGTCACTTACTTGAGAGGAAGAAGCAGGAAGAAGCCTGTGCACCAGGGATGGTTTAGCCACCAGCCCAAAATCAACCCAGCCAAGAGCTTTCGAAAGAAGACAGAAACGTTGTTAAGACCTTAATAAGGCAAAGCCTCCTTAGAGATTGCACCAACCACGCAGTGCATGGACAAGCAAAAACAAAAACTGTAGGTGACCTGGACCTGAGCACCATTTAAAACCTTCTCACTTCAAAAGACACCAGTAAGGAAGCAGCAGACAAGCAAGAGACTTGGAGAAAATGTGACATTTATCTGATAAAGGCCTTTTATCCAGAATTCACAAAAATCTCTTAAAACTCAATTAGAAAAAGACAAACAACCCAATTAAACAATCAACAAAAATAAACTGACGTTTCACCAAGGAAGGTATATGAGGGACTAAAAAGCACACGGAAAGATGCTCAACTGCTGAATCCTGCAGAGAGAGGCAAATGAAAAGCTCCGTCTCAGCCCTGGCGCTTCCTGCCAGCGCTGTAATGGTAGGACTGAGGTGAAGGTGTGCGGCGGTGGGAACTCTCAGGAGCGGCTCTTAAGGATGTGAATAGGGCCGCTGCTTGGGAAAATGGTCTGGAAGTTGTAAAAAATATTAAAGCATGCACTACCCTGTGACCCAGCCATTCCACCCGCTCCTCCGCATCATCTGCCTGGGAAAAGGGGGAAAGTGCCCACAGAAAAGACGAGCACGGAATGCTCCTGGCTGTGTCGCTTTCAATGGTTCACACTGGAAGCGACCTGGATGTCTGTCGCCAAAGTCACCCAGGTGTGCACACTGGGGTGATTCTGGGACACGTGGAGACACCTCAATAACATGGTTGCTGGAAAACAAAACTGTTGAGGGCGAGGAGGGGTCCTTTCTGGAAGCAATGCTGGGTGGCCCAGGCCCCAGTCTCCATAGGAATTCTGTTTTTCTGGAAGCTTCTGAACTGCTGTCTACATGTTTGTTCATTTTTTTTTTTTTTCCTTTTGAATAAAACATGTCTGCTCTTGATTTTTCTTTTTTATTCACCTCAGCTGGGGTAATATTTACATTTACATAGATGCAAGTAGAGTTATCTTTAACCATTTATTCTGATGTTTTAAATCTGGCCGTTAGAAAGTCATATCAAGTCCAGTTTCCAATTGGGATCAGTTTTTCTAGGCTGGAAGTTTGTCACTGGACTTTCTTTCATGCGCGGGTGACTGCTGGATTGGGGCCAGGGCAAATTCCAGGGCAGGCCTGCGGGTGTTGGAGCAAGGACCCCACCACGCCCCACGCAGCTCGCCCTGCAGCAGGATTCCCTGGACATGGTGCACGTGGGCCCCTCTCCTGCTGATGACGCTGGTGCCCTGATGAAAGGTGGCCTGGTTTGGGTCTCCTGAAGACCACCTCCCAGGGAAATGAGAGCGTCCAGTGCTTGGGACCTCCAGGCTTTGAACACCGTGAACACAGAGCGCCAGAGATTTTTAAAGGAGGCAACCAGAGTGTGGGTCCAGTGGCTGCCACTCCTCCATGAAGGCATCTGAACCTTTTTCCATTTTTAAAAAATTTTGTTTTCACAGTTTTTGTTTACGGTGTTGCTGTGAACACTCAATTCACACACATGCCTTTGTTCTTTTAAGGTAGGTCATTAGAATTGCAAGGTCTAATTTTGAAGCATATTGATAAATGGACCAGAAAAGGACTCGACTAATGTAAGCTCCACTCTATGGTGACAGGCACGCTCGTTTTATATCATTCCACCTCCAAATTTCTGCAGATATTCTGGGCAAAAATTGAATCATATTTCCTGTATTCCAAAAGTTTGTGATTTGTTACTTTTAGGTTTTAAAACTTTAAAATATTCCTAAACTTATTGAAAAACTGAAGAATCTTGTCAGTGACCTGTGGAGGACTGCTGTGCAGATTAACTCTCCACACGTGTCCTGCTTGCCTCGTCAGAGTTCCCTCGTCCCCTGTCTGCTTTTCTGGCAGAAACACCACAGAAACTGTGGACCCTTCTTAGTGCGTCACGCCTGGAGGCATGTGATACGTAGATTGTTCCAATATTGGTGATGTTAGTTTTGATCATTGGGTTAAAGTGAGGCCCATTTGCTTTCACTGTGAAATCATTAATTTTACTTTTGTAAGTTGTGAGATGATATTTTGAGGCTATGTGGACATCTGGCACATAGAATTTCATAATTTATCAGACATCTACCTGCAAAATTTGGCACCCACTGATGACTTTCTAACCCTTATTTATTAGTTTGCGCTGTACTGTAAGGAGGAAATCTCCTGTCTGTCTTTCTGTCTGCCTACCCGCCTATCATCCATCCATCCATCTGGAAGCCATCTGTCTATCGTCAGCAGCAGCAGCAGCACCGTCTAATCTATGTCACTGTGGATTCACGGATTCTTTCCTTCCTCAGTTGGTTTAGTCTATTACTCTCACCATCTCTTTGGTAATCATGTTTGAGAAGGGGCATCTCACTGTCATTCTCTGAGCAGTTTTTTTCTTTCTGGAACACAAGGAATTCTGAAGTCAAGGTGTCCTTTCTCTGTCTCAGCCTGGACTCAATGGTTTCTGCTAGGAACTCTGGTTCCTCTGAATGGAGATGGGGATTTAGGAGCCATGATCTAAGCATTTGTGTGTGCTCACTGTGTGTGGCTGCTTCTAGTCCCTCCAGTGCTGAGAACTGCTTGTCCCCTGCTCTCTCTCTCTGTGTCAGTGACAGCTAGGCTATGAACCCTGGGTTAATGCTGGTGTAACCAACTCCAGTCCAATAATCCGGAGTGAGGATTCTGGCTCCCATCAGTGCTCTGAATACTTACCATGAGTTTAAGACCAGAATGCACAGAAAGTAGTTTCATAATGGTTAAACTATACTATCAAAAGCAGAGCATCTGGTACAGAGAGTTTAATAATTTATACACTTCTTTTTCAGATGTAAAGTTTACACAGAGTATAAAACACACACTAGGTGTATGATTGCATAACTATTCCCAAATGCACACAACCACGACCTGCACCCAGAGCCCTGGAAGGCCCTGTGCCCCTTGCTGCTCACCTAGTACCCCTGAATGAGTGCAGCCACTTTCCCAATTGTTTCACCACAAATTAAGATTGCTCCTGCTATGGTTTGGTATCATAGAGCCACAGGGGTATGGCTTTTGAGCCAATCTCTTTTGCTTAAAAAAATGCATGTGAGCCTTGTTATGTGTAGCAGTAGTTCATTTCTTTTCATTGCTGAATAGTATTCCATCATGCCAGCATACACATTTGTCTAACCATTCTCTTGATAGACATTTGGGCCGCTTCCAGTTTTGGGCTAATATGAATGAAATTACAATGAACAATGTGAGTGTGTGTGCATATATACACATGTATACACATATATGTGCATGTGTATATATGAGTGTGTGTGAGGGGGGCCTTATGCCTACAAGCAGAAATGCTGGATTGTGTGGTGAGTGTCTCCTTAATCTTGAGGGGATGGCAGAGACACTAGTCCCACTGTGCCCTCCATCAGAGATGCGTGGGAGTTCTTGCTGGTCCATGGTCTCCCCAGCATTCCACGTGGTCAGTCCTTTCTCTGTCAGTCATCATGGTGGGTGTGGGGGCATCTCATTTCAGTCACAGTGACTAAGGATGTTGAACAGTGTTTGTTGCCTATCTTCATTACTCATGGATATATCTTCTTTTGTGGCTCATATATTCAAATATTCTGCCCACTCTTATTTATTTTTCAATTATTGATTGCAGGAGTTTCTGGTATATTCTAGAGACAGATTCCCCACCAGATGCTTGTTTGTAAAATCTTTCCTTCCAGTTGGTCTTGTCCACTCTTTTCTCAGTGGTGGCTGGTGAGCAGATGCTTCAGTCTTGTTGCAGGCTTGTTGATCTTGTTTCTCTTGCATAGTTAGACTTTTATAGTCCAGTAAAGGAATTATTTCCCTTTATCCAGATCCTGAGGGTATTTTCCTCCATTTTCTTCTAGAACCATTGATTATTAGCTTTTATGATTAGATAAATGCTGCTTCTCAAATTAGTTTTTGTGCATAGTGTACGGTAGGGGTTGAGGGTCTGCCCTTATCCACGGTTTCACCTGCTGAAGATTTAGTTACCCATGGTCAACTGTGGGCTGAAAATATTAAACTGAAGTCCAAAAATAATCCATAAATTTTAAATAGCTATCCTTACAGGTTACTGCTGTACTTGGCCTATTTCATTATTAGTTGTTAATTTCTTGTGGCTATTTTATCCTGAGCAAGTATGAACTTGCCCTAGCACATGTAGTGCTTAGTACTACCTGAGGTTTGAGGTACCCACTGAAGGTCTTGGAACAGCCCCTGCAGATAAGGAGGATGACTGTATTCAAGTTTTGCAGAACCATTTGTTTAAAAAGACTTACTTTCCCCCACATTGAATTGCTCTGATGTCTTTTTCCAAGATTACTTGATCATATAAGTGTGGGTCTATGTCTGCAATCTTTATGTTCAATAATCTTTTGCTTTCTTTATGCCAGACCATATGGTCTATTAATTACCATAGCTTCATAATAATATTTGAGGGCAGGTACTGTGAGACTTCCAACTTTCTTTTTTCAAGGCTGGGATTGAGGCTGGGAAGGATGAATCTATTATGAAGTTTTGAAACTGACACCTTAACAATTCAAATCCATGAACATTTCATATTTCTACTTGTTACATATTTCTGAATTTTACTTATTTGTATTTTATCAATAATTTTTGTGTCTGTGTTCAATGAAAGATATTGATCTGTAATTTTCTTCTATTATAATTTCTGTGTTGAGTTTGTTATAATGTTCTTAGCCACACAAAATACACCAGGATGTTATTCTTCCTGCTCCATTTCTGAACATCCTTATGTAGAACTGGAATAATTTCTTTCTCAAATGTTTGATAGAGTTACTGGTAAAATAATCTGACTTCAGAATTTTCTGTAGGAGAAATATTTGATAATGAATTAAATTTCTTTGATACATGCAGGGCTGTTCTATTTTGTCTTCTCTAAGTCGGGCGAGTTGTGTTTGAAGAATTTTGTTCATTTTACCTAACTTATCAAACTTATTGGCATATGCGTTTTTTGAGACTCTATTTTTGAAACACTATTTTTTAGAGTAATTCTAGGTTCACAGCAACGTTGCACAAGAAGTAGACCTCCCATGTATCCTGCCCCCCGCCCAGCCTCCCCCCTTTGTTACAACTGAAGACCTCCAGTGACCGCCACTGACACCCGAAGCCTGTGGTTTGCATTAGGGCTCACTCTTGGTGGAAAGCGATCCATAGACTACGGAAATAAAGTTTCCTTGTTTCCTAATTAAGCTTTCAGTTCTGCAGGAATCATAGTGAGATCAATGCTTTCACTCCTGCATGGAGTCATTTGTGTTTTGCTCCATTTTTTGGATCAATTTTATTAACGTTTTCAAAGAGCCAACCTTGGCTTTATTAAATTTCTCAAAATTTCACGTCCTCGATTCTCTTTTTTCTCTGCACTACTTCCCTCCTACCTATTTTATTATGAATTTGTCTTCCTTTCACAGCTTCTTCAAGTGGGAGGAGCGGCCACTTGCTTTCAACCTTTCTTTTCTAAGATAAACGTTTCAATTTGTAAATTTTCCTCTATGCAACAATTTTTCATATGTTGTAGTTTTATTACCATTTAGTTCCAAATATTTTCAAATTTCCCTTTATGTTTATGCTTAGTCCTGTTGGTTGCTGAGAATTGGGCTGGGGTGCACTTGTGATCGCCACAGTCAGAGTTCCAGAGGAGCTGAAAGACGGGGGGTGGGTGCACACATGTGTGTAAAAAGGCTTCTGTTAAGGAGTTGGCCCGCAGCACTGTGAGGGGTGGCTGTCACATTTGATGTGGGTGGCAGCAGCCTGGAGCTGAGGGGAGCTGAGCCGGATCCAGGGCAGGCTTCAGGGTCTCCCTGGGATCCTGGCACTGGGGCTTAGCTCTGGGGCTGCCTGGGCCTCAAGGAGGAGCCCCACCCCTCAGGGATGGCAGTCTGCTTTGTTTAGATTCCACAAATTTAGATATCACTGTCAAAAAGTACCTTCAGGGAAACATCCAGAATAACGTTTGACTGAACACTTGAGTCCTGGAACTCAGAGAAATTGACCCACCGGCTTTCCGAACATCAGGGCTGTCAAGGCACTTGGCTGACCTTTGATTTAGTGACGCTGGTCTGAGAACTCATACTGTTTCTTCGGTCCTTTGAGTTCATTCAGACTCGTCTCATGGCCCAGCCTGAGCTCCAGGCGAGGGGCTTCCAGATTCAATGAGAACATGGGCTCCCTGCGGCTGCTGTCAGTGCTCAGGTGGCTCCCTAGTTTCTGGGGGTGGGCTAGTGTCTGCACTGTCTCCGGGCAGGTGCTTGCTGCTCTGTTCGGGTCTTTGCTTCAGGTATTTCAGCATCCTTTATCAGGTGCATTCACGGTCCTGGTGGCTTTGTGCTCCTGAGGACGCATCCTTTACCATGGTGGGCTGTTCTGCCCCTTGTCTCCAACCATACATCTTGCCTTGAGGTCTGTTTTTTTTTTTCCCTTAAATATTAAGATAGCCATTACAGCTTACTTTGATAGATATATATATTCCATCTTTTTACTTTTCAACCTGTATGTTTATAATTTTGAATTATATTTGTATTTACAGCCTTCTCTAGCAGCCAGCACATAGTTGGGTCTTACAATTCTTTTTAACCAGTCTCACAAACTCTGCATTTTACTTGGAGCCATAATAATAATATTCAACATGATTATTAATACAGTCTAGTTGAGGTTCAGTCTTTTTATTTTTGGTTTTCTGTATTTGCACTTCTCTGTTTCCTTCCTGCCTCTTTCCTGTCTTATTTTGGGTCATTCAAATATTCTTTCAAGACAAGGGAGAATGTGTTGGTGAGGAGGCGGAGAAGAGGAAGCCCGGGCCCTACTGGCACAGCTGTTGTGGAAAACATGGTGGAAACCTGGAAATAAAGCAGAAGTGTGGTGGGCTCCAGCAGCCCGCCAGGGCAAACAGCCCAATAAAAGAAACGGGGCGAGATGGGCACAGCCGAGTTCAGGGTCGCCCTGGCCGGGAGTCAGCACAGAGTGAGCTGCGAGGCTTGCCAGCGGCTGCGTGGTGAGGAGGCTGCGTGCCACTTACACACTGGAGTGCAAAGCCCTGTCATTGCCACCACGTGGTCAATCCTGGGAGGCAGGATGTTAAGGGACATAAGCAAGGCACAGAAAGATGAGCACGCCCACCTCAGGGCCATGTGGAATCCAACAGCCTCACCCACGGACGTCACAGATGCTCATCACAGGATGTGGCGCTGGAGCCGGGTGGCGGGGAGGAAAGGGAGGATGCTGGTCCAAGGACGCAGAGCGAGGGGGCGGGAGGGGACACCTAGTGTGCAGAAGGTGCTGCGATGAGGGCAGAGGAGGATGTCCACGGACAGGACAGCCGTGAGACACACACCCTTGTCCATTGGCTACATTTTAGCAGCTCATGGTGTGCACGTCCTGTAGATGTCCCGCTGTTCATGATGAGCACCCGTCACTATCAAAATACAAATAAAAATCAATGAATGAATGAATACCGACTAAAGATCGGGATCTAGTGAAGAGTCCGTGACACTCTTGGAGGGTTACCGTGTGGTTGTCCGTGCTTTTGGGAGAGTGCTTGCGTCATTTGCTCCTGGCACTGCGGAGGGTTACTGCGTCTTTCTCCCTGCCCTGCTTGGGGCTGATGTTATGTTACTCCATATAAGTAAGAAACGTGCAGCTGCACAGTTCCTGCTACCCACCCTCCTGCTGTTGTGAGCCCTGTGGCCACCGGGCACGTCGCCGGACAGTGCTGCAGTGTTCTCTCTGCACAGTCACATGTCCTGCAGGAACTAAATACAATAGCGGCTTTTACTAGTAACCCGGGCAATTGCCACTTCTAGGACTCTTCTTTCCTTCTAGAGATCTCTCTGCGTCATTTACCATCAGCCTGAACAAAATGTGTTGAGTACTTCTTTTAGGCAGGTGTTCCAAGCAGGAAATCAGTGCCTTCACTGAACGCTCACTGCTGAGGGATGTTTTTGCCTGATGGAGAATTTCTTTTCCGGCACTTCAGTGTTCACACTGTTATTTCGTCTCGTGAAACACATCTCCTCTCCCCAGCTCCTGTTGAGGTGCTCTGTTCCTTCAGCTGGGATCTGGAGCCTCCTCCAGCCCCTGAGTGCCATACCCTGACCTCTCGAGGCCGGTGCCTGGCTTCCTGCCTGAGTCCTGGCCTGTTGCCCTGGGCTGCTGCGCGCTGTCCACCTGCAGGAGCCGCAGAAGCCACAGCAGAGCACGCTCAGCCCACGCAAGGCCCCCTCCAGGCCACAGCCTCTCATTTCTGTCTTCTTTTGATCAATTTCTAAATTTTATGTTTTCTTGTTTGCCTTTTTTATTTGTAGGAAGTTAGCTCAACATAGGCTGCTCCATCATTACCAGGAGCATGATTCATGGCCTCATTCACCTCACGTTTGATTCTTGGTATTACTGGGTACATTTTCATAAATGCTATGCAATCTGAGCCTCTTGATGGACAACCTATTTATACACATTGCCCATTGGCTTGGCTCTTTTCACTGGTTTGAAGGCGCTCCTTGTATGTTATAGATATTGATATTGGTTTGTTTTCACTACTACAAATATTTTTACTCTATTTTATCTTCATTTATGATGCATTTCCTTAGTAAAATCATAGAAAGGGAGAAAATATCAACATAGCCAGTTTGGGAATCCAAACAAACAAATGTAAAATTAAACTTAAGAACAACTTAGCTTCAAGTTGCTTGGTTTTTCTGTCCTTGAACAAGCATTGACTTTGAGCAGTTTTAGAAGATAAGAGAAACACCCACATACACTCTTTCTCTGTGCAGCCGAGGTAACTATGTGACAGGAGAATTCTCATATCAGTGACAATGTGGAATGCCTGATTCAGAGACCACAGTGCACGCTATCATCAGTCTACGTTCTACCTGGATCGTAGCTGATCGGGTGTGTCTGCCCATCAATAAAAGGTGTGTTGCCTCCCAAGTCCAGGGGCAGCCAAGAAGATTGCGAGTGGTGACACACCTGGGCAGGTTGTCAGCCTCAGTTTCTCCCCCTGTAAAATGGGATCAGAGCTAATTAATTGATAGGGTCATAATGAGCATTAGGAGTGGTGTTTGCTACTTGTGAATGTAACACACGTTTTGAAATGAATTGGCCCCTCAGTGTCTAGACCCCAGAGAGAGCCAAGGCTTCGTGCTGATGCCCTTCCTGGACATGACTCTTCACCCAGCTGTCTTCTAGCTGAAGGCTCTGGACACCGACCCTGTTCTGCCAGAGAAGCCCTCCATCACACATCAGCACAGCAGCGACCTTCTCAGTTCCCCGGAGCTGAGGAAGCAGTTTCAGGGCACCTGCAAAGGCAGTCTCTGCCCATGGAGTCTGAGGACAGCTGGAGGTGACCCTGTCAGCTGGCCCGCTTGTTGGGGCCATCCCGAGGCTTTCCCACCATGACGGAAGAGTCTGAGAAGTCAATCAGACACAAACTCTTTGTTAAAATAGGAAGATCAGAAAAGGTGCCGTGGGAATACTGAGTCAGTAAGACAGGGATAGTCTCTCCAGGGACCATCTGGGACAACTGCCACCACTTGTGTACAGGGATGGTTAGTGTCCTTGTACTCTAGACTCTTGGACAGAGGGAAGGGCGCACCAAACAAGCCCGGACTCCTTCCACTGAGAGTGGCTTTCCACTGCAATGCCCGAGGGAGCAGCACACCTCAAGGACATGCTGGCTCCAGGCAGCCCTTCTGCGTCCTCGCAACCTCTCTCCTGCTTTCTTGGATGCTTCTGTGGTCTTTGGGATGCAGCTGTGCCCACATCTGCTCTGGCCCAGGAGCCCGTGGCCTTGGGCTCCCTCACACGTCCTCCACAGGGAGGGCCCGGGCTACACGGTGGCGGCCACTCGCATAAACATGTTCGGCATGGAGTCTGTTAGCCTGGCCTGAGCAGCTACAGCACAGCAGCAAGAGCCGGTGCTGTGGGTCCAATAGGTGGGTGCATCGCCTCCCTCTCCCTCTAGCCCTGACCTGCTCTTCCCTCCAGGGGCTCCCGTTGCAGGTGCTCCTTGCTCAGCCAGGGTTTTGTGCAGAGGAGGGGACCACAGCCCCACGTGGTCCTGCTGGCGTCCGCCTCCCTTTATATGCTGAGTTTCTCTGCATCTTCTGGTGTGAGCTTGATTCTTTTTCCCTCTGGGCATCAAACTGTAGTGAACAGAGCTGACTGGATAAGAAGATATGAGCGACATTTATGCTCTTCTAAAATATATGTCTGTTCTCAGATGTCATATAAACAGCATCATAAACTCTCTGTATTTAACAGAGAAAAGCAGTTTGAGTCTCTGAAGGGGATCCACGTTTGGGAGCGACACCTGCCCTCCCTCGCCCCCATTGCCTGTCTGACCCGGGGCAGGCGACTCGGCAACTCCACACATGAAGGGCCAGGCCTGCTGTGGGTGGTCCACACACGCAGCTGGGGCGGCTGTGAGGACATCCTTTCTCCTCAAGGGATGGCTCTGAAGAGTAAATGTGTCTGCACTTCCTCACACAAAAGAGCCATTTCCAAGGGTGCGCAGTGGCACCGCTAGCCCCTGGACCCTCCCACCGCCCACGGGAGGCTAAGCAGGGTCCCCAGGCCCCTGCCCACCCGGGAGCCAGCATGCTCTTGTCTCCGCCTCCTGCACAAGCTCTCCTCTGCCCGGCCCCAGTGCTGTCCAGGTCCAGCCGTGGCATGGGACGCCAGGTCTTCCTCCTTGGCTGCACAGCGTCCACTGGTGGATGCACACCAGCTCAGGGACACACACTTATGAATGCCACTGCTGTGGATGGCTCTCGTCTGAATGCCTGTTCCTAAGGCTGCACCTGGGAAGAGACCAAATCACAGCTTCTGTAGGATTCTAAAAATGGTGCTGGTTACGTCCTAGTTACGTCCATGATGAGGAATGGGTGAAGGACGGGAAGTCAGTGTGCAGAACAGCTTGTCCCTTCTGTGTCTGCTTTTCACCGTGAAGGGTTTTGACATGTCAACACTGGAGGAAGGACAGGAGGCAGCCGACACCTGTGTCAAATATGATTGACCTGATCAAATATGAAGCTGAGTCTGAAAGTCATTCCCTCTTTTCAAGATCCTAGAGCACAGGGCTTGCAAATGTCTTCAACCTCCTCACCAGCTGCCTTTAAGTGAGACAGAATACCCTGGTGGGCCTGGTTTAATCAGGAGGAACCCTGTCCAGAGTGCTCAGGCAGCACTTAGGCAGATCCCAAGTCACAGTGAGGTGCTCTCTGCTCTCCTCCCTGAGTGCGCCCTTCCTGGGGGCCTGCCCGCAGACTTTGAATCTGCTGATCCAGCCCCACAATCACTAGGGGGTGATGCTTGTCACAGGTTCCTCAGCGTATCTCTAGCTCTCTCTTCTATTGGCTTCCGCCCGGTAAGTCTGCAGCTCACGGCAGGCAGGCTCCTCAGCACAGCGGCCAGGCAGCTGCTGTGCATGGGAACGTTTGAGGCAGGAGCAGAAGCCAACAGAGCAGCCCCTGACCCTCTCTCTCTGGCTAATGAGGGGCAGGTCCTGCCAGCTGTGCCTGCACTCCAGGATGGGGATCCGCCCGGGAGCCACATGCCTGCAGGAAAGGGCACACCATGGAGCTCTGGCTGGGGCTGCTGTGTCTGGGCGGAGGGAAGCACTTCCCTCCCTCCCTCCCACTGAGCACAGCCCTGGATGGAACACTGAGAGGGAGAAGCACCCCTCGGTGACCTTGACCTTGGGACCTGAGGGAGGACACAGCAGCTGCCTCCTTCTGGCTTTGAGCTCCAGCTAGGAGCTGATGCAGCCAGGAGCCCAGAAACGGCAACGTGTTCAGACAAAACAGCCCAGTAGAGCCCACGCGCTCTCGGCAAGGGAGCGGGACAGAGGCCGAGCCCAGGGCAGAAACTCGAGGACAACAGCCACAGTGCTCAGCAAACTGTGCCCCCGACACCAGGAGAGGCCAGGGAGGGCACCGCTCTGTGCCCAGTATGAGTGGTGTCAGAGGACCGTGCAGGGAGTGGTCACTGGCCGGTCCTCCTGTGGGCTCTGAACCGTGCGCACCACTGGCAGCCGAGCCTCAGCCCCCAGCATGACGGCTGGAGACAGAGCCTCCGTGGGGTCACTGTGGCAAATGAGGAGGTGGGCGTGGGCCTGGAGTCCACAGGACTGGTGTCCTATGGGAAGAGGAGGGCCACACAGGACATGGAGGCGGTGCTGCCTGCCCCGTCCAGCCCACAGGTGCCTGCAGCACTAGGTAAGCGCACCTGCTGCTTAAGCCGTGGCCCGTGGCGCTGTGCCAGGGCAGGGCTGGTTTGGTGCAGGGTGGGCCTCCTAACAGGTAAGTCGGTTCTCACCGCCCAGTGGTGACAGGCCACTTCTCAACAGGACAGTGGAGGCTGTGTAGGACACTCACCAGCACTCCGCCCAGCTGGGAAGGAAAGTGTCTGCAGGACGGCAGAACGTCCCTGTGGCCAACCACCACCACCGTCAATGCAGCGCTGAGGCCAGGGACTTCTGTTCCCGTAGCGGGGAGGTAGGACCTGGACCCTGCTGGATCATGTCCAAGGGAGCCCGCCATCACGGAGCTTAGGGAAGATCCAGAGCCGGGAACACAGTGCCCGTGCGTCCTGGTGGCAACCGAAAACCACCTGTTGTGTCAAGATCAGGCAGCTCTCAAGCTGCATGGACAGAGGCCACCAATGGAGGCCAGAGGCAGGCAATGGAGGCCAGATACAGGCAAAGGAGGCAAGAGACAGGCCACAGAGGGCCAGAGGCAGCAAATGGAGGCCAGCACCTGTGGCAGAGCAGCTGGAGGGTCTCAGGTGCTCTGAAGAAGCCCCCGCTAAGCACACGGATGCCCACGTGGACTCACTCAAAATGAGGGGAGGTAGAAGATCTGAGGAGAGATACAGTCCAGCAAAGAAACAGGAGGGCCAGCAGGTAGCAGAAGGTACACGGAAGCAAGAGGAGGGTTTCAGAAAAACACCAACGGAAGAGAGAGGAGCCTGAGGAAGGAATCAGCCCACCAGGGCCAGAAACCAAGGAAACAGTTAACCAGAACAGGCAAAAGTCACCAACAGACATTTCCCCCAGGAGGCGATACAGCTGGCAGATAAGCTCACCCTTGGTGACCAGGGAAGGCAAATAAACACCCTGATGAGATCTACGTATTTATCAAAATAGCTACAATTTTAAAAAGCGCCAGAATGAAATGCTGGTGGCGACGTGGAGAGACTATCATCTGTGCACCGCTGTTGGAATGTGGGCTGCTCCGGCCGTGGGAAGGGTGTGATAGGTGTGCAAGAGCCAAGCACATGTCCCACGCTGCCCAGCGGTCACACACAGTCTCACTTGCTCCAAGAAACACTCCACACAGACCCTGTAGGTAGCGGTGCGTAGCAGCTTCATTCTTGGCAGTCCTGAACAGGGGAGAACACGCTGCCTGTCAGCGGGTGAGTGGCGGACACTTGGAGGTAGAGCTGGGCATGGGCACTGCTGAGTGCCAAGGCCGAGTTCACTGACACCCCTGCTGCCTCCTGAGCCGGGGACACGACGGGGAGCCAAAGCAGCCAGGTCCCTTACACCCCGACTTCACTTACATGGTTTCTTTTTTTTTTTTGGTACCAGGGATAGAACTCAGGGGCACTCGGCCACTGAGCCACCTCCCCAGCCCTATTTTGTGTTTTGTGTAGAGACAGGGTCTCACTGAGTTGCTTAGTGCCTCGCCATTGCTGAGGCTGAATTTGAACATGTGGTTTCTTGAAGTGGCCCAGTAAGAGAAATGGAGAACAGATCTGTGGCTGCTTGGGTGAGAGAGAAGGTGGGGACTGGCATAGGTGTGGCTCTACAGGACGGAGGAGGGACAGGGTAACATGCTGTCCTGGTGCTGACCCTCTGCCACTGCTCAGGAAGCCTGGGTATGGAGCACGGGGTCCCTGGCATCAGTGCTCACCACCGCGTCCAGGCCACAGCTACCCCACAGGAGAGCGGGTGGGGGACAGCAGCCACACAGGGCGGAGGACAATGCTGAGCAGCCCACGCACACCAGCAGGGTCGCCCCCCACGGCCTGCGCTATCTCGCAGCCCTCCCGGACCAGGGAGGGTCCCGGGGCTGAAGGAGCATCCTCTCCTGCTCGGGCATCCCCTCCTGCTACTGGTGGACATCTCGAAGCCCACTTCCCTGCAGGCCCTCAGTCAACCTGCGCCACCCACATGGCCTGCGGCTCCATGCTGGGAAGAAACCTCGGTTTCTCACAAAACCTCATTTGGCCTGAAGTTGCCTCTTGAGGTGGAGGTGCTTGGTTGCCAAGCAGCAGTTCTACAAAGCTTCTGGTCACTCCAAATTCACCTCTGTGAGGCCATGTGGAATAAGTGGCAGGGGAAATTCTAACGTCCACAGACAGGTGGACCCTGGTGTTGGCCTTAGAAGCTTGTGAGCCTGCCACCTGGGAGGCTGAGCTGCCAGAGGCCCTGACTGGGCCAGCTGGGTGGGGTTCAGGGCCTGTCACAGACTTTGCCCAGCTACTGGTCCAGCAGGCAGGTTACAGGGCATGGAGGCCACCTAGAGGGATCTCAGGACGTCCGAAGCAGCAGAGCTCAGGGGCGACAGTTTTGGACATGTATTGGCGTCTCCACAGGAGGTAGCCTCTCAGCCTATGAAGATGCCCTTGCTCCGTGGAGCTCCGTGGCTGGCCAGTGGGGAGTCCATTTATCCTGTTGACATTTGCTAGATTTGTACCACAGGCCCCTGACCTGTGGCTATCAAGGCCTCCTATTTATACATCCAGACTTACTGAGGACTTGAGTTTCGGACGATCATCATCCCCACATATTAAATAAGAAGACAAAGACAAAACCTGACGCCATGTGCCTCCCCCTCCGCAGCCTTTCCGGCACCTGGTGCCAGCTGAGCTGACCTCTGTACACCCCAAGAGCCACGTCACTCCAGTCCACAGCTCTGTTCCCCACCGGTTCAGGTATCTTTGCATTTTTAGTTCACACCTTCCCCACAGGGACCCCACATTGCTATGCAATGTTCTCATTTCCAAACAAGGTATCTCTAAGTGGCGAAGCTCAGAAAAGCCTCCCTGTCTCTGTGAATGTCAGCATTCGTTTTGCTTTTCATCCTACGTGGGACTGGATTCATGAGTCTCAAATTTAACATAGACTGAGATATTTGTACCAAAAAATATTGCATGGGTTATAAAGTACCTGCTGTGAGTGGTTTTGTCCACGGCTATATGCAGTTTCTTTTTTTGTGTACAAGTTTTTATTCTGTGAAATCATTTTCTTATTTTTGGGTTTTAGTGTCCAATTTAATCTGCTTCTCCGAAGTTTTTGTCGACATACTCTGCTCCTTCTTGGAGCAAACTTACTGAAGTTGAAGGCCATTTCCCCTCTCCCTCCTGCAGAATTCGTCATGTGAGCGATGCTAATGAGATTTGACTGAGCAAGGGTGCACAGGTGTATTATCCGGCTCAGATTGGCAAGTCTCTGATAGACGCACACGGGCGCACGCGCACACACACACACATACACAGAGAGCTGTGCCTGATCAAAGGCTTCCATTTGGTTGAACTTGGCAATGATTTTGAAATGTTGACAACTGTCAAATTAAGATCACCCAAGCCATTTCACAGGCTCAAATTTGGATGCAGGTCTCAGAACAGAAGGAGATAGCTACTGGCTACGGCCCAAGTGACTTCACCATCTATCATTCAGTTAGCTGTGCTTCATGAGACGAGCAGCCCAGGGCTGGGGGAGGTCAGCAGCCAGGGCTGGGAGTCGGGCTTCCCTCTTGTCTTCTCTGGAAGGAGGAGCAGAGATTAGCCCTTTATTTTAAATGTGCAATTAAGGAGCACGGTCAGATTGTTTGGCTTCTCTTCATTTCCTCGCTCACCTACTTCCTGTCTCTCTCCTGCTGCCCCACGGAGGAGCGTCTTCTGCTCCTGCTGTGTTTGTCTGCATTTGGTCCTGCTGATGTTGCTGCTGCTCTGCTTCAAGGTTATCCCCTGTTCTCGCTGTCAGTCCTGGTTAACGTGTTCATGTGTTTATTGTCTTCCCCCCAGTTTTAAGCTTTTTGAGAGCAATGATACCATCGTCTCAATTTCAGCAGTCAGAGCAGCACTTGGAGTAGAGCAGGGCTGAGTGAGTGGTAGCAGTGCATTGAAGATACGCGGGACATGTTGATATCTGAGAAATAAACATCATTGTTTTGAGTCGTCATCACTATTGGAACTGACAGCAGAAGAGAGGAATTAAATTGTTTACAGAAAACTTTGTAATGTTTGATTAATTTTCTATCAGCAAATTACTCTGCTAACATTATAACTGAATCCTTGTAGTTAAAAAATGTGCTGTCCAGTTTCCAAAATGCACCGCCATTGGCACGGGTATCCAGGGACTGGCAACATGGTGCGTGGGCCGCCTCTGGCGCATAATAGCTGCATTTAGAGGGCTGCCCCGGAAAGAGTGTAATCGGCACTTCTCAGAGCAAGCCCGCTCATCTGAGGGAGTCATTTCAGCTTATTAGTAAATTTACATCTAGGGAGTAGAAGAAATTAAATTGCAGCTAACTTCAGGGTCTGCTGCCAATGTAACACAGCAGCTAAGGTCAAAGCAACGAGCTGGTCTGAGGGCACTGTAAACATGCTGTGAGGCCTGGCCTCTGGGACCCTGGAAGGCACGGCAGCAGCCTGGTGGCAGACGGCCTGTGTCAGGATAGGAGGCTACGGGCAGATTGTGTGCGGGAGCAACAACATATTGTGGAGTTTTGGAATTTCTTTTGTAGATGTGGATTATAGCTCGTTTAGGTGCTAAGACAATGAGATGCCCACAGCGCCCGCTGAAAGCAGACCCTTCAATTAAATAACGAATGCTTCCTGCTTCAAGACAGCCAATGGCGCTTGCAAAGGCCTGGCCAACTCTTCTGGGGTGACGCAGCTCCTCACGCCCAGGTGAAACACGGAGTTGCATTTTGCAATTGTGGACGCCAGGGTGCTGCCTGAATGCTTTCAGCATGAAGAGGACTGACTTCTTCCAAACCCTTCCTCTCTGTTGCTCATTGTCTTTTGAAGCTTGAATAGGAACGAATTCCCTTGAGGCACCAGCAGTTGAGTTTTTTAATCCTCCATTGGGAGTTAGCACCTGAGCCATCAGGAGGTACTGGGACAGAAACATGGCTCACTGTGGCCCAACCTGGGAGAGGTTTCTGTTCCCAGACGTGGAGTGGATGCCATGTCAGACTCACCCAGAGGCTGCTGCCCAGGGATGTGCAGGTTTGCAAGGGGCCTCGTCAGGAGATTCCATTTGCATAGGCCAAGGTGTGACGGTTCCCACTCCCCAGTTATGCAGTTCACCACTTGATCCACCACACAGGAGGAGCCAGAATGGGTGGACTCCTCCTTGGAGCTCTCCTGAGGTATTCCAGCCCATGCTCTTCTGCATGCACAAAGAGATCCACCCAAGAGTGGGATGGCATTACCCTCGGGTTGCAGACAGAGAGGGTGAGAGGACTTGAATTTAGGGGAGGGTGCTGGTCTGTAGTTTTTAATGTATAAATAATTGTGTGCTTTGGAGGAAAACACATTCTCTCTTTTCCAATATACTCAGTTGAGAAAATGATTCTGGTGATATTTCCATTTCTGACCTTGAAAGATTGTCTAAAAGGTACGTTAAGTATTGGCAAGGAAAACCCCAGAGGTCAGCTTGGTGCCACAGGACCTGCTGCTCCAACCACCCTGGGAGCAGGGAGCTCTGCGCATGGAGGTGGGCAAGGGCCTAGACGTACCCTGCGCACAGCAGCTGTATTCACATTCAGAACCTGTGGCGCCGTGCTGGGGCGATGGGCTCGTAAGGAAGCATGCTGTTTGCTTCGATTAAGTGATTTTACACTGTGCTGTGCATCGATGGTTTGGAAAGTATCCAGACCCAGAAAAAAGACCCTTAAAACTCATTTGGAAAAAAATGTAAGTTCAAGGGAGAAATGATGGGAGGGAGACGTGGAAGACCGAGAGGTCCCTTCCTGTTCCAGTTCCCTGTGGGCCCATGTCCGTCTGTGCTTGGGAAAGATCAGGCCTCCACTTTGCTCGTAGGACGCATTCTGAACACAGTGCTCACTCCCTGAATGTTTCCCGTAGGGCTCTCATTATGGGCTCAAGGTTCACAAATATTGCCGACAGCTACACTGGAAAAGAATCTTTTTGTATAAATTTAACCAAAAGGTACAACTGTGATTTAACAGCACCCAGTTCAAGGGCTCTTGGTGTGTGAAGAAGCTGGCAGACCCCCGCCTGTGAGGCTCAGCCAAAGAGAGAGAGAGAAAGTTCTAGTGGGTGCATTACGGATCCTGGCAACAGTTATCAAAGTCCCAGATGTCTCTTTGCTGATGTATGAGTAATGACAGAGCTTGACGCCTGTGGACAGCTTGTGCAAGCTCTGCGAAGGTGCGAGGCGCGGCTGTCACCAGCTCCAGCCACAAGATGTCACTAGTGCTGCTCGGTGTGCGACTTGTATCGACCCACCGTCGTTGCTCAGCCTGGGCGTCTGGCTGCCTCTAATTTTCCCTTATGAATTTCTGCAGCGTCTTTATTGACAGTGACGAGGCAGGGTGGAGAGTGCCCCCTTTTTCTGTCTATGCTCATGTGAACCGCAGTGTTATTTAAGGGTTCCTTGGTGCCCTGGACATGCAGATAGCAGGCTGCCGTGGATTGGCAGATAGCAAAGGAAGTAAGGCGGAGCCAACAGCCCGCGTGCAGGTGCTGGCCACGAGAGCAAGCCACGTAGCTTAGGTAGCTTACGTTTCACTTAAGTCTGTGCAAACCAGCGAGGACTCCCCCGCAAAGGGTCTGCGGTGCCAGGGGGAGCTTTCTGCCGCCCTTTGAGCTGCTGGCCTGCACGAGCCTCTTGGCTGGGAGATCTTATCTTGTACCCTTCCCTGACGCCCCCTGTGACCCTTGGTCCCACCTTTGGGGTGTTCTGGCCCCAGCAATGACACAGGAAACAAAGGTGGTTTTCCTGGGCAGTGTTGGGGAGCAGCGTGCGCTGGCACAGCTGGGCGCCAGGGGTTGAGTGGACCCTGTGTCCCGTCCTGTGGGCTGGGCCTCAGGTGGGGCGGCGGCGGCGGCACGCCGGAAGCTGGAGCTGGAGAAGCATCTTCTCGTTATTTCCTTGATCCGTGAAATTTGCCTTTCACAAGTGGCAGGATCCTCTCTCAGGTTTACCACCAACCGGTACCTGCACCACCATCTTAAGCAAACGAACTTTCAAAAAGGTGGGCACAGGGCTGGGGCTGGGGCTCAGTGGTAGAGGCTTGTCTAGCACGTGTGAGGCACTGGGTTTGATCCTCAGCACCACATAAAAAAATCAATAAATAAAATAAAGGTATTGTGTCCATCTACAACTAAAAAAAATTCAAAAAAAACAAAGAAAGAAAAAGTGGGCTCACACTTACCTGCCATCTCTTCAGAAAGAGGGGTGAGGGCTGCTACACTGGCCCAGCCCATGGCCAAGGCATCAGACAGGGTCAAGGCACAAAATGGAGTCCTTCCACCCACTGCCAGGGGCAGGCGAGGGACCAGGTACAGCACTACGTGTTGATGACGTAGCATCCCGAAGGCTGTGCGTTGTGTGGGCTACATCTTTAGGCAGAGTGTTCTCATTAAAATCTACCAGATCCACAGGGCAGTAAGTCCATTTTCATGCAGTTATGCTTTTGATTTCTGAAAATTCTATTGCATCCTGAAGTGACAGGTGTTCCGTGGAACACACAGTCCCTACCTTGTCTGTTCTGGGCGATTCAACCTACTTAGAACCTGACTGGGATTCATTTGGTCTGGGAAGTTACATGGTTTTAGAAAATTCCAGCACACACCTTCAGGCCTAGCGCACCCTGCTTGATGGAGGAACTCTATCTGGTGGCTCTTCAGCTGTAGTGCAGGCAGACAGGTCTTCTCTGAATTCTCGTGAGATGCTCCGCTTCCTCATGGGACTTACACTCTGTATTCTTCGCCTCGTGTATTTCTGCATCTTATGGTGACTACGTGCTCTGTCTCTTGCAGGGGAGAGTGAGCTTTCCACTGTGCACTTGCTGAGCATAGAAGCAAGACATCAAAACGGATGGCTAGTCCGAGGCTGGGTTTTGATTTTTGGTGTATTGTAGTTACATATGGTGTAGCAGAGTTTTCTCATCTCAACCCCCCGTGCACGTCCCTCCCCTCTCTCCTCCCCGACCCCTCCCTCTGCTCTTGAGACGCTGTTGGAAATTACTAATTCCTGATATTCTTTGGATATTCACTGAGCTAGATCTTTCCACCTCAGTCCTTCCATTTGGCTAGTGCCATGTTAACACCAGTAGTGGATGTCCAGCACCCTGTTGGACTTGGTGGATGTCCGTAGATGTGTGCTGAAGGGGTGAGTGCATTGTGTTCATGTGACTATGGCATCATTCCCACCCTCCCGGAGCATATGGTCTAGTAGGGCACGAGCAGCCCGTCATTTCAGCAGAGTGGAAGCATGCAGGACGATGGTGTGCACAGCTGTCTTTTTGATGGTGCAGAGCAAGGCTCCAGGCTTAGCCCAGAGGAACCGAGCCAGGCTCTCTGGAGAAGCTGATTCTCAGGGAGAGTCATGGCGCTGTGAAGAAGGGTCAAGTGAGGAAGGGGGAGACTCAGGAGGCACGGGAGAGGGTGGGTGGCCTGGACCTGCACCGTCTAGCGGAGATGTAATGTGAACGTCGCACGCACACAGTCACTGCAACTTCACCTTAAAGCAGAAAGAAGAGGTGAAATGAATACCAACACTATAGTTTATTTAATTCAATACATCAAAAGCCTTATCATTTCAATATAAAAGTAATATGAAAATATTGTCTATTTTTCCTTTATTTGGTGCCACATCTTCAAAGTGCTCTGTGTGTTTTCCATTTGGAGCTACATTTCAAGTGCCCAGGAGCCCTTGTACCTGGTGGCCACCATGTTGAATTGTCCAAATGGTACAGACGGATGGGGTGGGACACCAGAGCCGAAGTGGCTGATTGGTAGAGGTTAAAGGTCAGGGCAGTGTGTGACGTGTGCACACTGGGTTCTGGAGGTCTTCTTGTGTGGGCTGAGGGGTTACAATCTGCCTTGTAGTGATGGGGGCCAGACTCAGGTTCTCAGAAGGAAGTGGCCTACGCAGGTCGATGTTTCAGATGGACCTCTGGGGATACGTGTGTGTGTGTGTGTGAGAGAGAGGAGAGAGAGAGAAAGGGCGATCCTGAAGACAGAGACCACATCCGAGGCCACTGAAAAGGTTCCACACATGAGGAACAGGGAGCATGTGACCTGGGGTGACGGCAGCTAGAGAAGCCTGCCTGCGTCAAACGCTGTGAGAGCTGGGTGCTGGGTGACGGACGCACGTATTGGGAAGGTCAAAGTGGCCTCATCCAGGGGGACAGTGCAGAAGCCCAGGGGAAGGGAATAGCAACTTCGGCAGAGGTGGAGCTGGGCCCAGGAGTGGGGAGAATGATCTGACCGTGTGAGTCAGCTGGGATGGAGGTCCACGTACGTGGAGGACAGGTGGGAGACTGTGACTGAGACCAGCACACATGTGAAAGGACGGGCAGGTGGGAGAGGTAGGCTCCAGGGACAACAGAGGAGAGGCTTCGGGAAGAAGCATATGGCCAGCTGTGTGGACAGTGCACCAGCTGGCCTCAAACAAGGGGTACTCCATCACTATACATGGTATGCTTGCATTTAGTTATCATGGGTACCCCATAAGTAACACAGTAATTATGTGCCAATTAAATACAAAATAACAAAATGGAAGTATAAAGAGAATGTAGAATGAGGAAAGAGACCAAGTCCTAGGCCTGACCACTGGCAGGGAGACCCTGGGCACTTTGTCTTCTCCTCTGTAGCATCTGCTCAAAACACCAGCCACTTCGTGGCTGATGGCAGAGTCTGATTTTCTATCATATCTAAGGTCACTTCTAGCTAAAATAAAAAAATTCTTGCTGCCCTGTGTGTGTGTGACGTGTTTGTGTGGCACCTGTGAGGGAAGGGGGGAACGTTGCAATTCCCATGGTGTGGAGAAGGTAACGGAAGCTCAGGCAGATCCAACCACTTCCTCCCTTCTCCTGAGGGTAGGTACCGACACTGTGTCAGGTGGCTTCTGAATTTCTTTCTTCAGGGAGCCGTGTGTTTCCTTGATCAGCCACACCTGATGCTTTTTGATATGCCAGTACAGACAAGCGGTGTTCACTGAGAGCCCAGGGGCATGGCACCCTGTTGGATCTGGATTCTGCCCACCAGCTGCTCCCACGTGAAGGCCTCTGCAATGCATCTCCCTTCAAGTGTTCTCCTTCCCCTATTTTACATCCAGGGTGGCGCTTCCCCTCTGTCCATTGCTCTCGTGTGTAATTGTGTGGACCATGTTTCTGTGAGAGGATTTTTCATGCAGAATACCAATCATACACTAATGGCTCAGGATGGTTGCTTAGTCTCTCTGTCTAGAAGGCCTTTTGTTCTGTTCTGTGGAGCAGAACTTCTATACTTCCTGGACTTCTGTGCTCTGTTCTTCATGAGTTCCCAGCGGCTAACCCGCTGTAATAGCTGCGCAGAGAAAACTCCTCCGTGAACAAGTCCTGCTTGGCTTTGGCTTTGCCTAGTGTGCTGGGCCATGGCCAGGAAGCTGGGAAGTTTAGGAGGCCCCTGGGTGCCTAGTGAAGGAGGGTGATGAGCAAGGACCCCCTGAAACTTTCACAATGGAGCTATAGTCACAGGAATCAAGCTGGTCTAAAAAGGTGGGAAGAATTCAGACTCCAGTGAATTCTGGATGCTCCAAAATCACTATAGGGGCAAGACTACTTTTGCAAATAAGGTCACTTGCACCATGTTATGAGCATGAGACGTGCTAGGGAATCTCTGGCCCTCTCTGCTCTGAGCTGCAGCATTACCCACACTGGCCCAAACCCTTCCAGGGAATCCCTTTCTCTAGTGCCCCGATTTGGTTGTCCTTTACTGAATTTTCTAGTTTGAACATACACAGCACCAACAAAAATATCTTTTCTAGTTACAAGTTTAGTTTGCTTCTTTATAGATAAAACAACAACAACAACAAAACCCAACCAAAACAAAAATGAACAAAGCTCCCCGAAACTGGCTCTCGACATCCTAGTAGGCGCTCCTTCCCTCCCTCCCACTTATTTTCCCTCCCCTTTCCCTGCCTGTTGCCTCAGACCCAGATGACATAGTGTTTAACTGGACATTTCACAGCCTCGTTTCCTGTCTGAGCAGCAGGAAGGATCCGTTCCCTGCTGAGGCTGGCATGGGGTGTGGTGGGGCTGGCTGCACCAGGAGGGTGAGGCTGCCAGGAGGCCGGTCCTCATGCTCCGTCAGTGAGGCCCTCTGCGCGGGCCTCCCTCCGTCCCAGCACCTGGGTGCAGGGGCCAGGTGGGCACTCCCCACCAGAGGCCTAGTCCAGCTTATTCTGTGGAACGGCACAGGACTTTGTTCCACATGCAGCCCTAGGTAGCACAGAAAACGTTTTCTCCCTTGGAAATTCCTTCCCTCCTTTCTGCTGCCCCGTCTTCTCAGCGCCCAGCCAATGGTGCCCCAGAGGAAGAACAAAGTCTCATGGCCAAGTGCTTTTCGCACAAGGTTCCTGACACTCTGTTAGGTAAACAGGTTGTTTTTTGGTTAAGAGAACATATAACAGCCTGTGAGACAGACGCACTGCTGCCTTCCTCTCCGCCTGCAGTAACGGTCCAGGGTTCCACATTGCCCAGGAACACCACACACGCCTGCTCTGCACGGGCGGGAAACATGGGCAGAAAACCAGGAGATGATGCCGAGCGCAAGCTGAAACAGTGGCCTCTGTGGACTCTGCCTCCTTTGCCATTTGATGGCACTCTTGTCTTTTCTCTTCAAGTAACTCTTTAGAAGTAACCTCTATAAGGGGCTTTTTTTCCTGCCCAGTGACCCTCTTAACAAAACAGCAAACAAGGTCCCCAATCTCAAATTCTCTCATCAAAAGAAACCACCCAACAAGTAAAAGCACAAAATGGAAGGGAATTTAAGTCCTCAAAGGTTTCTATTATCGCTTTTCCAAAAATGTAGGGTAACCAGTCCACACACAGCCCAAGAGCCCTGACCACACAAAGCACAGACTTCCAGATGAGGAATTGCAAACAGAGCCTGTACCTGGGCAAGACTGTCCCCAGCTCTGTGGCTGCTCGTGTTCTGGACACAGGGCCTGCTGCACACCCACGAGGGCCGCCTCTGCACCCTGCACTCAGTTGCCCCGAGGTCTGACGACAGCAGGTTCTCAGGAGGCTCCCTCACCCATTTTGGAGACAGATCCTCCTTGGATTTAGGTGAAGTGGCTATTTCCTCTGCACGCGGGGTGTGAGGGCTGATGTGGGATTTCACTTGCATTCTTTTGGAATACGTTGGCAGGAGTCTGAGGAGAAGGTTCTGGAGGATGAGTCTGGTTTGATCCAATCCAGTTGTTTACTCTGAACCCCTGTTGGTTTTGGGCCTGCTTTGTAAACCCTGGGACAGGACATCTGTCTGCTTGGTGTTGGGGCTCAGTGCAGAGGGTAGGGGTTGGGCTTGGTCTGTGGTGAGGCTTTTGCCTGCCTGGAAGCTGTTCTGAGCTCCTGCCAGGCTGGCTGGACAAGCAGAGCCACGGGTGGGTTGGGGAGGTCTCGCTTCCTGGGCCTGGGCTGGAGAGAAGGAGGCCTAGGGACCACAGTCATGCACCGCGCCGGCTCTGCCTGCATACCCTCTGCTCCGAGCTATTGCTGCCCTGCCACCTGAGGTTGCCAGACGGGGTCAGCAGCGAGGGAGATGGTGTGCACCACCGGTCTCCCTCTGCCTTCCTTGGCTGCTACATTACCAGGAGTGGCAATGGGTTGCTTGAATCTCCTCAGTCCAGTCTGGTCGCTCAGAACCAGAAAAGCATCGTGCTGGGACGGGTGGAGCTGCGGATAGCCTGTGCAGACGAGCTCTGACGCAGCGTGGCCCACGCACGCTCTGGAGGCCATCCAGTGTCAAGTGGAGTTCCAGAGACCCAGGGCGTGCACACCCGTGCTGCTTTTCAAGAGGAGCATTCAGACCCAGCAGTCACACTATGAAACAGGAGACGCAGCTGCCCTGCTGGGTAGAAATTCAAATGCTTCAATGTTGTTATTGCTGCCGCCATGTTTTGGGGCTTGATTTGTGCAAGATCTGATCCAGTCACGCCTGTGTCAAAGGCCTGGTTCCTCTATTTTGCATAAAACTTTTCATTAAAAAAAAAAAAAAACTCCAAGGAGCAAAGTTGCTGAGTGAGCACAGGACAGATGGGCCTCTCCACACTGGGCTCCCTGCAGACCCGCTCACGGCCCTAAGAAAAATGAGTGGATGGGCTCAGCTCTGTCCCTAATGAGCAGCCGTAGATCACGTCATGAAAACGAGACACGCATAATCTGGCACCATCGACACTGGCCTCTCACCACAGGCTCAGGGCTTTTATGTCTGAGCTGAAGGGAAGCTTGGAACTGCCTTTGACCTTAAAATGCGGGGGCTGGGTGCAGAGGGTGGGGCTGAGCTTGGTCTGTGGTGGGGCCCACCGCCTGCCTGGGAGGAGCCTGGGCCCCCGCCTGGCTGGCTGGACAAGCAGAGCCGCAGGGGGGCGTTCCTTCCCCAGTGTCCCAAAGGGCATCCTCCCTCAGAGCTGGCAGGGAGCCTCGGACACTGGGCAAACAACCATAAATCAGGGCTGTCCCAGTTCCATCAGGCATGGATGGCAAGTAAGTTATTAGCGCCCGCGAAGCTAATTGGGGTAGGGAAGCACTGGTTTCTGCGACGTCTTTCAAACACTAGTTGTGATGGGGCACAGCTGTTAGATCCAGGGAAAAACATAAAAGGAGAGAAAGAAGAGAAGAGAGCTTCAGATTCAGAATCACAATACCGTCTGTCTTCTCCTTTCCCTTTCACAAAAGCTCTTAGAGTCTCCTGTCCTCTCTAGACAATTACTCACAGCAGGCGGGTCAGCCGGGAGCGCCACCGCATTTAAAGTTCATCTACAGAGGGGGAGAAAGACAGATGGAGAAAAAGGGGTCCTTCTCTTCATGTGTGTGGGGGGTGGCGTGTTTAAAATAGGTTAGACTCAGGTGAAGGGGTCGCACAGGAAGGAGCAGGCCCCGTGAGCGTGCGTTGGACTGCAGCCTTGGTGAGCGTGGGTGCCTTTGGAATCTTGGCGTGAGGAGGTGAACAAGTGGGTGATGAAGCAGCTTGGAACATTCTGGGAGAAGAGCTGGGGTCTCCCCATTGGGGCTGGCTGGCTGTGCCCTGTCCCAGCTGGGCAGGGGTCCAGCTGTGCCTCCCCTTCCCTCTGCTCTTTTCATTTTTCCGTCTGCAGTCTCTTCCTTGGACTCACGGCATGCTGTGGCTAGGACTGGAGAAGAAGGGGCTGGGAGGCAGTGGGAGACTCCTACGGCTGCAGTGGCAGGGCGCAGGGAAGCCAGGTTCGCTGCCAGCCTCGCTGGGCTCCTCTCTGTCCTCCACAATGCCGTGGACAAAATATCTTTCCAGTTGACCAGCCCTGTGCCATCATACCATGGTTGTAAGTGCGGCTGCGGGTCGTGGAGGAGCAGAGGCAGGCACTGCATGTGGTGCTTCCAGGCTGCTTTGTGGGGGGTCCCCAGACGGCGCCCACCTTCCCGTTGGCCTGCAGGAGCCGTCCGTCCCGACACCCTCACCTGCTGGTGGAATGTTTCAGTCTCCTCTGGGTCCCTAAAGATTCAGGCCATCTCAGAGTGGACCCCAATCCTTTTGCCTTGCCCAGGACAAGTTGTTTGAAGAGTTCTTTCTCCTTTTATTCCCAGAAGGCAATAAATAAACTTAAAATATGGGTGCCTGTGACTCAGTCCTTTATTTTTCATATTGACTATAATGAACTCCAGACCATTAAGGCTGTGCAGATAATTAGGGGCCATGGATTGAGTCCCTTATTGCTCCCTGTCTGCAAGCAATAAGATATGCTCTGTGCCCTCTCCCACTCTCCAGATAAGGGGATGCCAGCAGGAAGCTCACTCCAGCTACTGGGGACCCCATCACTGCAGTGCCGCCTGAGCTCAGTTTTGCTAGAGCACCTCTGTGCCTGGGGGTGCAGTGAGAGCACCCCATTTCCCACTCTTTTGCAATATTCCGCCAGCTCTCCTTTTCTTCCTCCCTGCCATGCTCCAGCCAGCTCTGACAGGCTGTTCAGTTCGCTGGAAGCAGAACCGTGGTGCTGTGCAAGGGCGTCTCTGACGTCTCTGAGCTCAGTGGGATCCCCATCCTCTTAGACCCCCTCCTCTTCTAGATTCAGAAACCAGAGGCCAAATGCTACCCAGGGCTCCCCGTGCCTTTGGAGATCCAGCTGTTGGATGGCCTGACAGGCAGGAGCCTCCCAAGCAACCCCAATGGAGGGCAGTGGGAGGCCTTGTTTGTTGTTATTGTTGTGTTTAACTCTGCTCTCTGCAAAGACTCACCACTTGCACGCCTGGAACAGCTTCCAATCACCTCCGAAGCGTTGACAAGAGGAAACCAGCATTCTATGCCAAGGGCTCAAGTGTTTCCCCTCCTCCTTTAGCACCACCTTGGCCCCCAGCTGGCCAAAGCAGCCTCCACACATGAACCCCAGCAAAGGCTCAGAGGGAGGCAAGGCCAGCTTCTGGCTGTGCACAGCACGCAGCTTCCAGCAGGCTCCAGAAGCTGCTGCTGTGTCCCCAACCAGGTTCCCCCTTCCCTGCATGCTCCGGCCGGACAGGGCCTGTGTTGGCATTGTATGTCAGGAGTGTGGATTGCATGTCAGGGAGCTCCGCGGCCACTCTTCTGCCCCATGGACACCCATTGTGGGCACATAGCTCCTTTGTGGGGAACATCCTTCACAAGCTGTTTTCCTTTTCTGGGGAAAACTAGGGGTGCTGCGCCGTTCTGTTCTCTACACACATTACCTAATCTGCCCTTTGTGCTGAAGCACAGGCACAAAGTTGAATCCAACTGGAATTGATCAGAAGGGGAGTCACCTATTTGATTTCTGGATTTGTTCTTGTGCTTGACATTAAAATTAAGGGTATGTTTGGGACGGATGTCTTCGGTCAGACATTACGATAGAGATCAGCAACATGTGCCGAGCAGGGACGGCATCAACTTTTTATTATATGCACTGTCGCCCCTGTAATTAGCACAGTGTTAGCCACGTGATTTATCGAGGGCGCAAGGACATCCATCATGTGCAGAAGCTGGGTGTGTGCTGCACAGGCAGCCTGCGCAGGAAGCCCCCAGAGACACGTGCTGCCTGCAGGGCCCCTTCTCCTCTGGGCTTGTGACTCCTACTGGGCGGTGTGGACACAACTGAAATCCTAACTTTGCCGAACGCACAGTGCTGGGGTGACAGAGTGCCTGTTTCCCTGTATGCGGGCTGTTGCAGGCTTCAGATGAGCAACAGGGAAATGAAGGGGACCTAAAAAGCAATCAAGTTTCATTTCATTTAAATCCTGAGTGTCCAGTTAGCCCCTCTTATTTGGATGTGACGGAGAGCAGGATTCTGTTTTCCGGATGTGAAGCAGGTGGGGAGGACCCCCTGAGTGTGGGGAGCACTCGTTGGGTGTGCAGTGACAGCCGCGGTCCCTTCCACGGCAGGGGCTTCTCGGGCAGCATCATGGCGACTGCATAGTGCCGGCCCCTCGGTGACCTCAGCCTGCTTGCCAGCCAGATTTTCAAAACCAGAGGGCATTTCCGCTTTCAGAGTGTGTCTGTCCAGGATTCCCCCGGCAGGAAGCAGGGTCGTCAGCATGCAAGGTGTGTCCGTGTGCGCGAGTGTGCGTGTGTGCAAGAGTGCATGTGTGCAAATACATACCTCACGAAAAGAGCCCTGTTAGGAAAGGCTTTGTGTGGACATGGAACTTCCTATTCGAACCAGGGCAGGAGGCACAGGGGCCGGGAGGTGAACTGAGCCCCGTGTGTGTTTCCCCTGAACACAGGGCTTGTGCTGCCCCAAGGCAGGCCGCCCTCTCTCCCCAGCGGGAGGCGGGAGGGTTCCCAGCAGATCCACTTCACCTGTCCCCGTCAGCAGCTGCCACCTAGTAACCCTCTCCTGGCCCAGCTGCAGGTTGTGGATGGCCCCAGGGGTGCCAGTGAGGGGTGGGGCCCCAGGAGACCCAGGGTCACCAACTTTCAGTTGCTCTGCAGTGGCTGCCTTTGTGACCAGGCTCTTCTGGGAGCCCCAGGAGACCTCAGGGTAGAAAGCCAGCTCTCTGGGATGAGTCCCTGCCATCTCTGCAGAGAACGGGAGACATGCTGAGTTCATTTGCCAGGCTTGTGTGCTGAGGCGTCTTCTGCTTTGTCCTGCAGCGCCAGGAAGTTGTGCTTTAGAGTGTTAGCAGGTACTTGCAAGTGGAAATAAATGATGTTTTCCCCAAAGAATGGCACTTAGGATTCCTCATGAATTGCAGTGCCCAACTCTCCAACGTTCTGACCTGCTATCGAACTGAAAAATCAACACCTTGCTTTTGCTCACGATCTGCTTCCATGAGTCACACTGCCACTGAACTTCAAGATTTTAAGCTTCAATTAAAACAATTATGAATCAAAACAACAGTATAAAATATGTCATTGCTACATGTTAGGAGAAGTAGTTTTTAGCACTTTATTTCACCCTTCCTATTTTTTATTTTGTAACTCAAAGGACTCAGTCTCTTTAAGCAGATATATTCTGCTGACCAGGGTGTTTTGAAACTATTGTTCTATGAGCACTTTCTCCCAGCTTCAAAAACTTAGCAACTATTTTCTCTAGCCTGAAAGTCAGGCCATGTGCCCAGTGACATCAAGCGTCAGTCTCCTCTGGTGACACCAGCCTGCGCCTCCCATGCATAGCTGGATTGTAAGAATGTGCACTGGCTCTGAAGGCGGGGAATCCACAGATTTGCAGAGTTGGGGCAATATTCAGGAAACCGAGTCCCAAACAGCCGGATCATTGCCTCCAGCACCGTGGTCTAGGCTGTGGGGCTGCTTCCCCTGAGCCTCTCACCACCCAGAAAAGCAGAGAGAGAGTCAATTTACGGTGGGAGGCTCCCAGGGTCTTATTTTATTTTGCTGAAGGTACAAATAATTCAGCTTTTCTTCTTTTCTGAAAAATATCCCAATGTCATTTTTACTTTTAAATGTAAGAAGTCAGGGAGAGGGCTGAACACAAAATAAGTGGGTAGCTAGTTAAATAAAAATCTCATCTGGTTTCCAAAAATCTCAAAGTACAGAAGCCACACTGTGACTGCTGCCAGCCTCCTGGAAGCTGATGTGTCCCCTGCGAGTCTCTCACGGGCAGCAGAGCCCATCTTCAGCTCTCTCTGCACCCCTATTTTTTTATCTTGAAATCAAATGACCATTTCCTTATCCTTGTTTTAAAATTTCATCCTGTTTATAAATGCCGAGAAGCAGAATTCTGGAGATAAAGCAAGAAACCGCAGTGGAAATACCCCATTTTACACTGTGGCTTATTGGACAAGAACAGAGTAATTTGCCTACAGCTTCAATTTCCCCAGCATTTGTAGCACATGCATTTGGGGGATGTACACGGCAGCTAGATTGACAAGACAGACCCTGATGCTCCAAAGCGTCAATAAAACACACACCATGAGGGATTTGCACAACAGACAGTAATGGCTTCTTTGGAACTGTTATGGTCTATTGGGTCAATAATAATCCACTTTTTAAAGAGTGCCAAAATATGAATTTATACAGCACACTGTAATGGCTTCTGATCTATCAGGTAAATTGCACGCATTCTTAGAATTTATATGTGTGCCACAGAACATGGACACCACCAGGAGGTACTGCTGGGCAAAGCAAGCTTTGTGTCCCCACCAACCACAGACTCCTTCCCAGCTGCTGATAAAAATGATACACTGCAGCTGGGGAAATAGAAATATTTGTTAACATTCAGAAGTTTAATGCCACAATTTACATTTCACCTTTAATTGACTATATTTTGATAAATACTCTGAATTACTTGCATCAACATAAACTGTTTTCCCTAAAATGAAGTTGTTTTCATTCTGAACTATATTTAAAATACCTTGATTACACAATTTTGCAGTAGGCTGATGCACAATATTTAATTCATACACGATGTTATGAGTAAACCTCTATCCTATGTACCCATAATTTCTGTTTCTTCTGTGATGTGGAAATGACTCCTGAATGTGCAGGGCTCTGCCTGCATTTAGCATTTGTCTGATTCTTTCCAGCAGGTGGAGGCAGACTGTAAGAAGCTTCTAAAGAAACAACCAAAAATATTTTCTTCCCCAGCAAATGCTGACATTTAGGGGAAAACAAAATATCCACAAAGAGGGAAATTAAATGAATAGTTTGTAACAGGAATGGCAGCGTGACACGGTTTTACCTAATAAAGATTCCAGAGCGGAGCCATTCTGTGGACCCTCCTCGCTATAAACATTCCTCTCCCTGGCTTGCTTCTGCTACAGCTGGAAATCTCTCCAGAAGAAAAGCCTAGTGAATTATTTAATAAATAAAATCTGTTACGACAACCGCGTTCAAAGGTACCTTCTCAGACTCCTTCAAATAAATATAGCAGCAAATGCTCTACCAGGAGCTGATGATACACATGGCTCATGCACACGCACACATGCACGCACATGCATGCACACACATGCAAATGAACACACATGCACCCGCATGCGTGTGCACACACATGCACACATGCATGCACGCGCACACACGCAAACACACACACTCACGTGCACATGCTCACACGCACGCAAATATGCATGCACATGCACGCACGTGCATGTGCACACGCACGCACACACAGACACATGCACATGCACACACACGTACACGGGGGAAAGACCCTTGGTGTCCCTTACCTTGCTGGATTCACCTTGCATGTGCTGCTTTCTACACACTTGGCCAGAACCAGTTATTCCTTTAGTTCTTTTCTGTTGGTTCATGAGTTCGTGCCAATTTATTTAAAAAAAAAAAACAGCAAAAACTAAGAATCCTACGTTTTACTATAGACTCACTAGAAAATTCTCTGCCTGAAAATGTGGAAGTGTGGTTCTTGGGGAAGTAGAGAGATTTCTCCACCTTCCACTGCCCTTCTTGGAAGGACGGCAGGCATCACCCTGATGGACACTGTCATGGCCAAAGGATGTGTGTGCTCCCGACTGTGCCGGATCTCAGGACCTGGGCGCCTTGACCTACAGAAGGGGAACAGCGCAGAGCGTGCAGGCCTCACCCTGCTTAGCAAGAGGACAAGGCGGCTGACCATGGGCGAGGGCCCTGCCCTCTCCCTTTCCTGGTGTCTGTTCCCTGAAGATATCTGCCATCTGCACTATTGACAGGTCTGTCGGGCAGCAGGTATCTCTATCGGTCTATCTTGAATTGTCATCCAACAGGAGATTAAAGGCTGCCTGCGCCTTCTCGTGATTTTCAGTCTTCACACCACAAAGTTTTCAATCAAATTTCGGCAGTGTGCATTTAGCTTGCAGAACCTGAGCACTTATCTCCCTGAGGCAGGGATTTAGGTCCTGTTTACTTGCATAGTTCCAAGATATCTCCTTGCAAACTGTCTGCGTTCAGGGTGTGAGATGGGTCCCAAATCTGCCCTCTTCTGCTCCTCCCTTGTTCCCTGCACAGCTGAGCTTGGGCTCAGTGGTACCTGAGCCTGAGGAATGGACGGGAGCCAGTTTTCCAAGAAGCTGCTCCAGTGCAGTGACCCTTGTGCTGCTGGTTCTCAGGATGAATGGAGCGTTCTGAAGCACATTGTTCTAAGCTGCTTTCTCACTGGCATCCTCAGAAGACCCCGTCGCCTCCCTTCTCACTGTGAGGAACCTGTGAGCAAATAGGGCTCTGGGAGAACCCAGGGAGTAAGCTCAGCCCCACTGGGGGGAGGTCAGCACAAGAGGCTGACACCACGCCGGCATTCATCGGCCGCTGTGCCTGCCCCATGCTTGCAGTTTCCAGGAAACAGACTAATGAGGTTTTGCACAAACAGAAGCCAGAGAGAAGGATGTGTGTGTTCTTTCTGGAAGGCCCGAGAGGAAGTCAGTCGGGAGTGTGGCCAGATGGGATTGGTGAGCACTTCCTGCCAAGCAGGACAGCCATGAATACCTCTCACGATTCAGCCCCTTTATTAAATAGCTGCTGATGGAAGCCATCCTTGTGATGTGGGCAAGGGTGGGCGGCCGCGAGGGCAGAGCTTGCTTCAGAGCTTTCCTCGGGTACCAGGCATGTGTGCTCCCTGGCGTCCAGCCTTTGCCCTCACTGGGGCTCCCAGACACTGTGCAGCCTCTCACGGGTGCTCATGCAGAGCAGCTACGTCGCCAAGGAGCCCAGCGTCACGCCTGGCCCACTCACTGGAGTGAGAAAGCCCAACCTAGCTCTTAGGCACGTGAAAACGGAGCCCCAAGCAGAGGCGGAGACCTACCTGGGCCACTCTCGGTGAGCTGGAGGTGGGTGGAGGGTTTATCAGCTATCTGTGTCCCTTGGTAACTACATTAATATGGCTTTTTATTTAGGGAGTGGCTGTTTCCATTGTGTGTGTGTGTGTGTGTGTGTGTGTGTGTGTGAGAGAGAGAGAGAGAGAGAGAGAGAGAGAGAGAGAGAGAGAGAAGTTTGGGACTGAACACAGGGGTGCTGTACCACAGCTACACCCCAGTCCTTTTTTATTTTGACACAGGGTCTCACTAAGTTGACCAGGCTGACCTCAAACTTCTGATCCTCCTGCATCAGCCTCCAGAGTGGGGATGGTAGGCATGTGCCATTGCACCTGGCACTTCTCTCTTTTCCTTGGGAATTGGCCCTGCCCCCTTCACTGGAGTTGGGACACCTTCAAGTACATGGGAAGGGGCTTTGGAGACAGAGTTGCTTCAGCAGATCCACACTGGGCGAAAAACGAATGCTTCCAGCATAGGACCCGTAGGGTTTGCTGAGCTGTGCTTTGCAGGTCCGACTTTCCCTCCAAATGCCTCAGCACAGTCAGTACCCAACATCGAGGACCAGGGGCCACTTGGCCAACAGTGGGGCTTTTACTGAGAAAGCCCCCTGCAGTGTTGCCAGGGCAGGTTGATGAGCTGCAAAGCCAGCGTCCTGCCATGTGGCCAGAGTTGTGCAGAGGGTCCCCCCCGCCCCCCCAATGGCTCAACCACCAGCCCTTGGACCCTGGAAACTGCCTCACCGGTGCTCAGAGGAAGAGCAAAGATATTCAGTGGCTTAAACACTTTATTTTTAACATCGTCAACTTAAAAAAAGTCTGACACCTAAAGAAAAGAATCCTTTTAGCACTTGGCTATTTATGGCCAACTTTAGAAGAATCAGCCATTTACTTCCACAGAAGTATCGTTCCTCCTCCCAAGTGTGTGCTTCTCAGAGTTACCAAAGGTGACAGGAGGTGGCAGCTCCACAAGGTCAATGGGCCGTGGGGGGAGCTGCAACAGGAAGTAAGAGCCCCGTTTCTGGTTCCCTTTGGTGCCAGTGCCGCACGATGGGAAGGGAGTACCACATTGCTGGGAAAGGTGATGGGGAATGGCCGGTGGGTCCCACTGACTCTTGGAACTGGACACGCAAGTCAGCTTTGTTGAACTGCTTTGAATATATATCTATTTAATAATTTTTTACCTGTGTAGAAACTACCTAAGGAGATCATTTGGAAGTGAAAGGGGGACGTTTCATTTTGGCAGGCATCTGTAAAACGTGTCCATTTAATAAGCTTTCTGTGTGCTAATCACTGTGTGCCTGTAAGGATTTTACAGGATAAATTTTGGGAGTGGAGAGGAGGAGAAATTGACACTCAGACAGATTTCTTGTAGTATGTATTGTATGTATCATAATAGTTTGATGTGTTCAGAGAACATGAAGGCACAAAATGTTATTAATCATTAGTTTTGTTGATATCCTTTAGAAGAGTTCATAGAAAAAGCAGCATTTGTTCCTGGTCTTGTAGGGTGAGAGATCTTGAGGTGGGTGAGGGCAGGTAGACGTGACCCACCTTTAGGCGTTTTAGATAGAGCAGCATCCCTTTCGGAGTTGCTAAGTGCACATTTTCCACTGGCAAACTGAACATTTCTGCTATTTCACACAGATGAAAACAATTTCTATTTGTTTCACATTTTTCTTTATCAGCAAATTATAGAAGTTTCCTACACAACACACCTAGAGGGCACTACAGTTCGAGACTTCAGGCAGAAAGCCCCTTTTATGCCGTCCTGTCCTGTGGCCACATTATCTGACAAAATGACCAGGTGTGGGCCCTTCTGAACCTTCAGGCTACTGTGTGTGGACTACACATAGATAATTTAGGCTAGCTACTCTTTGGATCACAAAATGACACTGATGATTAAAAAACAAAATAAAACCTGCAAGATTTAGAAATTTGTTTTAGGGACAGTTAGAAACAGGAGCATGCACAGTCTCTAAGAACATGTCTCCTCACTGTGCCTTGTGGGCAATGGTCTGCGAGTGGAGGATGGCAGTCCTAGCTTCCTCCCCTCCCACTAATGAGACCTGGTGCTGTAAACCTCCTGGGCAACATCTCTGAGCTTCAGATTTCTGCCTGTAAATTTAAGTCTATAATAAAGCATTCATACTTGAATTCTTGGGACCTTAAGTGGCAGGAGGTATGTGAAAGCATTTAAAAAACAAAGAATGTTATCATTTACATTAACCACAACAGACAGACAGACTTTTTATAATTTTAAAATGCTGAAACATGAGAAAATGGGATATTTCCTATGAAATTCTAAGTTTGATTTACTTTAAGAGTTGTCCATTTAGCCAAGATGGCTACTCTTTTGCACAATGCTTACCATAAATAGAGGGATTGTAAAATCAAATGTGCCTATTTTGAGCTGCAGGGTGAATTTATCTTTCCAAGGCAGCCTGCTGCAGGAGAGGCCCAGGTGTGAAAAGTAGCCCCTGCTTTCCCGCATGTTTGCGTAAGAAGGCTAATTCCCCCCTCAGTTGATTGGGGTGCAATGATTTCATGAACACGTCAGAGCAGGTGTATGGAAAAGACATTACGGTGTCAAAACGAGACGAAACCATGTTAATTTGTGTGTGGAAAGCCCCAGCGTCTGCCAAGATGAAATAGAACCTGTACTCAGCCGCGCTGCGCTTGGCACCGTGGAGCGCAGAGACCTCGACGGGAAGGCCCCGGAACGCGGGGACTGACAACCCACAGGGAGCAGGATTTATTTTCCTCTTCCTGTCTTGGGGCTAACATAAAGGGAGGTAACACGTTTGAGGGATTTGAGCATCATGCCAAGGACTGCAGTCCTCCAGCAGAACTGTCCCGCGCAGACAGTGCAGCACGGGACAGCCGGAGCAGGAGGGGAGGCCTCTGGAGCCAGCGTGGGCCAGGGTTACGAGTTTGAGGCTCAGGCCTCTGGGTAAATTGATGCATTTTTCTGGTGTGAAGTGTCCTTGAGTATTAAAATGTGCTCAACACCTACCTGGGGTCTGCGAGTCGAGTTTGCAGAACAAAGGTGAGCATTAATTCCCGCCGGGGTGTTAATTTGGCCTCCATAAAACACTCCAGTAAAACCAACATTTGAACAGGACCCAAAGTCCAAGAAGGAGGCAAGGATATGAAAAGAAAATAGTAATTCCAAGTGCTTTGAAATCTGTAGCAAATGTTTAGAACTCCTTTTGCCCCCTTAGGTTTTCCACGGTCTCTGGTCCCAGCCTTTCCCTAGCACGTCTACTAAGGGGACCAGAGGTCTTGAAGAATGTCGAAGTTTCACTCTTTTCAAGAAATAAGACCCTCCGAGGACCTTCCAGATATTTGTTTCCATCTAAGGAGAATTACCATATCCTGTCATGGAAGGAGGTCACTTCCGTAGGGGCCCTGCTTCCCGTGACTTCACTGGGATGGACTTCCAGTGACCTGGGGAGGTGACTTCTCTGGATCTTGTTTTTCATGTAGATTTGGGTCTAGGTGGCCTGCAAGGACACTGTCCACAACGTTCCTCCACGTGTGGGACTCCCTGAGGTGGGGTGTCAGGTGTGTGATTAGTGAATGCACGGTAGGTGGCACGGCCTAGGTTGCTAGGAAGTGTTGTGGAGATTGTGGTCGTCTCCCCTCCAGGGCTTGCTAAGGGTTGGTGGAGATTGCTGTCCCTCCTCCTCCAGGGCTTGCTCTGACTATTGTGCTGCTTGCAAGAGTGCTTCTCAGCACTGGGCTCCAGCTAAAGAAAAACAGTGTCTAGGTGAACTCGGGCCGGAAGGGCTGGCGTGGAGTTCCACGCGGTGGCCACAGTGTTTACTTCTCAGCCCTGCACTGTGGGTATCTAATTCCTTGCTTACTTTTTGGGTGAATTTTTGAGGGGCTTCCAGAGATTGAACTCAAGAGCACTCGGCCACTGAGCCACATCCCCAGCCCTATTCTGTGTTTTATGTAGAGACAGGTCTCACTGAGTTGCTTAGCGCCTTGCCGTTGCTGAGGCTGGCTTTGAACTCGCGATTCTCCTGCCTCAGCCTCCCGAGCCGCTGTGATTACAGGTGTGGGCCACTGCACTTGGCTTTGGGTAGATTTTTTCCAGGGTATTTCTCATCTATGTTTTGACACATATTCTTTCTAGCCTCTGGTACTATCTCATCTTGTTCCTCCAATTTAAGTCTTAAAAGTGCCCCCTGGGAGTTTTGGGCCCAAGGCGTTCTTCATTGATGGTCTCGCCCCTCCCCTGCCCCCGTCCCTTGCTCTGCAGGGGCAGGGAGGTGATGTGGTGGGGAATGCCTTTCAATAGCTTCAGTACAACATTAGCTCATGTCGGACATAATAAGCAACAATGCAACAAAATGAACTCAGGAACCCCGAAGCCATCAAGAAAAGGGGGCATCAAGGGAAGCACGGGGCTTTCCTGTGGAGGAGGGGCTTCAGTGCCCACCTGAAAATGTTCAAATGGCCAAAGCTTTAACAATTGGGCTCATTTTGAGTGGTAGAGACTTTTGGAGGCAGAAACATTTCCCTAATTCACTTGATTGGTAGCAAGATCTAAAGCACACAAATAAAGATGTGTGTAGACATAGGTGCGTCTGTGGAGACAAAGCTTGTGAGGTAGCCATCACCCAGTGTGCTAGAGTGCTAGCCCTGTTCTGTTCATTCTTTCTCTTTTAAACTTGAAAGCTAAAGATTTAGGTTTTGTTCAAACCTATAAAAGCACATATCAAATATTTCCTTTCTTTTCATAATGCCATAAGAGAGGGTGTTTTATCTTTTTTTCTGCAATTTAACATAAGTAGAAATTGTCAGTCTAAAATTGACAGGTATTTGTTACAGTCAACAATGAATTGTTCAAATTTTGGATCATCCACCAGCACAGGCAGAGCCTGTCAGGTGTCACAACAGTAGGAAAACTTATTAAGCTGCAATGAGAAATACAATAATTAGGAGCCCTGTGGTAAAGAGTGAGAGGCAGCTGGTGCCTGCTGATGAAGACAGCCCCGTGCCACCAGTCCCACCCCACCTGCAGGAGTGCCCTTGGCTTGGACACAGGGACCCCAGCACTGTCCCATTCCAAGTGCTCTCTGTCCACTTCCCTCCGGTGCAGTGTGTGGGTGGCTAGGGGGCTTCGCAATCAGGGGTTCAGGCATGGCTTCCAGCTCAGGGCACTGGCCACTGCAATGGTCTGCTTTACCTGGGGACATAGGAATATAGAGTCAGAGAGACCCACACCGCAGGCAGGTTCCATGGGAGCCCTTTGTTGAATTCTTAAGACTGTGTGTGTCAGGCTGTCGCTGGGACAGGGCCACCCCAACACGGACCGCCTGTCCCTCTACATACCTGTGAGCAACTGGACCAGTGTACAGGGCTTCCTGAGAGACAATCGCCTTTCTAATTACAGATCAAATCAATCTAAAGAAATTTAATTCAACAAATAAGAAAGTTTGTTTTTAAAAAAATGTGTGTGCATTAATTTTCTACTGTTTTATCTAGTGGTTGTTCTGGACTAGTTGATTCATGGAAATTTATTATTCTTCTGAAAAAAGCAGCATGAGACATCTAAAAAGACTAACCAAAGGTTGGGTTTTCTTTTCTTCTGAAAGATGCTGAGATAAGAAGGATTATAAAAATCTCCATTTACTGTTAAATGAACTTGTATGCAATATAAAGGCATTTTATACAGCGTTTGTGTCCAGAAACCATAGAGGAATATATTGATAAAATTGATCAAGTATAAATTTAAAACTTCCATATGGCAAAGACCCCCCCCAAAAAAAGATGAACTACAACATTCAGAAAAGAATATTGCAACATAACATATATGATAGTCAAAAGTTGAACATGCTAGTTCACAAAAATATGTACCATAATGAAGAGCTTGAAGAAATATGGAGAAGGTGGGTGTCATGGCAAGCTGCTCAACTTCCTTAAAATTAAACAAATGTAACTGAAAATGAGGTTTAATTGTCACTCATTTTAAACATTTGTTGCCCAAGAACTGGGTACCTTGTCCTGCGTCTGTTTTGGTACCTCGACATCAGTAAGACGGATGTTGGTCCAAAGCTGAGGGCCTGGAGAGCGATGGCTGGTACGAAAGAGCCGCTCTAGCATACATGGGCTCCATAAAATTTAAATAATACAAGTTAAACAACAGCAATAGTTCTTCTCCTGGGTCGCCCTGGCCAAGGTGCTCAATAGCCACGTGCCGCTGCGGACTGCCATGCTGGGCACAACAGTTAGGAGCATTTCTGAAGTCCCAGGCTGTTCTCTAGGTCAGTGCTGCTCCAGAACTAGAAAAGCACAGAAATGCAAATCCCTGAAGATACAGCAAGTCCCAAACAGGCCTGGAGGGGTGGCGGCAGGAAGTGCCCGGGGCTCCCTTCTCTGGGTGTCCAAGGAGGTGGTCTGCACAGCCCCAGCAGAAGAGAGGGAGCTAGCCCCCATGGAGAGCTGGAGGGGTGGCCCTGCAGGCTTGATCTTGAGCCCCTGAGTCCCAGAGCTGGGAGGCAGAACACATCTGAGCCTTATAGCCGCCTGTCTGTGGCACATTGCTCTGGTAGCCACAGAAGCCAACGAGAGCCATAGCGGGAGCAGGACCAGAAGAGAGGCCCCCAGAGGGGCCACAATAGGACCCAGCGGGAGCGAGTGGGCCCAGCTCAGGAGCTTGTGCTCACAGGCGGCATCTTCAGAGGGCAGGGTGGACTGAAGCAGGCAGCAGCTGCAGGAAAGTGGACTTCTGCGGGCCCCGTTCCGGCTCCTCTGGGTGCACAGCTGAGATGGCAAGGAGCCTTGCCTGAGAAAGTGGGTGCAGCTGTTTTCCTTGAGGAACTGGCAGAAGGCTCTGGCGGGGGTTGAGCACGAGACGCAGGGTGCATTTTAGCAGGAAAATTGAGACGTCGGTGTGCGTGGACCTAGGGTTTGAGGTAGTGCTGAGGCAGAGGTCGACACGCAAGCAAATAGTTAGACGTCTAGAATCAGAACAGCGGCCAGGGCTTGAGGCGAAACCAGGACCTGTCCACTCCATGCCAATGTAAAACACCAGGCACCATTGTGAATGGTATTGCAATTATTGGAGACCATGTGAAGCTCTAAGGAGCCTGCGTGGGAGGCAAGAGGATGGGAATGACGCCTTCTGATCATGGCTGCAGAAGCATCCAGAGAGCACAGAGATCAGGAGGGACCTGTGCCATGGGGGAACATGGCCAAGGGCAGCTGAGGTCAAACAAGGGCACAACGTCAAAATGCTAAAAGGCCTGATAGAACCCAGAGTTGGTCAGCCTCCTGCAATGGGTGCATGTGACCTAGATCTTTAGCGTCCCCAGAAGCCTGTGGTGAAGGCTGGTCCTCAGCCTGCAGTGCTACTGGGGGGTGGTGGAACCTCTAGGAGGTTTCTAGGGGGAGGAAGTAGGTCCCCGGGAGTGCCCTTGAAGGGGACATTGGGAGCCCCGTCCTTTCCTCTCTGCTTCCAGCCTTCAGGAACTTAGCACCTGCAACCACCACCATGATGTTCTGCCTCACCATGGGCCCCAGAACCACAGGCACTGACCATGGTCTGAAACCTCTGAAGTTGTGCACAGAATCAACCTTTCCTCTTTCTAAGTTGATTATCTTGGGCATTTTATCACAGCAATGGAAAACTGACTCATGCAATGGGTTATCACTGTGAGGTGAACAAGTGTATGTACAAGACACTCCAGGCACTGCAGCATGGCCGTGGTGGTAAACTAGAACCTAACAGATCTGGGAGCAGCCCCGGCACCCATGTGGAGGAGGCTGGTGAAATGAGACCCGATTTGCCACACAAGTGAATTATAAGCAGACTTTAATTAAAAGATTCCCAGGAAAGATTATCAGGAATCCAAAAGCAGGTGTAAAGCAATCTGTACAGTGTTCTTGCATTTGTGTGAAAAAAATTTATGTTAAAAAAAAGGTATATTTTACACATGCAAAAAAGTTTCTGGAAGGAAGTGAGAGGACATGTTTCTTGAGTTCATGGCCAAGAGTGAGTCTGGGCAAGGGCCTGCTGGGAAAGAAAGCTTCATTTTAATTTTATACTTTTACATACTATTTGATTTTTGACCACGTGGATGCACTGTTTTATAATTAAAAGTTAGCATGGCCTGTCATCCCAGCACTTAGGAGGCTGAGACAGGAGAATTGTGAGTTCAAAGCCAGTCTCGGCAAAGGCGAGGCACCAAGCAACTCAGTGAGACCCTGTCTCTACATAAAACACAGAATGGGGCTGGGGGTGTGGCTCAGTGGGTGAGTCCCCTGGGTTCAGTCTCCAGTACCAAAACCAAAAAAAGTTATAATGACTTTAAAAACTTTTCTGTTTTGAAATAATCGTAGGCTCACAGGAGGTCACAGAGAATAGAGAGAGGCCCCGAAAGCCCTGGAGGGGCCCTCCATAGAGTTCCCCCAGTGGGCACCTCATGCCATCAAAACCAGGAATTGGGTGTTGGCATGCTGCGTGGGCAGGGCTGCGTGGCTACATTACCACTGTAGATGCTCGGAGGCGCCGCAGCGGACATACCCCATCACCCATCACCTCCAACACTTCTCAGAACCGCCTCTGTATAGTCATTTCCATCCCACCCTGCCCATCCCGACTCCTGGCAACTGTGAATCAGTTTCCATTTCTGTAATTTCATTGTTTTGAGTGTGTTACAAAAACGGTGTCATTTGGCATGTGGGCTCTGCAATAAGCTCCTTCTGCTCAGCACAAGGCCCTTGAGAGCCACTGGGCTGCCTGTATCAGTGGCTTGTGTTTGTCCCGGCAGAGGACTGTTCCCTGGTGTGGCTGCGCTGCAGTTGTTAGCCCTCTAAGGGCTGTTTGGGTGGTCTCTAGTTCTTGGTTAATGAAAGTGAAATTGCTATGAATAATCACGTACAGATTTCTGTGTGGACATAAGTTTTCTTGTCTCTGGAATAAATGCCCAGGAGTGTGACTGCTGGAGCATATGGTAGGTGTGTGTGTAGTTTTTTAAGAAACTGCCAAAGTGTTTCCAGAGGAGACTTACAGTAGACGACGGCCGCGTCCCCTAATTCCCTCCAGGGTCCGGCGTTCTCACTGATGGTTACCTTGGCTGTTGCAGGAGAGATGTCTCATCACGGTGCCTGTTGCCTGTGTCATTGGTGGTGATGAGAACATCTTTCATGTACTCAGTGACATCCAGATATCCTATTTGGTGACATGTCTCGATGTCTTTTGCCTATCTTCCACTGGAATTTACTTTTTCCTGGTGTTGAGTTTGGAGAGTTCATTGTACAGATGGTCCTAAGGTACGTGGTTTGACTTAAAATTGATCATTGACTTTACAGTGATGGGAAAATGCTATTCATTCAATGGAAACCACACTTCAAGTTTTGGATTTTGATCTTTTTCCAGGCTAGCTGTGTGCCTGGAGCTGGGATCATGAGGTCAACAGCCGATAGCATGCCCAGCAGCATGCTGTGCCCAACGCACCACCGGAGATGTTGGAGGCTCTATGGTAAAGCGGGTTGGCTTCCATGGTGCTGCCCAGCTGCAGGCCCCTGGAAATGTTCTGGACATGTCTGAGGTAGGCTAGGGGAGGTTCTGGGGTCCTGTAGGGCAGGTGCATCAAATGTGTCTTCAAGACACCATGTCTTTGGCTTAAAATGGACAGGAGATTGGTTGCAGTCCTGCCTTGAAGGAGGAGAGATTCTGTGCTCAAGATACATCTCCCCAATGGGGGGGACCTATTTTCCAGTGTGCTCTCCTTGTCTACACTGTATCTTTTCATCCTTTGCAGATAAAGAGTTTTTAATTTTGTTCAAGTCCAATTTATTGAAATGTGTCCTTTGTGGTGTGGACATCATATCTGAGAACTCTTGTAAAACTCTAGAAGATTGTCTCCTATCTTAGCTTTCCATGTATATTTTAACTCATGCTGCACTTGAGTTAATTCCTGGGTAGGGTGTGAGATTGAGGCTGTGGTTCATTTGGGGCCTATGATCCAGCACCTTTATTTTTGAAGAGACTGTTGTCACTTGTCCATTGAATTTCTTTAGCCTTTTTGTTGGCCAAGCTGTGTAGGGCAGTGCTGGTCTCTGCTCTGCTCTCCTGGTCCTGGTCTGGCCCTGTCTGCCCCACATCGCTTTGATTAGTGTAGCTAGAGCATAGGTCTGGATATCTCTTAAAATAATCCCTTTCACCTTATCTTTCAGGGCTGTTCCAGCCGTTCCAGGTGTGTACCTTTCCATGGAAGTAATGGACTAGTCTTTGTACACTTGCGAAAGTTTTGGCTGAGATCCTGATGGTGTGTTAGCTGTGTGGACCAGTGCGGGGTGGTTGGCACCTTTGTGTCCAGGCCTGGTTCCACGAGCACGGTGTCTCCTTTGCTGAGACGTCCACCACACTATTCACCAGCATGCTGTAGTTCTCAGCGTACAAGCTCTGCATGCTTCGTTAGATTTATACTCAACTATTTCATTTTTGCAATGAACTCCTGCAGTTCATTTTGAATGATTATCAGTGGCATTATATTTTTGTTTCCACATGTTCATTGCTCCTACCTAGGGAAACAAGTCATTCTGGTATAGTGCTCATCTCCCGTGAACCTTCCTGAGCTCATCTGTTCTAGGAGTTCCTTTCTGTTGACATCTTGGATTCCTATGAAAGAAAACCTACAAGTAGGGGTGGTTTTATTTTTCCTTTTCTGGTCTGCACGCCTATACTTCCTTTTCTTGCCTTGCTGCGCTGGCTACAGCTTCGTACACTGGGTGGAAGAGCCGGGGTGAGACCTGGCATCCTCCTCTATCCCTAGTCTAAAGCTTCCAGGATTTCGACATGAGGTATGATGGCTTGTGGGTTTTGTAAGTGTTCTTTATCAAGTTGAGGAAATCCCTTCCCACATTCCTCATTGTCCGTGAGTTTTGATCAGGAGCGTGTGTGTTGGATTTTGTGAAACATCCTCCCATCTATTAATATGCTACTGCGAACTTTGCTCACTGGCCTGCTAATAGGGTGGGTTATCATCTGCATGCTTCTGTAACAAATAGCACCAGCTGGGCAACCAGGGAAATCAGTCATGGTTCAGAGATGGAAGTCCAGGATCAGGTGCCAGCAGATGGCATCTGGTGGGGGCTGTAATTGCTCTGCCGTGCACCTGACGTTAGCACTGTAAGATGATTGATTTCTCTTTTTTATTTCAATTGTGCTAGAAGTTTGTCATTTTCCTTGATCTTTTCAAAGAACTACTTCATTGTTCCATTGACTTTCTCCATTGTTCATCTGTGCTAATGCTCATCGCTTTGGCTTGTCTTTGTTTTCCGTCCCTCTGCTTGACGTAGGTTACTTTGTTATTAGGGTTTTAGCTTCTTGACACAGGCACTTAGATTGATTGGAGCATTCCCCTTTTCTTAAAGTGTCTAGGGTTAGACATTTTTCTCTTCTCACTGCTTTAGCAGCAACATACCTGTTTTGACATGTTATATTTTCAGTTTCATTTGGTTTAATGTATTTTTTAAGTTCTCTTGAAATTTCTTCTTTGACCCATGGATTATTCAGAACTATTTTGTATTCATTTCTAAGTGTTTGGAGACTCTCTTGTTACTCTTGTGTTAACCGATTTCTAGTTTGACATTAGCTTCCAATCTAAGTGCTGTCAGAGAACATACGCTGTGGGATTCAATTCTCCTTGAATGGCAGGGTTTACTTTGGGGTGCAGGATGTGGTTCACCCTGGCACGTGCCCTTGGAGAGGACGTTTGTTGTGTGGTTGTTGGGCGGGCGCTCCTGTGTGCTGACCAGGTCCTGTTGGTGCTGCGTCGCGGTGGTCCTCTGTGCGCGCACTGACTTTCCACGTCTGTTGTCGAGGGAGTGAAGGCTGCACTGTGCTCTGGGTTTGCTGTTTCTGCCATGGCTCTGTGAGTTCCTGCTTCTCCAGTTTTATTTCTCTGGGGTCTTTCTCCTCTGAGTGCGCTCTGCTGGGTGCACACGGCTCCGGCTGTGCTGTTCTCTGGCCTGCCGCTCTTCGCCACCTGCACACGCCTGCGGGACCCTGAGGTCAGCCCTCCGTGATCCCGCATCCTTCACTGTATTCGAGAGGCGTGTCTTTCCCACCCTTTCACCTCAGCAGGCCCCGTTGTTTCCTGGGGCGAGTTTGTTGTTGACCTGGTGCTGTTGGACATGTGTTCCTACCCACCCTGGAAGCTTGTCTGGTGTCTTACCAACTTTACTGAGGGGCGGTTGAGGTGTAAAAAGCTGTGTGCTTACTGTATGCAGCTCATGACTCTGGAGGTGTCTGCCTGTGAGACTGCACTGCCCTGAGGCCATAAGCACCTCCACCTTCTGAAACGCCT
>PVHX01000345.1:0-104194 GCA_004024805.1 Geosciurus inauris | reverse complement strand
CCCTCCCTGCCCCTGCGAGTTAGACTGTCCGAGGGCCCATGAGGAAGCAAGGTCACACAGCATTTGTCTTTAGATGCCTGGCTTTTTTCACCTGTGGAAGGTCCTGTGTTGTCAAGGAGGCCGAGGGTGTGTGTCACGATTGGATAACCTGAGCCTGCAGTCACCTCACGCGGGGCCCAGGTCCCTGGCTCCACCCTCGGCGTGGCCTGTCTTCTGCAGTTCCATTTCTGCGTCTTCCTCCTGCTTCTCCACAGGCAACTGCAGCATGTCTAGGAACTCCCTCGCGATGCGTCGGTGGTGTTTCTGAGCACATTTCTCTGCTCAGCTCTGTGACACGACACAGTGCAGAGTCCACTGGTGTCCCTCCCTGAGTCTGAGTGAAGTGCAGACACCTATGTCCTTCGTCCTCTCCCGTTCAGAGCAGAGCTGTCCTGAGTGTGCCCTCTTCGCCCTCAGAGAGCCACACCAGGCAAGCTGCTGCTGTGAGGTGAAGTGTGACCCAGAAGGCTCAGGAGAAGAGGGCCTGAGGGCTGCCCCGCCGGGCCTGCTCTTCCGGCTGCTTGCCTAGCTTCCCAAGTTCCTGCACCGTTCGTTCGGGATCTCCTGTTTCCAGAACTTCCTCTGGCCATGGTTTCTGGACAGGGCTGCTGGCCACAGTCTCGCCCAGCACTGTTCCAGGTGAAGACGTCTGGTGTCCCTGTATGGCTGGGTGTGGGTCGCAGGTCCTGTTGGACCGTGCTTCCCGCCTGCCTTTTCCTCATTGCGTTGCTCCTTTAGGAGGCGCCTTCACACTCTTGCATTTCCAGACTTTGGCTTCAGTGTTCAGAGTTGACTGTGGTCTGGCTCATGCATTTCTCTGCTTCTTGAATCTGCAGGTTTCCACCTTTCCCCACACTGGATGTGTCCACCATCATGTCCTTGAGCACTTCAATCCTCTGGCTCTCAGCTCTCCGTCCCGGGCTCCCGTGCCAGGCGCTCCGTCCCTGGCAGGCTCCGATTGCTCGGTTCCCAGTGAGGTTGCTCTGCATTACCTGGACAGTTTCCCTCGTTCTCTCTGGTAGTTCATGGATTCCCCTCCCTGTCCCTCCAGTCTGCAGTTGAGCCCAGGTTGTTCTCTTCAGTTCTAAAATTTTCATTTACTTCTCCTTTGCAGCTTCTTATTGTTTTGTTGAGAAGCTCTTTGTTTTTTTCTGACGTGTTTGTAACTGCTCCTATTTTTATGATGACCCCTCCGTCATCTCCATGTTGGTGTCTGTCCGTTGTGTTTTCTTGCTGCAGCTGAGGCTTTCCTGGTTGCTATGAGGAGTGATTGCCGATTGACACCCGGGCATCTTGTGGACTGTGCTGAGTTTCTGGACCGATTTCCCTTCTGTGTTAGCAGGGCTCCTCTGATGGCACGTTGGTGGAGGAAGGCGGGGGGATGCCACACCTGCGGCTGGGTGGGTGCAGCGCGTGTTCCCCGCTTGACCTCTGAGCAGGAGGAGGGCTCCGTGGTGCTGCTGAGGGAGTAGGAGCGAGCCCCCTGGCCTCTGCTGATTCCTCCTGGCCTGGGCCGCGGCCTGGCCCTCCCGCAGTGTTTCTCCCTGGCATCACAGTGGGGGCCTTGTTCGACTATTTGATGATGGAAGCCTGCACTCAGCCAGCCACCCAAGGGTGGGAGGGGAGTGTGTGTCCTTGTCCGTGGTGGGGAATTCCAGGCCCACGTGGACTCCTTGGGACCTGGACTCGCCCTCGGCTGGTGGGTGGTTGGTCTGCAGGCTTCGGTGGCCCTTGGCTGGAGTGGAGGGAGCGTTGTCCAGGCGTGTCATGCTTATCAGGCTGGGAGGACAGCCGTTCCTGCCCCGCCCTTGCGCATGGCGTTTCTGGGTTTGGGTTTCTCTGGTGCACGTATTCTCTGTTCCCAGACCCCCAGGTTCACTTTCTTCCTGGGCGCTTGGTCCTCTTGTGCTGGTCTTGGATGTCACGCATGGCACTTCGACCGTCCTGAGTGGGAGCAACGGGGAATGTGTGTCCACTCTGCCCTTCAGGAAGAGTAGAGTCTTTGAAAGGCAGTAACACTGCTCAGCTGCTGCCGACGCCATTGCCCCATGGGCCCGCCTGCCCTTGCAGGCTTCCGCAGGGGACCCCTCCCGCCTCCCCGCCTCCCCGCTTCCCATCACCTCTTCCTTATTGTCCCTCAACTTCCTCGGCTCCACTGCTTTCTTTCTGGTTATTTTCTTTGAAAATAATGTAGAGCAGGCAGTTTGAAAAGATATTCACAAAGCATTGCTTATGTTTTTTGAAGCAAAAAATATTTGCATTTTAAAATTCTGACCCCAGCCATGTCCCCTGGCTCAGAAGAATCTGGACGTACAGCATATTGCTTGGTGTGTGGTGGAGAGCTTTGGATTCAAGAGAGAAGCTTTGACGAAACCGTCTCCTTCGGAGTCCACTTGTTTCTCTCGCCTTCGAGGCTGGTGGTCAGCTTTGGTCTGGGTGCTGGCCATCTCAGCAGCTTCGTCTTCGGCGTCCACCTTTTTGTTACCACATCCCTTCAGCAAGGCACACAACCTCCTGGTGTCTGGGTTCTCCTGGGAGCTGTGAGGCACTTTCAGACCTGGGATGCGTCCTCGCTTCCTTGGGAGAACAGCAGCCTGGTGAACTGGAGGGTCCCTAGCACTGTGGCGTCTCTGGGGAGATTTCAACTGCTCCCATCCTGTCACCCAGATCGGTGCCACATCCTCGTTCAGCCGCCTCCTGACCACCTAACCGCTCTCCTGCATTTTAATTCAGGCTGAAGTCCGGATATTCTCTCCTCCAACAGAGTGCGCACTGATCACGGTGTGTGAGCGGCGGGCCAGAAAACGCCCGTGTGCAGACAGAAGCTCCCTCCCACACCAGGCACCACTGGGCGTGAGTTGGGGCCAGGGATTCTCCTTCTCACCCGTCCTGAATCCAAGTTAAAGCTGCACACAGGAGTGCAAACTCACTTCCCAGCTACCGTGCTTTAGGAGGCTCATCCAGACTGGGATGAGAGCTGTTCTCATCCACATCAATCTCAGAAGACAGACGCAGCGGCGGAGCTGCCCAGCACTGCACCAAGCACAAAGAACGTCACGCCAACCCTGTTGCTCAGGGACATCTCCAGTGACATCGAGACACAGGCTGTTCTGGAATCGGCGTCCTCTTGCAGAATGGCATTGCAAACTCCTCCTTGGTTCTCCTCTCTGTCCAGCCCGAAGCATGAAGGAGCTTGGAAAGGAGAGGACCAAGCGAGCTCTTCACAAGGAGAGGCCTCTCGCAGGTTGCTCCTCAGTAAGCCACAGGGGCGTCATCTCCGTGGACAGCAGAGGGGACTGACGGTAGAGCTTGTGTCTGTCAGGAGAACGTGTCAAGGGTTCAGGAGCAAAGAGCAAAGCCAGGGAGGGGACAGTCCCCACACCAAGGGCTCACTTGTCTGTGAAGGAGCTGGATGGAGGCTGGGAGGGGAAGGGGGACATCAGGAAGATGGAAGGCAATGACCACCTGCAGAAATGGGCCCCTCACACACAGGCCAGCGCGGCGAGAAGGACCAACGAAGGAAGAGGGCCAGCAAGTGGAGCGAGAGCAGCCTGCCACGGCTCACCAGCGCCGCCGTCTGTGAACAGCAAGGCACAGGAGCCCTGTGCTCGCTCCTGGGCTTCACCACGTGGACAGTTGTGTGAAAATAACCGATGATCATAGGGAACGAGGTGGGAAGCTGGCTGGTTCCTGGAGCCAGGGAGTCCAGGCAAGTCGTCATGAGAAAGGGTTTCTTTCCTTTTTCCTCCCCCTTTCTTCTTTTATCTTTTTAAAATTTTACTTATTTATTTATTTATTTATTTATTCTACTTAGGTTTACATGATAGCAGAGTGCATTTTGATTCACTGTACACAGATGGAGCACAACTTCTCATTTCTCTGGTTGTACGTGATGTAGAATCACAACATACATGCAGTCATACATAAAGCTAGGTCTATGATGTCCATCATATTCCACCACCTTTACTGTCCCCCTGCCCCTCCCCCTCCCACTCCTGTGACCAAACTTCCTCCATTCTTCCCTTCCTCCATTCTTCCACTTATCAGAGGAACATTTGGCCTTTGATTTTTTGGGACTGGCTTGCTTCACTTAGTGTGATATTCTCCAACTCCATCCATTTACTTGCAAATGCCATAATTTTATTCTCTTTTATTGCTGAGTAATATTCCATTGTGTATATATACCACAGTTTCTTTATCCAGTCATCTATCGAAGGGCATCCAGGTTGGTTCCACAGTTTAGCTATTGTGAATTGAGCTGCTATAAACATTGAAGTGGCTGCAGCACTGTAGTGTGCTGTTTTTAAGTCTTTTGGGTATAGACCAAGGAGTGGGATAGCTGGGTCAAATGGTGGTTCTATTCCAACTTTTCTGAGGAATCTCCATACTGCTTTCCAGATTGGTTGTACCAATTTGTAGTCCCACCAGCAATGTATGAGAGTGCCTTTCCCCCCACAACCTCACCAACACTTATTGTTGTTTATATTCTTGATAATTGCGATTCTGACTCCTATAGTGCAAGAAGTAAAATCAAGAATCAATAAATGGGATGGGTTCAAACTACAAAGCTTCTTCTCAGCAAAATAAACAATCAATGAAGTGAACAGAGAGCCTATGTTCTAGAAAACAATCTTTGCCACATGCACATCTGATAGAGCACTAATCTCCAGGATATATAAAGAACTCAAAAAACTTAACACCACAAAACCAAACAACCCAATCAATAAATGGGCCAAAGAGCTGAACAGAAACTTCTCAGAAGGAGATATACAATCGATCAACAGACATATGAAAAAATGTTCAACATCTCTAGCAATCAGAGAAATGCAAATCAAAACTACTCTAAGATTTCCCCTTCTTTCTTCTTTTTAAAACTTGAGAGCATTTTATTTAAAATGAAATTCCCATAAAGCTGTGCATTGCCTTTGTTTAAAGACGTAGCCTCTCTGAGAATTAAGGAAGGAAGAGAGGAAATTAAAAAGCGATGCGGGAAGACGTCTGGCAGCTTGGCCTCTCACCAAGTGACCCTTGGATGGACCACATGGGACTCAGAACTCTATGAGCCTACCAAGGAAGCATGCGATTTATGGAGCCTTGTTGGGGCTTTTGATAAGTATCTCTGTAAAGTGATGCGAGGAGAAACAACCCTGCCCTACTGTAATTGCAGAATTCCTGTAAATTATCTTAAGAGGAGAGAGGCTATCGAGACCAGAGAGAAATAACCCAGCCTTGGATATTTATGTGTATTTCATTTTAAAAATCAGTGCCACAATGTCCCAATGATCATTAAGCAACCTGTCTGGGTGTCCTTCGAAAGCCAGAGGCTTTACTCCCCGAGGAGGATGAAGCAGTTATTCATAGCAGGGTCTGAGCACCGTGGGCCTCCCCGCAGGAAACCCGAGGAGCCCTGGAAGCCAGGACCACCTGGGTCCATTCCCAAGTGCTCCTGTTGGAAAATCCCTGAAGGATTGTGACAGATGTCGTCCACATTCCCTTTACCAGAAGCTGAAGGGCGACAGAGCTAACCCTCTCTGGCTCATTTAGCAAAGCGACAGGCACTGGCTGGAGTCTGGGGTCAAAGCCAAGGAGGACTTCCTGTAAATATGAGGCAGGGGTTCTCAGCAGAGGGCACGGATTGCCTCCTCAGGACATTTCAGGATTTCTGAAGACAGTTTTGGTTGTCTTGTAGGGGATAGGGGATGCTAGTTACTTACATCGAGTGGGTAGCAGGCTGGATGCTCCTACATACCCACAATGCTCAGGGGCGAGCAGCAGGCAGCCAGCTCCATGTGCTCTGTGCTGTGGCCCAACTCTGATCTGCTAATCACTGATCTTGTGGTAGGGGACTTACTCTCCCAGGCCTGCTGTTTTCAAGATGACCTCTGCTGCACCTTTTGAGAGGTCCGGGTGAGCGGGGAGGCCGAAGACAGCTCGCATGAGTTGTTTAGCATCGACTCACTTCTTTCTGTTCCACAGCCAAAGTCTCTTCTCCCAGAAAGCTGCATCTCACATTGATCACATTTGCTCAGACAGCAGCAGAGCGTCTGTTGCCACAGTAGAAAAGTAGAGCTGTCCTTTTCTTCCAAGTGCCATGGATTCTGACTACGGCTGACCACCTGCGGGGACACGTCGTTGCTGGGGTTCTCATTTCTTCTGAAGTATCAAGGCTTCTGAGCCCCTAAGATGGCGACCGAGTATGGATATGGGAATCTGGGAAGCTGCAAGAAAAGCCACCCAAATGAAGACACAGTCACCATGTGGCGTTTCTCCTGCAGGAACTCTGGTGTTCGCTGGTGCACAGGCCCCGCATGGCATCAGAGCCTTCATCCCGGGGACACCCAGCAGGGGAGGGGCTTCTTCCATTCGGTGCCGCAGCTGTGCCAATGGCTTCTGGCTTCTGTATGGGAATGCTAGCACACGGCGCGTTTCTCTGCAGGCTGTTTCTGCTGAAGTAGAGGTGAGCTCAGGGAAGCAGGAGCTGCCTGTTCTTGTCCGACCGTTACCAACAAAGAACTGTGGGCTTCAGTCGTGTCAATCTTCGCACGATGCTCGGCTCGTTCGAGGTGATCTGCGGTGATTCATGTGTTCCTGTGCATTTGATCTCTTAGGATAAGTAGAGCCAGCCTCGTTCCCTGGCTGGCAGGGCGTCCTCGGAGACGGATGCCGTTCCTTCAGGACTGAGCTTGCACTGTGACGCAGGCAGGGCTGTGCGTTTGGGGCGGGCTCAGTTCCAGGAACTGCTGCCTCCCCAACGCTGTGGCCTCCTGTGTTCTCTTCTCCTTCAGTTGCATTCAGTGCAGGGACGGGTTGTGATTTTCAGATGATAAGCATGTATGGATAGAGAAGGCGGCGTGCGGGCTCTGAAGGCACCCTCATCCGGGAGTCCTGCTGAACCTCTCGGCTTGTTTCCCACTCTGGGTGGACCGGGAAGCCATGGGGACCTCCCTAGTGCCCTCACCTGCTGTGCTTTAAAAGCACTTGTGTGTGCTTTCAATATTATTTCGTTTATTTATTTTTATGTGGTGCTAAGGACTGAACCCAGTGCCTCACACATGCGAGGCAAGCGTTCTGCCCCTGAGCTGCAGTCCCAGCCCGACCTTGTGTGTTTATTGAAATGTTTGGTTTCTGGAATTCTGAGGCCTAACTGTGGTCTGTCAGACTCTGGGTCTGCCCTAATTTGCCCATATTCCAAGGAGGTATTCCTGCAGCTTGGGTCTGGGTTAGGAACTAGGTTTAGGTCTACACATACGTAAGCCTATTAATTACAATATTTAGCATCATATATTAGGTACGTATGATATCTGATATCACATGCACACAAGATGCAGGAGGTCACTCTGGGAGCTATGAAGTTGTGGCCACTGCCATGGGGAAGATCTCCCTGAGAGGAAAGAGGCCAAGAGCCAAGTTTTACAACCTCTTTTTAAGAAACTGTTGTTTTCACAGGAAGGAAACCAAATCCTGCATGTGTATCACTTGAGTAATTGATTCTAAAGGCACTCTAAGCTGTTTTTGGAAAAAATCTTATGAACCAATCCAAACTGAGCCAGATCTGGCAAAATCTTAATACAAGTCTGTGTTCCTTTGCAGATTCTCTGTGAGCTTTCTACAATTGCTGTATCACTCAGCTTGTGTGTGTGTGTAGTAAACCACACGCAACATGAAATGTTCATTTAAAAAGTGGACAAATCCGTGGGGGCTCCTTGGTGGAGCCTGACGCGAGAGTGCTGGAGAGTGGTGTGTCCGTGGCAGCCACGTGGGCAGTGAGCACAGGGAAGCTTCCTGGGCAGCGAGCTCCTGGGCTGTCTGGAAATGCCTTCAGCCTGGGCCTCACCGGGAACCTGGGGGTGGACGTTGCTTCAGAGGAAGGTTGCAGCAAGGACAGGCCTCGCTGATTTTCTAAGCTCCCGGAGGAGCAAAGACTCATGAAGAGTATCTTCATTAAGCTAAAACTTAAAATTTTGTCATAGAAAAGAAAAACATTACATTTATGGGCATTTCTGCAGTGTAAGAATCTTTCAACATATGCCAATTTGGGGCTTTATAAAAACAAAAGTAGCCATTTGACTTCATCTTAAAGGATATGACCAAATAATCAGCATTTTTTAATATTCTAAAAAATGCTTAATATTCTAAAAAATGAAAATTTAAGTTTCCTGTTGGCTCATATCCCTGCAACTTCATGGAGTCATTGTGGCACTGTTGACGCCACGTCCTGTGTGCCTCGCTAGTCCAAGCACAGGTCCGCACACGTGTTATTCACACAACTGACGCGAGCCTCAATGAGAAAAAAAAGATGTCAAGAGAGAGAAATACTAGAAATCCGTAAGGCCCCGCTACTCAGTGTCTCTTGTACCACACAGTTGCCTGATAAACTAAGCATGGAACTTTACATTAACAAAAAGCATTTTTCTTTCTTGAGAAGAACTTTCCTTGGAAAGTAACAGGTTTCTCTCTTTGGCTTGAATGCCTGGAAGCTCAGAGCCAAGTCTAGAACACGATTATGGGTCGTATCTCATCCCTGGATGTTCATATAATTCTCTGCAGTCACCTGACTTTTGCAAACACTTTTTTCAAAGATTTCATGTGTACGTGCATTTTTCAACAGTAGGATCCTTGGAGACATTTTTGGAAGTGGCCACACATGCATACAGTGGCACCTTAGCAATGTGTCAGAGATTTCATCTGGGTGCTGTTCCCGAGTGCTCTTTGTTCCTGTGCTTTTTGTCACTCAGAAAACAAAACTGGCCCGGTGTGGTGTGAGTATCGCTTGGAAGCTCAGGAAGTTGCAGACACTGAAATGCTGGGCTCCTCAGGTGGGGCCAGACCTGTTCCAGGGCAAGCACCTCCGCTTGCCTTGCTGAGGAGCATGGGGCTCCCTGGAAGGCACTCCATGCTCCTGGAGGCTGCAGAGGAGTTGTGTGTGCTCTTCTGACGTCTAGTTCGCCATCGCCTCCTTGGCACGGTTTTGCCTCGTGGGTTTCTAGTATTTCTCTATCCTGACATCTATTTTTTTCTCATTGAGGCTGGCGTCAGTTGTGTGAATAACATGTGTGCGGACAAGTGCCTGGACTAGACAGGCACGCGGGCCGTGGCGTCAACAGCCACAGTGATTCCATGAAGTTGCGGGGCCTTGAGCCAACAGGAAACTTAAATTTTTATGTGTCAAAAAAATTAACACCTCCTTGGGAGTCCATTAAAGGCCAAGAATTAAAAGATAAAAATAACAATCAGTAACGAAAGTCTTTGTCTTTAGAACCCTCCTCACAGAGGCAATGCTTGTGTCCCAGGTAACAGTCCCGTGAGCCAGGCAGTTTCACCTCAGCCTCCAGGCAGTGGATCAGGAAGACCCTGCCCAAGGTCAGCACAGCTGACTCAGGCCTTAGCTGGCGATTCCCAGAGGCCCTTGGAGGAGTTACCCAAACTCTGTGGGCTTCAATTTCAGTATGAAGGTGAGGGTGGCCTCTGAGGCCCAGCTCGTGAGTCAGGACTGCAGGGGGCAGGAGCACGGGGTCCACAGAGATGAGGCCTCTGGACAGACAGGGAAGCTCCTAGGTAGTGTGAGGGGCCCAGGACATGCTTGTCCACCCAGGGTCCAGAGCACCCGAGCAGGGCAGGTCCACGTGTCCCAGCCTCTGCACAGAGCAGGTGGAGGGAGGAAGGGGCAGGCCTGCTGCACAGCTCCAGAGCTGGCAAGCTCAGCCACTGTAAGGGCCCCATGGGAGACAGAAAGCCCAGATGCTGTCTTTATGGGTTTCTGCTGTTGTTGTTTGTGTTTCATAAAATATTTTAATCATTTGATTTTTTTTAACACAATGTATCCTGAGGCTTTTATAATCATTTTACAGAGAATGTGTGAGGCCTCAAGTGTGAAGCAGACATGGGTACGAGGTGTGTCTGCCGCAGGGGGAAGCCATGGGCCTCACTGCTGGGCCCCTTCAGGCTGCTGCCTCGAGTGGCCCGCCATGGCCTCCACCACGGGCCTCTCCCAGGCTGGGGAAGGGGCACTTGAGGGCTTCTTGCTGGCTGTCCCTGCACCTCTCTGTTGGTTGGAAGGACTTCCTCTTTGCAGATGGAGAAGAACAGAACTAAAAGCTCTGGTGTTTCCTGCCCCCACCTGGTCACGTCCTGTTGGAAATTGCTGGCACAGGCCATCAGAACCAGTAGCCCCAGGGGCCGTCACAGGCCTGGTTGCAGAGGCACATCAGCATCTAAGCAGCTAGGTGGGAAGCCTCTTCGTGTGACCCCTTCCGAGACTGGCTGGTTCCTCCTGGTGACTCTGTCCCCTTCCCAGGAGGCCTGGCATTCTGGTGAAGGGCGGCTGGAGCCCTTGCGGTTGCACCATGGAGCTCCTGGTGGCTGGTGTGGAGGGGACTCTATGGCCCTTCTCACTCCTGACCTTCCTCATCACGGGTCTCCCAAGAGGCTCCTGTGGGAAGGGGCCAGGAGGCTCCCATGTGCCTGTGTGGGCAGCATGTGTTAGCCATGTGCTGATGGGCCGAGGTCTTGGCCCGGATGGACGCTTCCGTGGTGTGTGTGAGGCCCGGCGCAGGTCCAGGTCCAGAACACTGCACACGTGAGTGAGGCCCGGTGCAGGTCCAGGTCCAGAACACTGCATGGTGTGTGTGAGGCCCGGTGCAGGTCCAGGTCCAGAACACTGCGTGGTGTGTGAGGCCCGGTGCAGGTCCAGGTCCAGAACACTGCATGGTGTGTGTGAGGCCCGGTGCAGGTCCAGGTCCAGAATACTGCACACGTGCGTGCCAGCACTCTGGCAGGCTGCCACAGAGACCATGCTGAGTCCAGGGTTTCACTCACCGAATCTCCGGAGAGGTACCTCCAGGGCTGTGTGTTTCACAAACACCCCAGATCCCTCATCATCAGGGAGCTGGGGACCCGGGACAAGCTCCACAGACCGGCTTCCTCCATCTGTGGGCAGAGCAGAGGGTACACTGGCACCCAACACATGGTCTCTTCTAGGAAATGGATGAATTGGGCAAGGAGCTCTGCCTGGAGGGCTCAGAACTCAGCCAGGGGTCAGAGATCTGCTGACTTGGACAGGCACTGATGTAGCTTGGCTTGATTTCTAAGAGGATGTTGGGCAGGAGGAAGACCACCTGTCCTGGGGCACGCTCTCAGTCTTTGGGCCGTGCTGATGGGCTCAGAGCAAGGCAGGGCTTCTGGAAGGAGAAATGAGACACCGAGGCTGGAGTGTCCTCTCGCCACGGTTCAGATCCTATAAGCCGCATGGTGGAATCAGAGCTGGCGACAGAGCCCCTTCCTCTGTGGCCGTCCTTGTACTGATGTCTCAGGCCTGTGCGGGCTGTCAGGGGGCTCTGCACACGCGGAAGACTTCCTGGGAATTGCACGAGGAGGCGGGGAGCCTGCCCGCTGGTGAAGTGGTCGAGTCTGCCTGTGATCCGGCAGGGCCCTTGCTCCAGCCTGGCTGCTCTATTTGCCAGACGTCCACCTCCCTTCCAGGAGAGTGAGAATCGTTGGGAAGTGACTCGAATCGCTCTCCCTGGCACAGCTGCTGGAGCTGCCTGCAAAGCTGGCAAGTTTTCACGGAAGTGGCGCTGAAAGCACAGGCTGACCTTCCAGCACAGCAGGGCACTCCTGATTCCCCACGAAAGCAGCACGCATGGTCAGTTTGTAGTGGCCAGGTCACCTGCCTGCAGCTGGGCCAAGACGGACACCACGAAATAGCCATAGCTATGCTGACCACTCAGATGGGACATGTTGAGAAAATTCCCTCCAGACGCCTTGAGACCGTCACCCCACGTCCCGACCAGAGACGTGACTTGGAGTGAGTGCAACCAGGAGCGTCCCATGTTGGCTCTGTGACAGGAAGTGCAGCGGTCTGTGGGCTGGGTATGTGGTCACCCCACCCCACTGGGGAGATGCACCTCAGTGCCATAGGGAGCCAGCGTTCCCTATGTTGGAACTAGTTTCTGTGTGGGGCTTTGGACAGAAAGGAGGCCCAGTCATCTTGTGCCTGTGTGGCCTGGCCTGGCACTGTCTATGCTGATGTGGGGCTGCCTCATGACTCTGTAGCCTGAGCAGCCACCATCGCCCCACTCTACAGATGAAACTGAGGCCAGACCCTCACATAGTAGATGGACCACACGGGGCCATCAACACAGGTGCAAAGTTGAGTCAGAGTTCCCACCAGACCGCACTGCCTTCAGGCCACTTCCTCTAGCTATCTATCTGGTCAGGTACTTTTCTGGCCAACAAATCAAATTTAACTTTGTCCCCAAGAGGGACTGTGCGAAGAACAGCTTCATGTGTTTAAGTCTTGCATGGGAAAGGCTATGCTTCTTGTCTATTAGTGTCACAGGGACATATAAAGCGCCTGTTGGCGATGGACATCAGCAAGCGACTAGCACTTACATCTTATAGTCATTAAAATTTTGAACACCCGAGTGGCAACGGTCACACTGTTGTCTCTGTGTCCTGGTCAAAGTCACGTATCCTCAGTACATACAGCAATCTATTAAGCAGGTGGCGTCAGACGTAGGCATTTTTACGTCTAATGTACATGACTGATAAAGAGGTACCGGGCTAGACAAGATGGAGTTCCAGCCTAGCATCCTGGTGTAGCCATCCCCTGGTCCCCAACTGCACAGCCCCTGGGCCTCCAGACTGAATGCTTCATCGTCTCTCTTACATAACTCTGCTTTTTCACAAAAGGGCAGCTATGCCTCTTGTCTATTGCAGACAAAAGCTCCCCAAAGCCTTGGTGTTTTTCACAAGGACATTTGCAATACGATGTGCTCTGCCGTGTTTTCCCACGCTTACCACCCACACCTGATTCTGTCGCGGAAACAACACCAACTCATCTCCACAAGACTTTGGCCTCTGCCGCGGCTGAGTGTGTTTCTGATCCTTACGGCCCTGGATGGTGGGCTGCTGAGGGGCTTCCACACAATGGCATCTTGTGCTGGGGGGCGATTTTCCCACACTGCAGGCTGAAACGCCGAGCCCGTTTTGGGGTGCTGGCATCCTTGCTCGCAGGGTGCAGAGTGAAGCAGGCTGAGGGGGTTGACGAGTGTCACTTGCAGCCAGAGTTAATTTAGACACAGGCTCCCCCTGAAGCAGAGCCGGGACCCATATACAAGTCAAATCTGCTATTTTTCTTTGGGCAATGATTTATTTCCCTCTTAAATTGGCTGGACCAGTTAGTTTTTTATTTTTATTAAGTCACACTATTCTTAAATGAAACTATTGATTTAAAGTCAGCTTAGTGAGGATTTAATTTGTTTTCAGGGGATTAGAGCAGGTAGCGTGGGTAACTTTACAATGAAGTGGACCAGGAACAGTCCTTCTCGGGCCTCACCTTTTTTCTTGCCGGGCTGGGCAGACGTTACGGATTTTCAAGTAAATGGTGGAAATACATTCATAAATCAGTCCTGATTCCTCTGCCCGCTCAGGGGGAGTCGAAGCAGCGTTTTCCCTTGACCTTGTCCGCTTGTCCTCCGAGCGACTGCTCCTGCGTCTGGTGGAGGACACAGCTGTGTGGGCTTTCCTCTCCAGGGCCACGCACCTGCCCCCTGGGCTCTCTGGCGTCACCGCGTTGCTTGTGTGCCCGACAGATTCCTCACCTGCACATAAGGCCACAGGAGAATGGCGTGCGGGCTGGGGCTCTCGTGTCCGTGGGTGCCCCGTTGTTCTGCCCGGAGGCCCGTCTCTGCCGCTCACCTGCAGCCTCCGCCAGCTCGTCCTCCTTCCCTGGGTCCTGCCTCCCCCAGTGGCCATGCAGCATGTCAGCTGCTCCCAAGGAGGGTGAGGGGGAGCGGGAGAGGACAGGATCGTCCCAGCAACCAGGCAGTGGAACCATCAGGCGCCCCAGAGGGGCTTTCCGGCCTGCGTTGGGACTCCTCCTGCCACGGCCAGTCTTTTATCTCTGAACTCGGCCGTCACTATCCATTTCCAAAGGAGCCTTTTCTTTCTACTGAAATCAAATAGACTCAGAGACATTTTCAGATTAATGGTCCTTGGTCTGGAGATTTCAAAATCATTTTGGTCAATCATTGTGGACGTCGGCAGTGTCCTCACCCGTGCCCACTGGACAGCAGGAGTGAGTCCTGGCAGGTGTCAGATGGTGAATCCTGGGTTCGTCCAGTGTTCTGGACTTGTCTACCCAGCAGCAGTGGGGGCCATGGCCCCTTCCTTAACAAGGGAGTCCTGGCTCCCCGGGTCCCTAGTTTCGGCCACTCTGTGGAACGGGTCCTGGGGCGGGCTTTCCGAGTGGGACCGTGGACATTGCTTGTGTCCTCTGATGAGTGAGTGTGAGCTGGGCTTGGACTTTGTACAGCACTGTGTCTGAGGCAGACAGAGAGGAAAAACCGAGAGGGACGCCGGCCACAGCAGCAGGTGAGGGCCAGGCCGGCTTCCAGGCTGGCCTCCAGGCCGGCCTCCAGGCCACAGGCTGCACAAACACAGCACGCAGACCTGGGAGGCCGAGAAGACCTGCCGTGAGGGAGGCAAGGACCCGCGCACCAGGGAGGACACAGGACCGAGCACACGGGCATCTGGCAGGAGGAGCCCATGCGGTGCGAGGATTTGTGCAAACACTGAACTGCGGAATCCTAATGGGTTGAAGGAAAAGGTCCTGTTTTCTGAGTAGTTGGAGGACAGTGTCCCCCATTGGTGTCACGGAGACTGGGGAGCAGATAAGAAAGGCTCCACCCTGGCAAGGTAGTAAGGAAGCAGAACAGAGCAGAACACCTGCCAGCCAAAGGGCGTCCCAGGGGTGGAGAGCACAGAGCAGGCCAGTGAGCCCCAGGGGGCACCAGGAGGCAAAGACGCTGGGGGTCCACGAGGAGGTCTAACACGATTCAGGACCCTCCCTTCCAGGTTCAAGCAGCACTCCATGCTTCAAGGAGGGTGCTGGTCACAAAGATTAAATAAAAAAGAAAAGCAAAAGAGACTCTTAGGTTGTAGATCATGAATTACATAAGCACACAAGCTAACTTCTTATGGTCGTTGCTGGAGTTTGGGTCTGAACTGTCCCCCAAGGCCCTGGTTGAAGGCTCGGTTCCCAGCCTGTGTTCCTATTGGGAGGCGATGGGACCTTCAGGAGGGGGTCCAGTGGAAGGAAGTTGCCTCACTAAGGTGTGCCCTTGGAGGGGATGTGGGAGCTTGGCACCTTCTCATCTCTCTTTTGCTTTCCAGCCGTGAAGTGAGCAGCCCCCTCCGCCATGAGCTCCCACCATGGTGTAGTGGGCTGCCACAAGCCCAGGCAACATAGCCAGGGACCTTAGACTTAAACCTCTGAAACTGTGAGCCAAAATAAATTTTCCCTTTAGTGTGTCGATTATCAGGCATTTTGTTATAGTAATGGAAAGTCGACTAACAGTCAGTCATAGAGTTCTTGTTTAAACTCTTTACAATCAACTTATTTTAAAATAATATGGAAGGACCTCAGGAACTGAGAAAGCAGAAAATCTAGATCATATATAGTGCTTTTACTCATATTTGGCAAAATCTCAAACACTAGACATAATAGATGGTGAGGATTAACCTATTCACCTGATTCATCTCAGGTCCTAAGCCACCAGCTATACAACTGGAGCCCAAATGAGACACACTCCCAATGTAGTCACCACTTGGGTCTCACATAGGCGCTAGAAGAAGGGATGGATGTGTTAAAGCATTCCTATTTTGTTTGTTTAAGGAGGGTGTTGTAATTGGTAAATGAGTCTAATTACCAATTAGCACTAAAAACTCTCCATAAGTTAACATGAAAATTGATAAAGTAGACTCCATAACAATTAAACAATTCTGCCCTTAGGAAAATGAAAAGACAATCATACACTGGAAGAAAATGCCTTTGAAACACTTATCTAATGAAAGACCAGTACTTGAACCTGAGAGAGAATCTCACAGCTCCATAATGAGAGGCCCATTGCAATAAAACACACAGGCCAAAGGTCTATAAGACCCTTGGCCAAAGAAGGTGTGGAGATGGCGAGTTCACACAGGAGAGAATCACTGTCATTAGGGAAGTGCAAATTACTGTCAACATCACTGTCATTAGGGAAGTGCAAATTACAATCACAAGGTGACTCTAGTACATCCCATAAAATGGCCAAGGAAAGAACGATACACAGTGCTGGTGAGGATGTGCAGAGATGGAGCTCTCAGCCATGCTGGGGATGCAGAATGCACAGCCCCCACAGAACAACGGAACAGTCCCTCCAACATGGCACACTCCTACCGAGTAGCCCCCAGCCCCACTCCCAGCATCTAAGGGGATGAACACGTCTGTCCATATACGAACATGCACAGGCTGAGTCTGAGGGGGCTAAGGCTCCCCAGGAGCTGCCCTGTGAGCAACAAGCATGTTACAGGGCTCACACGCACACGCAGGTGGCTTTACTCAGAATTGCTGAACACTAGCACAACCAAGGCGTCCATGATGCCTCAGCTAACTGTGGTCTGCCCACACAGTGGACGAGCACTCGGAGTAACCAGAACGAGTCATGCTGCGTGCAACAGGCTCTGAGGCTCGGCTGGGTTACTCTAGCGACAGAGCCAGACCCCAAGGCTGCCGTGTGCTCCCACTAATGGGAAGCGGTGGGCATAAAGCTGTCCGCGGTCACAGAGGGTGAAGGAAATGTCCTGCATGTGGATTCCGATTGCCGTTCCACGCCTGCGTGCACTCCTCCGGGTGGACAGTTGTAAATGCCACCTCCACACATCTGATTTCAAACCCGAGACTCGGGGAAGCAGCAGAGCCTCGTAATCTGCTTCAGGAATTCTGTTAGCTGCACTGTTTCCGTGTCACAGTCTCCCCATGTCTCTGCAGTCAGCCGTGCTTCCCATTTCCATGAACAGGAGTCACCGCGCTGAGCGACTTCTGTTAGATGGCGCTTCCTCCTGCAGATAGATCTCCAGGGACCTTCTCACCATCGCTTTGCAAATTAAAAGGATGAAGTAGATGCAGTGGCTTTGATGGGACAGGGGCCTTAAATAACGGGGACTTTCACAGAACTCAAGACTGGAAAGCCAGAAGCATGATGATTTGTAAGTTTATTGCCTTTTCTCTTTTCATCACTAGGTTTTTAAGCTTGAACACACCTTTATTCTGTTGTTTTTTCTGGAATGTGCTTTTATCTATATAAACTACCTTGGAAACTCTAAGAAAAGAAGGAAGCGGGTGCAGAGCACTGCGGTTTAGAGTGTCTCTACCTCTGTTGTGATTGGGTCTCCTCCAGCTCTCCAGGACGGCTGGCTCTGGAAGCTTCTGACTTCACAGAAGAGGAGGCACACATGGCAAGATTCTTCCAATCCTTCAGTGGTGAGCCCAGGAGCAGTCCCTTGCTCCCGTCCAGGTCTCCATGGAGCACTGGCCACCACCTGCGAGCCTGAGGGGAACCCTCCCGGCCCTGCAGGCTGTGCATGGTGATTAGGACTTGGAGTTGTATTCTCTTCCGTGGGAACAGAAGACCCATTCGACTTGAATTTGGAGGTCGACTGAGGGGTAAGTGGAGGTAGTCTGAGGGGCTGGTGGTCACAGGAGCAAAGGAGAGCCAGGGCTGCATGCCTCTGGCCACTGGGGTCAGAGAGCCGGTCAGTGGGCATTGCTGCCAACATGGGCGTCGTCTAAACTTACTGCCATGGGCAGAGGAGGGAGCTTCCAGGCTCTTGGTGGCTGGAGTGGCCTCAGGTGTGGCTTTCGTGCACACAAAGTGCCCCCGGCAGCGGAGTGCAGGCAGGTGCGGTAGAGTCCGCGGGTCAGAGCCCTTCTGCTGCCTGTGCTGCTAGCCCAGGCTCATCCTGACACACAGTGCCTGCAGGCTGCGTCCCGAGAGGCCCTGTGACTGCCTCCAGAGCACAAAGGACCCAACCCAGAAAAGAACAGTGCCGGGCTTCTGACCGATGAGTGATCATAGATGATTCCCCAGCTCACTTTGGGCCCCTAGATCTTGAACAGCGTCCACTCTTGCCATCTGGCTGGGCTGCACCCCCTCCCCTCTCGTCTCTGTTTCTTTCTCTTGTCTCTCTGTCTCTCGTCTGTCTCTGTTCTGCTCTCTGTCTGAAGATCAAGCAACAGAATATGTTTTCTGTATACCAAAGCAGGAAGTTCGCTTGGCCTTCCCCCTGCAGATGTACCATGTGTAACTGTAGGGTTTGATTTTGCTTTACATTAATCAAACAACAATAAAAGCCATAAAAACCCACTAAGAGGCATTTTAACTTAAGACCCAGCACTAAACACCCAGGGATTTGGCCTATTGTCTCCTCCAGTGCCCTGTAAAAGGGATTAGATAGCGAGAGAAAGAGAGAAAAATGGAGCCACCTTTTTTTGCATAGAAAGGGAGAAAGCGTATAATAAATTAAGGGTAGTGGGAGTGAAATAAAGGCCAGAGGTAAACGGCGTTTAATTGTGTGAGCGGCTCTTCCCCTCATGGTCCTGCCAGCTGCTGCTGCTACTGCTACCTTCCTGTTTCGAGATGAAAGCGAATGATGGTAGACACGTGCAGACACACAAAAGAACCTATTTGGACTGGCGTGTCAGCTCATCTTTATCAAATGTTGCACAGGTATATTTTGTTGCCATGCTTCATTACCCCAGAATGGCATGCCTGAAATGTTTGTCTCTTCTATAAACCCAATAGCTTTCCCAGCCAGGCATTGTTTGACAGGGCAATAGACGGGTGTTTCTTTCGCAGGCATAGGTTTGTAAAGGCTGGGCAATTAAGGAGAGAGAGAACGAGAGAGTGAGAGAGAGAGGGAAGAAGGAAAGAGGTGAGGGGAAGAGAGGGGAGGGGAAGGAAGATAGGGGAGGGGAGAAGGAGAGCAACTTATTTAAAAATAAAATGTGTGTGTGTGTTCATTTCCAATGTCTTCAATAAATAAAGAAAACATAAAGAGCCGCATAATGAACCTGGATTGGGTTGTACAAAGGATCGTCGCCCCTTTGATTGGGAAGTCTCACGCAGACATCCAGGGGCTTGGTTTAAAATAGTAAGCGTTGACATGATCTCTGTGATGCTAAAGGGGCATCAGCCAGGGACAGGAAAGTGCTGCACTAGTGCGTGGGACCACAGCTCCTGGAGTGACACTGGTTCCCTTCACACAGATGACTGACACATGGAAATCCGCCTCTCACCTTCCAGCAGCCCACCACAAAATCAGCGTTTCACTACTGAGCATGTTGATCCAGTTCTCGGGAATTAGACTCGGGTAAGGTCCACATTTTGTTTTTTCTGCTGAGGGCGACTGTGCTAAGGACTTCTGTAAACTGGAGGAGGTAGAGGCTCTGGTGGGGCTGGTGCCTGTTCTGTTCTTGCCTTTCTCGGACTCTCCTCCTGTGGGGTCTCACAGGCTCAGCCCTCGTCTCCCCGGTGGTGACCTGTGGTGGCAACCTGGTGGCTGGGGGAGCTTCCCTCCCCGAGTCTGTGTGGACACAGTGCTCCTGGCGGAACTGCTGCTAACCAAGACCTTCCTGTGTCACCTAGCAAAGAGGGGACATCAGTGATTGATGGGCAGTTCCACGGGGGCAACCGGAAGCGACACACAGCCACCATCATGCCAACAGGCCTTTTGTGTTGTCAGCCTTCCGCAGAATGACAGGTGACATCTTGACAGAGGGTAGGAGCCCTGTGATCTGAAGTGAAGACAGTAGAACCAGGAGGCCTGACCCAAAGCCACGGGGCCAGGTGGGTGTTGGCATCAGACTCCTGGATTTTAATGATAGAATCGCATCCCCAAAAATCCGGGAGTGGAGTCCGGGCAGCCTTCTGGTCCGGACGGGAGTGCAGTGAAATGAAAAGCTATACACCCAAAATCTCACGTTCCCTAGGGGAGGTCAGACTTTACCACGAAATGAACAAATGAGCTACAACCACACTTTCAGGTTCCCGGTCTTTTCAGATTTTGTAATTATCCACAAGGGATGACTGCTTGATAGAGCAAGGCCGCTGTGCTGTGGTGTGGGCTGTGGCCTCCTCAGAACACTGCTCTGGGTGTGGGAGAAGGCGCCTCGGGCCCCTCCACTCAGCGACACTGTTCTTGGTGACCTTGCCACCCAGGGCACAGGTGCAGCCCTGCAGCTTCAGCGGATGAGCTGTGAGCAGGGCTTGCTCTGTGGCCTGCAGGTGGGAGTTGGGGTGTTCTGTGGCCTCAGAGTGTGGAAAGCTCATCTCTGTGCTGCTGTGATTTGTTTGAGGCCTGACCACTCACCAGAGGAGGCAGGTGCTACCTTGCCACGTGTGCTTGCCATTGGCTTCTTAACACCTCTGCAGCCCAAGGCCTGTTTCCCTCGTGTGCCTGCAGTTCCTCAGGAGCAGGGCTCCTGGGAGCTGTAGGTCTGCTGGAGCCTCTGCTTCAGCTCCCTGGCCTGCATGACCTCAGACCTGTTACCTCGCTGCTCTCGGCCTGTTTTATGTTCTGCAAGGTCCCCTTAAGCTTCTGTGGACTTCGGTTACTTTTCCAACCTGAGAAAAGGAATGTTATCATTTTCCCTTTTCAAGAATTGGAAAGGGCTGTGTGTGTGTACCTGAGAAAAGGAATGCTATCATTTTCCCTTTTCAAGAATTGGAAAGGGCTGTGTGTGTGTACCTGAGAAAAGGAATGCTATCATTTTCCCTTTTCAAGAATTGGAAAGGGCTGTGTGTGTGTACCTGAGAAAAGGAATGCTATCATTTTCCCTTTTCAAGAATTGGAAAGGGCTGTGTGTGTGTGTGTGTGTGTGTGTGTGTCTATGTTTAGTTCTCCTACAGTGGAGGAGCAGCAATGCTTTGTAATTTATGATCCCTTCTGGATGGTGGCCCAGCTTTAAGCTCAGAACCAACCGTTAAAACTCTATGAAGGGACCTATTCAAGGGCCATCCGGAGGTGAGCCTGTCCCAAGAGCAGGATTGCCCCAGCTGCCAAGGTCGCATCACCAGCACCTCCTGCCACGCCCCCGTCAGGGACCATGATCCCATGTATCTTCATGTGAACAGCACAACCTTCTCCAGAGGAGGTCCCCTGTGGGCAGGTGTCCTGGGCCAGATGGGTGAAACCTGGGCACTCAAGGCAGTGGTGGTAAAGCAGACTGCTCTGGGCTTAGCTACGGGGGCAGTGGTAGTTTCCAAGGCTTGTAAGAGCACATTTTGGGGGGTCACTTTCTTTTCCTATTCTCTATGTATATAAAAAAACGAAGTGAGACATTACATGTTGATCTTAGGATGCCTCTATCCAGGCAAAACCTCCGTGAGGTGCAGTGGGTAGGGCCTTGGGTCCCAGCCGGATGCGCCAGCCCACCGCCTGCATCCCTTCTGGGCAGTGTGAGAAGAGCTCCGCACTCAGGACCCTCAGCCCACCTCTGGACTGGACAGGGATGAGGGGTCTTCCTTACACTTCCAGGCTGACTTCCTTCTGCCCCAACCCCAATCCACCCACCCTCTCATCCCCTCTCCAGGAGACTCAGCCATGTGAACTTCGCGAGGGGGAAGAGAGGAAATAGAGTGGCTGTTATTTCATGGAACAGAAAAAAGCTACACCTTGGAGGTGGATGATCGATATTATTATAAGCGAGGTGTAGCTCAGGGCAGGTGAGTGGTGTGCTAATGAGACGCCACCTCTGCTTCCTGACAGATGACTGTCATTGTTCAAATGCTGCCGTCAGCGTGATTGATGGCTGGGTCATCCTGCCCCGCAGTCGGAGCGCACTGTCTTCTCTCTTCTGCTGATGTCTCTAATCTGCTGACCTGAGGATGACCCAGCAAAGGTGGAGCTGAAATTAACATGTCATTTTCTCTAGTTAAATTAAAGGGGGGGGGTGGCAGAGAGAAGGAAGGAAAATTCGAGACAGAGAGGATGTACATGGTGCAGCAGCGAAGACAGGAATCCTGCAGAAAGCCCCCACGTGTCTTGGGCTAACACGTTTCTCATAAAGATTGAAAACACATGTTAATGCTCACTTACGTCGTGTCAGCTTAGCCCATCACCAAAGGCACTCAGGATCTGTGCAAAGGAGGGCAGTGTGGCAGCTCCTGGATAGAGGCATGTGCTGGTCAGCTGGCCCATCTGGTGGGCACTAGCCATCCACTCAGCAAGGCCTTGGAGATGGCTGATCTTCTGCCAGTCACTAGTCTGCCTTCACCAAAATCTTTTTTTTACAAAATGTTTTCACATTGAGCATCGAATGCCAAGTACAGGACTCCTGGACCATTGGAGCTGGAAGCTCCAGATAAATCCATTTTGCTTCTGGGTTCCTGTCCTCCACCATGGGCGACCCTGGGCCCTGGGATTATCCCATGCAGGTAGTGAGTGACAAGTAGCAGCACAGCTGGTGGAACCAACTTCTTCTCAAGCCTTTCTCCTTTTTCTTTGGAAAATAAGCTTGGAGCACTCTTCCCCTCTGCCGTGTCAGGCTTGCTCCTCCCCTGGCTTCACGCAACGGTGACGGCTTCCACTTCATGGCGGTGGTCTTCCCGGGCAGTGTGCTCCTGCACTGCCCATCAGCTGACCTGTGTGCCATGGAAGAAGGAAGGGTTTTCTCATTCATCGTCTTCAGACATCTTGGAACTTTTCTGTCGTCTTCATGTCGTCTTGATGCAGGTCCAGCGATATGTGGCCACTCGGTGGGCGAAGATGACGTGTGGTTCAGTGGTAAGGAGGGGGCAGGAGAACTTCATGGTCCTCACACAGTCAGGCAGTTTCCAAGGTAAATACCAAAAACAAGTCCAAAGACTAAGAAGTATTTAACAAGGAGAGACTGAGCCATACTCCTGTACTGTAAGTAGAGCTCACCCCTCCCCATACATGATAGAGATGGTGTGAACAGCAAAGGCGGTAGATCACCATATGGCATTATATCATGGATTTCTCTCTTTAAACTGGTCTGTGCACAGAGAGATATTGTCCAGGTCCCTGTGCAATTGTCCAGATCCCTTTGGAGATGGATATTACTCAAAATGAGCACCACAAAGTTCAAGTTGCATAACTCTGACTTGTGACTGGCTATTTAGATCTTGCTTAGAGATATTTTGGACCTTCTAAGACAGTTCTGACTTCAAGTAATTTAAAAATTTTCCAGTAAAGCAATTTAGTAACAGTATAATGAAATGATGAATATTTATATAAATTAGTTCATAAATCACTAAAAGTCCCCTGTTAGACTTGATATTCCAAAATTTGATCCATAAATGGCAATAATTCTGTAACAAATTGACAAACTGTATCATCATCTTTAGCAAAGTTGTCAAGGTTCCATTTACTTCTGAGAATTAGTCTTGTCTGGGACCTCTAGTCAGGTCAAAGGGAGTCCTTATTTGCTTCAAATCCAGGAGGCATTTAGCAAGTGTTTATAGAGCACCTGCCACGTCCTAGGCCCAGCCTATTCATGTCTGGGTTTAGGTACCTGCAAAGTCTGACAAAAGCAATCAAAGTCAGGTAAGTGCCAGCTAAAGAGGGGCTGGAACCTGTGTGTCACAGCTGGTGGGCTGTGCCATGTGGTCAAAGCTGCCTAGCTGGGGGAAACGGGGCTGGGGGCCCCAGGGACAGCCTTCTCTGATCTGCAGGTGGCCCATCTGGGATGTCAGGCATTGGCCTGACGATCTGAAGCACCTTCACCACAGCCACATTCTGTGGCTGTGCACTGCATGCATTCTGTCAAAAACTGCAGGAAAGGGCTAGAAACTAGTGAGCAACTGGGGGGCATTTTCCCTTCTGGATTAGAAATACAATCAGAGGTATGAAAACTCACGTGTGCAGTGCATGTTGGGAATGAGAGTGATACTCACCGAGTGTGTAATCCATTTGTGTTTGGGCTGGAAACTGACTTTTTTCATTTCTGGGACAAGCCACTTAATCACATTTGAGCTCAAAGCTCCGGCTGGCAAGGAGGGCTGGTGTTCAGGAACAATGGCGCGCTGTCGTTCCTGAAGGTGCGGCCCTGCTTGTTCAGCCTGGTCCTTGATGCACAGGCTCAGCGGAGCCTCGAGATACGAGAGAATGAATCTGTCAGATCCATTTTTCTTCTTTTTCTTGAGGGTGAATTTATTTTTCATGTTTTGAAAGGAGCGTGTGACCATGTTGCGACAGAGTCCTTTTTCCCCTGGACTCATATTTCCATTTTCATTCCTAACAAAGCACACATTTGGGTCTCGGTATCGCGTTGGTTCATCTCTCTCTGTCTTCAGAGTCCTTTTGCATTTCAGACTCTATGCCAAGGAGGGAACTGTGGTGAATGCAGCTCATAATGATGATGGATTACAACGTGAGGCGTCCTGGCCGGTGAGCTGGCCAAATCACCCAAGCCTGCCATGGTGCTCACTCTGGTCTGAATTATGGGGAAGAGGAGTTTTGGAATCTTTTCTGGGCTTGTGCAATGAATGAGCTTCATTAGAGGCTAGAAACCTTGTAGGAAATGGCGATCCTGTGGAATCAGACATGCAGCAAATGGGGGTCCAGCTGGGTTTGGCTGACACCCAGAGGCCCAGAAAGACTCACAAACATGGAGGGGCCCTGTGGGGCCCTGTGCTGTCCCCTCCTGCAGACTGCACTTCTGTTGCCTGGGTGTGGGACTGCTGAGTGGCACAATTTCCCCTTTCAACTCAGGTGACACTTGGCAACTTTGTCCCCTCCCCGGCCCCACCATAACCATGTCATTCGTTACCCACCTGAAAACTTCAACTTGTTGCCAGCCTATGGAAGGTTGCCACCGTGATGGCTGGGACGTGAGGTGCCCCTCTAAAGCTCCTGTGTTAAGCAGGAGGTGACATAGTTCGCTCAGGAGAGCTGTAGCCCCATCGGTGGGTCCGTCCATCTGGCAGCTTAATAAGTTGAAAGGACTAACTGGGTGGTAACCGTAGGCAGGTGGGCTGTGGCTGGAGGAGGTGAATCGCTGGGGGCTGCCCTCGGGGACTTGTCCTCGTCTCCTCCCCGCCCCCTCCCTGCCTGTCCTGCGCTGAGCGACTTCCCTCCACCTGGTCCTGCCATCACACATGGCCTTAGCTCCGGCCCAAAGCAATGCAGTCGGCTGGCCACGGACTGAGCCTCTGAAACCATGAGCCAAAAGAAACTTTCACCACCATGGACCTGCCTCCCCTAATTGGTGCTCACCGTGGTTTGCTCCCATGTCTTTGGGGTTTCCACTGGTGACACTCTGCCGTTTACTCTTCTTTGTCCTTAACCCCCCCCCCCTCTTCCCTCGCGGACACTTCCTGTCTCACTCACCCTGTTAGCCCTTCATTGGCGGATGTCCTGGGCCTCAATCTCTCTTCTTTCCTTACAGCTGCCTGCTGGCCCCAGGGCGGCTGCTGAATGCAGCGGAGGGGAGTCTGTGCCCACGGTGTCTCCACTCTGGCTCCGTAGGCTCCAGGGGGCCTATGTTTTAGGGCAGGGACAGTCCGGTGGGCAAGGTTTGTCTCGCCCAAGTGCTGCCCTTTGATCTCCTGGCAGTGGGGGAATCTGGCCTTGAGGGGGCTCTTCAGGTTCCATAGCAGAGGAGCAGGTGGATGGATGTCACACCCCAGCTGCACTCTGCAGAGACAAATCCCCAAAGGACATTAGGGTGCTGTGAGAAGAGGAATGGAATCGAGGCCCCAATATAAAAAGTGCCCCCATAAATTGGGGCCCCCACATAAAAAGTGGCTACAACAAGTGCTTTTCTTGTAAGCTCACCCGAGAACTTTCTGATTTTTTCTAAGATCAAGAGGGCAACGTAACCAGTGTCACACCCTGGGGAGAGCTCTGCAATGCCGCTAGGTGGCTTGGAACTGGCTGACTGCAAGGACCAGAATAGACAGGAGCCCTTGAAGCAATCTGAGTGAGAGGGTGTGAACTCGGACAGGAGCATGTGACTGACAGGTGTGGGTGACTGAGGAAGTGTGAGGGGCGGGGATAAGGACCAGAGGATCATGGGGGCAAGGGACAGCAATGTCATGCAGATTGTGCAGGGCCACTCCCATTGTGAAGTCCACGGGATGATAAATGACAGACATTCATGGGGCTCAAAATAAGGTCCACAGGTGCCACCGTGCCTGCGATTCCACCTCCTACAGGCTGGTGTGCTGTCCCTGGGTGGTGGCTCCAGAAGACACTCGTTTGCTGGGCTACAAAACAGGCCCTTCCTGGGTCTCCCTCCCTTGGTCCCCTGGTCCGGATGAAGTGCAACCTAACACCGTCCCCTCCCTTCTGTGCCTGAACTCTCTCAAGCTCTAACTGTACTGCCAGTTTCTTAGTTTTCCCTTCATTTCTTTTGTCTTGGACAAGCCGTCCTGAGCTGTCCAGGCTGTGATGACCACAGGTGCACGGCAGTCTCAGGAAATGATGCAGACGGTCCTTTCTCCTCTGTGCTGTGGCTCCCCAATGGTATCGTGACCCCGTGTGACATCACGGCAGGAAGTGGGCGTCAGCACACCCGTCTGGCCCAGTCAAGTGTCTGTTTTCCTGGCATTTGTTGGTGTGTGTGTGTGTGTGTGTGTTTAGCTTTGTGCGACTTTACTGCATGTGCAGGTTTGTGTGTTCACCACTACCGCGAACATCCCGCACAGTTCCGTCCCCACCAGGCTCTCGTGTCGCCCCTCCACATCCACAGCCCTGACTCCTGGCAACCTGAGTCTGTTGTGCATTGCTATTATGTTGCTACGTAAGTGGAATCCTGCCACTTATCATCTTTTGAACTAGCTTTTCCCTCTCAACAAAACTTGGCAGAGACTCACCCAGGTTGTCACATGCACCCACAATGCACTGTTTTCCTGGCTGGGTAGTACTCCAGGGTGAGGACTTGCTGTGCTGTGTTGCATTCACTCACTGAAGGACATCTCACGTGTGAAGCTGCTGTGAGTGATCCTCTGGGAACAACCTTTCATTTTCCTGGGATAAATGCCAAAAGGTCCGGTTACTGGGTCATGTGGTAATTGTCCTTTTAGTTTTATTGGAAATGACCAAACTGTTTCCAGAGTCCCTATGCCGTTACACATCTCCACCAGCAGAGTTCGGGTGATACAGGTTCTGTGCAGCTTGCATGGAAACTTGGGGACTTCGGGGCTTTGACTATTTGAGCCATTCTGATGAGGTGTCGCGTGAGCTCATGGTGGTTTGAAACTGACTCCCGAGTGACTCAGGCTGTGGAACATTATCATGTGTAAGTGGCCATCGACATTTCTTCCTGGGTGAAATGTCTGATTGGGACTTGGGTTCATTTTCTAGCTGGATTGTGGGCTGCCTTACTATTGATTTTTGAAAACTCTTTATATACTGTAGACATTAGACACTTAATAGATGTGTGGTTTGTAAACATTTATTCTCATAGGTTGTTTTCTTATTCTCTTAAGAAGTTCTTTCACTAAGCAAAATTTAAAACGTTTTCCTGAAGTTCATTTGTCAGTTTTCCCTATAATGATTATGCTTCTGGTGTTAAGTCTAAGAACTCTTTGCCTAACCCTAAATCCTGAATACTTCCACCTTCATTATTTTCTAAAACATTAGAGTTTTATGTGTTACTTTTAAGTTCATGATTCATCCTGAGGTAGTGTAGTTTTTGCATAAGGTATAGACTGAGGGTTATTTATTTTGCCTGTGGATGTCCACTTGTGTTGACACAGTTGGTTGACGGTGCTATGAATGCCATCCTTCTCTCCATGAAATGCTTTGGCACCCCTACCAACCCCCTGGGCCTATTTATGTGCATTTGCCTGTGGGTTCTGTATTTTAATCCACCATTTAATCCACCAGTTCCTTACCAACACCACACTGCCTTGATTCTGTAGCTACAGAGTAACTCTCAATATTGGGCCAACTAATTCCTCCCACATTATTTTTTTTTCCCCAAGATTATTTCAGCTGTTCTAGAGCCTGTACTTTTTCCATATAAATTTTAGAATGAACTCGTCATTGTTTCTAGAAAGCCTGAGTGGGATCTTGATAGAAATTGCATGAAAATTATGGATCAGTATGGGGAGAATTGACATCTTGCTGGACTGAATATTATAGTACATGTGCTTAGTTCTTCTTTCATTTCTTCCATGTGTGTTCCAAATTTTCCAGTATGTGAATCCTACACAAGTTTCGTTAAGTTCATACCTCTAAAGTAAGTTTAAGTTTATATCTTTCATTGTGCTTGAATTGATTGCAAATGGTATTGTGTTTTAAATTTATATTTCCATTTGTTCATTATTGATATTTCAAAATGTGGTTGACATTTTTGGGTTGATACCATACCCTGCAAATTTACTAAACTTGCCTTTCAGTTCTAGGAGTTTTCTTGTAGATTCTTGAACATTGTCTATGAAGAAAATCCTTTCATCTACAAATACAGAGTTTGGGTAATTCTAATTTATGTGATTTTTGTGTACTTTGTTTTCTTGTCTTATTGTAGTTGCTAGGATTTCTAGCAGTATGTTGAGTATGAGAGGGGAGTGGGTGAACACCCTGGCCATGTTCTTAATCTCAGGACTCCATCACTGAGTTTTTTCCATTAAGTATGGTGTTGGATGTAGATTTTGTGAAGATGTTATTTATCAGTTTGAGTAATTTTCCTTGTATTCCTGGTTTATGAGAGTTTTTTAAAAAATCATGAATGGATTCCAAATAGTCAAAGAATATATTCTTTACTATTTTAATTTGTTAAGGTTTGCTTTATGGCCCACCATATCTGTGTATGCTCTTTTCTCTTGATAACTCTTCCATGAGTTCTTCAAAACAACACCACACAAAACCAAACCAAAGGTTTATTCTGTGTGTTACGACTGTTGAGTAGAGTGTTCTGTACATGTTCCTCTGTGGATTGTGTCACTCAGACCTACGTCCACACTGATTTTCATTATAATTTGCATGTAATGTGGTGTGGAAGTCTCCAACTACAACTGTGACTTTTTCTGTTTCTCCTTTTAGCCCTACCAGGTTTTGTTCAATGAATTTTGAGATTCTATTGTTTGATACATACGTATTTAGGATCATTACATTTTCCTGGTGGATGAATGACTTTATCATTTTTGTATTGTCCCTCTTTATCTCTAGTAATTTCTTTGCTCTGAAGTTTATCTGATGTTAATATAGTTATTTGTACTCTTTGTGGATAAATGTCTTCACTGTATTTCTTTTTATATCCTGTTACTCTTAATTCATATTTGAATTTGAAATGCATATATTTGAGTTCTGTTTTGCATCCATTGAGTCAAGTGTCAATCTCTGCCTTTTTCTTAGGGTGTTGAGACTATTTATACTTAAAATAATTGTTAAGATGATAAGACTTAGGCATGCCATTTTGTTACTTATTTTGTGTTTCATTTTTTCTTTTTCTTTTTCTTTTTGCCTTCTCTTCCTGTTTTCTTGCCTTCAGGTGGATTACTCCAACAAGTTTCAGGATCCCAGCTTAATTTATGTGTAGGGCTTTGAGTGTTTCTGTTTATACAGTTTTCTTGATGGTTGCTCTGGGTGTTAGAATATACACACATGACTTATTATTGTGTACTGGTATTAACATTTTACCACTTTGACTAAGGATGGACACCTTACTTTTACATGGGTCACTTTCCTTTATCCACATTTAAGTATTATTTTCTTCTGTGTCAGATTGTATTACAATATTTGTTTTAACCATCATATATTACTTTAAAAAGTTTGAGGAAAAATATAGTCTATTTTATGTTTTTATGTGATGATGTGTGAGATGCTCTCATTCTCCTTCCTTCCTCCCTCCCTCCCTCCCTCCCTCCCTCCTTCCTTCCTTCCTTCCTTCCTACCTTCCTTCCCTCCTTCCTTCCTTCTTTCCTTCCACCTCACATTTCCTTCTTTGATTCTTAATCCTGCTTGCAGGATTAAGTTTACCTATGCTTTGATAGTTGATTTGCTAGTCAGACATTCCTTTCTTCCCCTTTGTCTGAGAATATTTTTATTTCTCCTTCCTCCCTGAAGGACAGTTTTATAGGCTGATATTTCTTTCCTTGTATGCTTGAACAATATCATGCCACTTCTTCAGCCTCCAAGTTTCTTTGAGAAAAATGTCATGACTTGAATTCACCTTCTTCTATGGTAATGTATTATTTCTGTTTTCCAGATTTATCCTTTGTCCTTAGCATTCAGCAATTTAATCAGACTATACCTTCTCATGGGCTTCTTTGGGGTCAGCATACATGAGTTTTTTCAGTTTCTTCAAGGTCTATGTTTAAGGTATTTATCAAATTTGGGAAGTTTTCTTCCATTATTTGCTTGATTATTCTTTCAGCCCAAAATTTCTCCCCTTACTTTCTAAGAGGGTATGATACAAATGTTGAATCTTGTGTTGTTGGTGTAGGTCTCTGAGTTTCTGTTCTGTTATTCTTTTCCCTGATTCTATCCTCTCTCTTGTCTACCACTGACCACTCAACTAGTTTGGAAATTTCTGTTATTGTATTTTCAATCCTCTTTAGTTTTTTTTTTTTTCATTGATGAGTTCTATTTCTTTCCTGAGATGTTTCTCTTTTTATTTGTTTTAAGAGGTGTTTTAATTGTGTATTGAAGTTTTCCTTTCCCCTCTCCTTTCTTTTCTGTGGTGCTGGGCATGTTACCCAGGGCCTCATGCATGCTAGGCAAGTGCTCTACCATTGGACTATGCTTCCACCCCTATTGAGGTTTTTGTATGAAGGGTGCTTTAAAATCCTTGATAGATGATGCTGATACCTAGTTCACCCAGATGTTAGCATGAGTCTGTTTGACTTTTTTCAATCAACTTGTGACTTTCTATTTCTGAGTATGTTGAGTGTGTGATCTTTTATTGTATTCTGGGCATTTTGACTATTATGTTTAAAGTTGTTGAATCTTTTTAAAATATTTTATTTTTAAAGGCAGTCACCTGCATGCAGATCCTCACCTACTGTTGTAGGCAGTGGTTCCAATGACAATTTAAATTTCAGACGCTTTGTGGTATACTTTTGGCCTGCGTGTTTGTCTTGTGTTCCTGGGGCTGCTATTAATTCCTACTGGTGTTTTCTAGAGTGAAAGGAAAAACAGAGGAAAAAAGCAGAGGAAGAAAAGCAGAGGTAGAGTCCCCAGGCTGAGCCACCTGGTGCCTCAGTTAAGGGAGCAGAGTCCCTGGCCTGAGAGGACAACAGGGTTTCCACACCTGGCCACTTGTGACTGTGAGATTCCCTTGCTCATGCTGTCTGGTGTCTCTGGTTGGGAGAGGGAGTCTCAGACCTAGCAGAACTCAGAGTGCCCTTCACAAGGTTATGGGAGAGGAAAAGGGACAAAACCTCAGCCATTGTGTGGAAGGAGAGTTGCCAACAAGGGAGAAGAACAAGGTGAGCCGGGCACAGTGGTGCACGCCTATAATCCCAGCACTTAGGGAGGCTGAGACAGGAGAATCACGAGTTCAAAGCCAGCCCCAGAGAGGTGCTAAGCTACTCAGTGAAACCCCATCTTTAAATAAAATAGAAAATAGGGCTGGGGATGTGGCTCAGTGGTCAAGTGCCCCTGAGTTCAATCCCAGGTACCAAAAAAAAAAAAAACAAAAAAAAACCAGAGTCACAAGGTGGAGAAAAATTGGACATATTAAGCTTAGATCTAAGAAGACAGCCTTTTAGAATTCTTAACTGTAGGAAATTCTGGTAAAATCTCAAGATCCCTAAGAAGTTGCCTCATATCTGGATGGACAAAGACCACAGCAGCGCTGGGGACATAGAAACAACACCAGGAAGACAGGTGATCTTTCCAGCCTATGAATACTGTCATTCAAGTGATGGGCAACCCAGGCAGAAGAGGTCCACTGGCTCAGCCAACACTGACTCGCCAACAGCAAATGTATTTAATTCACTGTGGTTGCTTGACTAAGTAGAGTAATGTTGGAATACAAGAAAATTTAAATCATTCAGATGTGTTGAAGGAAAAGGTAATTTTCATGTATGGTAGAGTATTTTCAATAACACCAGCATTATGTACTATCTTTTACTAAGCTTTATTAAAGCAGCTCCCTTTGCAAGTCATAAACATGCAGTATATGGAGTCCTTCAGAGCTTTCATGTATGGCTGTCTGGACTGAACTTGGTTTGTACTTTCTTAAATATACTTCATTTAATGAATTGTGCTTTGACACAGTGTTTTAGTCAACTTGTGTTGTTGTGAACAAAAGACCTGACAAAAACAATGTAGAGGAAGAAAAGTTTATTTTGGGGTCAGGGTTTTAGAGGTTTAGTCCATGGTTGGCCAACTTCATAGCTCTGGGCCCAAGCTGAGGCAGAACATCTTGGTGATAAGGAATAGAGAAGAAAAGTAGCTCAGGAATTAACAACCAGGAAACAGAGAGAGCTCTGCTCACCAGAGACAAAATATAAACCCTAAAGGCACACCCCAATGGCTTCCTCCTCCAGCCACACCCTACCTACTGACAATTAACACCCATTTAATCCATATCAGTGGACTAATCCACCTATCAGATTACAGCTCTCATAATCTAATCATTTCACCTCTGAAAATTCTTACATTGTCTCTTACATGACCTTTTGGGGGACACTTAATATCTAAACCATGATATGCTGCTATCCATCATAATACTATAAAATTATTTTTTTCTGAAAATTCCTTAAATTACATAAATTTCACATTTCAAAAAATAACAATGATTTTCTAAAAATGCTTGTAAGTATTGCCTATAAATACGATGGCCTGTAGCCTCCAAGTTAACGTACTGCTAATGTCAGCGTCGGCAGGGGGCACAGTGGCAGGACTATGTAGCGCTGCTCCTGGAAGGAACACCCAATGTGAACAGCAGCCTTAAAACCTTCCATACATTGCTGCTATAATAAGCAACAATTTTTTTTAAGTGAGGATTCAGAGATTATCTTAGAAAGAATTGCTGGAATTTATTTGATAGATTGGGAACTGTCCATAGGTACTTGTGGAAAGAGACCAGGCCTGAAGAGAGAGGTCGCAGCCCTTGTTCTGTGCTGGACGATTCTCAGGATCCTACTGAGGACGGGGGAACAGGCGAGGCCGGCACTGGCTGCAGGCGGGGTGGCACGGGGCACCTGGGCTCGGCTCTCCCTGCCTCCTGCTTTCTGCAGCATTTTGTTCCTCCTCCCCAATGGCTTCAGGCCTTGGGCCGTGTAAGCACTGAGCCATATTTTTTGAGAAATATGCAAACAGGAGCTTGTGGTCACAATTAACCTGATCATATTTTAACAGCTCTGAGTGCAGTTCTATATGTGTTTCTATCCACCCAGGAATTTAAATTAAAGAGAATTTAAACCTGGGTAAGCCACTGACCTAAACACAGAAAGTCCCTAAAGCTACCCATGCTGAATGTTGCAGGAAATAGATGTACACTCAGGTCTAGTGAGTCACACATCCAAGGACGCGTGCTAACTTTCATGATTTTCTCTGGGTTGGAACAGTCTCATGGCCTTGGCAAATGATTTCCTGTAAGGCACAGTGATGGTTCAGAAGGTTGACATCCACAGAGCAGACTCAGACCCTTGACACTGGAACCAGCTGAAAAGGTAACAGTATGTTTACTTGTTTCAGGGTGGCGGGAGGATAATGATTTGGGGTATATCTAGAATTTGAAGGATCTCTTTCCCCCTCCCTTCCTCTTTCTCCCTCCCCTCCCTCATTTTTCCCTGAAAGCAGGCCTCAGAATTCTTTTAATTGTGTCAAATTATTTTTTAAGTAAAAAGCTGCAATATCTGAATTCAACTCAAAAGAGCCTGGAAATTCTGGGTGAAGGCAGGAAATCCTGCTTGAGCTCTGGCCTAGATGCCTGGCTAAGTGCCAGAAGAAACAACATGCCAGAACGTTTCTTGGATTTTGTGACCTTGGCTCTGATCTTGGTTGCTTTAGGAATTCAAGGAAAGATGGTGGAAAACTGTGCTGACTGCTAAAGGTACAGGTGAAACTCCATGTGCATACCTAGAATCCCCCATGGCTCCATATGTCTATGCAGAAGCTATTCTGATGTTATTTCTGGGACTCAAGAACAGTGTGCTATTACTGTACAGTTTTTCAGTCTGTCCTGTGGTTCCTGAAATTCTACCTATTCTATGACGCTTTCCTAAAGTAACATCATTTTTCCCTAATATTGTCACTATAGAAACTTTAAAACATACAGACATAGATGATAAACAAAAGAAACTCATAATTCCAATATGTGAAATGAAAAGTGATATTGAATTTTTTATCTTCTGATCATTTAGTGAGGCTTAATTTTTCATAAGTTACTCAATGATTATTTGCATGTATGTATGAAAATTTTATGTTAATATACAGGGTTTTTTTCATTTTTATTATTTCCTTTATTCTATAGTAACTCTCTCAATATTAAGAATATTCCCTGAGGGAAGTGACATCAGCAAGGTAGAACAGGCGACAACCCAAGGCAATCATAATCTGGCACACATTCATGTAAAAAGTGCAGGAGCTTTGGAACCAAGGTAGGAAGTTGTAAAGACCTGGTGGAATCCAAGACCAAGGAGGGGTCATTAGAGAAGGCAGGCCCTTACCCTGACTAACTGTGGCTCTGCATGGAGATCTGGAAACTGTCCTATAACTCAGAACCTCATTTGGCTTTGGTCCCACCAAATAGCACCATCTCACAAAGGAAGAGTCACATCCACTGTGCCTCAGGTACTAGGTTCACTGACTCTGTTCCTGGCTGGGACATGGTTCCAAACCCTCTTACCCGTGGTGTTAGGGCAATCCTGTCCAGGGATACTGCACGACACACACTTGACCATGCTCCTGAAGTTAGGCCTGCTGACTTTGGTGAACCTTGAAATGACTTCTGACAGGGCTTCAGTTCTCCATAGCCACAGACTTGGGTCACTTCTGCTTACTCAGCAACTAATCAGAACTTCTTCATCTGTGTCTTCAGAGGCAGGCCCATTCACCTTGGTCCAACTATAGATCCCAAAGTGGCCCTGTGACTTAGTCCCAACCTCTGTTTGCTGTAGTTTATAGCCAGTCCAACCCATCCAGTCTAACCCTCATCCAATGATCCAGAGAGAGCCATCCTTGTGACTAGTAGAAGCCATATCTATCTATATACCTGATAACAGGCTTTCTATCTGTGGTTTTAACTAAAGACTTTGAAGTAGATTGTTTTCCCAGTGCTACCTTGCTCATGATGGCCATGGAGGCAATTCAGTACCCCCAGGAAACAGAGGTCCATGCAAGCACAAGCTCCTAGTAACAGACCTGTGAACTGCAGACTCCAATGCAGATCCAGCTGCAGCCACAAGACCTGGCACCTACCCTACATAATTTTAATACTGAAGAAAATCCTGTCAGCTGTTCTGTTAAATCTCCATACAACAGAATAAAGCCTTTATCTGTTGAAACAAGTCTGTAAAAACTGAAAGAGGTGTTTGCTCTTCCAAATGCATAGACACCAGTGAAAGACTTCATGGATTACAAACAAGCAATCATATCAACAGGACAGCACCAAAATAAATTAATACAGCTCTAATAACTGTCTCCAAATAAATGAATATCTTTGAATTGACACAGTATTCCAAGCAGTTATCTTAAAGAAGTTCAATGAAATGCAATAGAACACAGGTAGACAAGTAAATGAAATCAGGCAAGCAATGCATGAATGAAATAAAGTTTAGTAAAGACAAAACAAAAGTTTAGGAAAGACATAGAAGCCATAAAGATACTAAATAGAAATTCTGAACCTGAAAAATACAATGATAGAACTGAAAAATGCAATAGAAAGCTTAAATAGTGGCTTCCATCTTGTAGAAGAAAGAATGAACTTGAAGACAGGTCATTTAAAATTAGTCAGTTAGAGGAATGACGACCACAAACAGGAGTGAGAATAAAGAAAGTATATGAAGGCTATGGGACACCATTTAAAAGAACAAATACATTCATTATGGAAGCCATAGAAGGAGAAGTTACAATGAAAGAAGCAGAAAGCTAATTTAAATAAATAATGGATGGAAACTTTCCAAATACTTGAAAATATATGGATATCCAGATTCATGAAGCTCACAGAATCCCAAGCAAGATCAATCTAAGGATTATGCTGAGACCCATTATAATCAAAAATTCTAAAGTCAGTGACAGAGAATTTTGAAAGCAGAAAGAGAAGAACTATCATATACAAAGGAATGTCCAAAGGGCTATCAGTGAATTTCTTAGCAGAAATCTTGCAGGGCAGGAGGGAGTGGGATACAGTTTTTACAAGTGCACATGGAACATTCTTTAGGATAGACTGTATCTTTGACCACTGTGTTAGTCATCAGAGTTCTCTTGAAGAACAGAATCAACAAGAAATGTAATTATATAAAGGGGATTTATTAGGTTGGTTTATGCAACCAGAAATTGGATAGTCTACAATGGCCATCTGCAGGTGAGCTGGAAGATCTAGTAGCTGTGTAGTCTAAGAGCCTGAAGCCCAAGGTAAGAGGGATGAATGAGGCTACCCTAGTATGAGACCAAAGGCTTCTGGAGAATCATTTTCAGAGTCCACTTTGTAAGAGTGAAGATGCGAAAGTCTGAAATCCTCAGATGATTGCAGCAGCAATCAAGAAACCATTCAAGAAGAATCAAGCTTGTGTCTTAAAGAGTCCATTTCATCATTATGTCAAATCAGCTGCTTCAGGATGGTGGGGAACACGGTAAGACCAGTGAATCCCATGAGCATGAGCCCATTGCCTCACTTCTTTGGCCTTGAAATGCGTTCCTAGGTCTGAAGCAATGCTGTGCGGAATATCATAACAATGGATAAGGTATTTATAACACCATAACAAAGTCTACGGATGGTAGTTTTGGCTGAAGCACTAAGTACAGGGAAGGCAAATCCATACCCAGAATAAGTGTTTATTCAGTAAGGACAAACAGCTTCCCCTTTCATGATAGAAGTGGCCCAATATAATCAACCTACCACCAGGGTCCTGGCTGATCTCTCTGGAGAATGATGTCATATCAGGGCTTAGTGTTGATCTCTGCTGCTGGCGAAGTGGGCACTCTGCAGTAGAGGCAGCCAAATCAGCCTTGGTGAGTCGAAGTCCATGCTGCTGAGCCCAGGCATAACTACCATTCCTGCCACTGTGACCACTGTGTTCATGAGTCCATTGGGCAATGACAGTGGTGGCTGGGGAAAGAGGCTGCCACGAAACATATTTTAATAAGTTAAATTATTTTTAAGTCATATAAAGTATCTTTTTTGACTGCAATGATATGAAACTAAAAATCAGTATTGGGAAAAAACTGGAAAATTCATACCATGTGGAAATAAAGCAACATGCTGCTGAACAACCAATGAAACTGAAGGTCATTATGTTAAGTGAGGTAAGCCAGACACAGAAAGATGACATACTGTGTGATCTCACTTACATGTACACTCTAAAAAGTCACATTCATAGAAACAGAGAAGAATGGTAGTTATCAGGTGCTGGGAAGTGGGGGAAATAGGGGGCCTTGGTCAATGTACAGACTGTGATTTGTCAGATGAATAAGTTCTGGAGATCTAATATATATGTTTATCTTATACATAAACAAATAAATAGCTCAGTCAATAAATGGGCTGAAGGCACTGTTTTTGATCCAGGCCCCTCTGAATGGTCACTTCCAGCCAGCAGGTGGTCTGCCTTGCTCGTCCTTTCCTTCAGGGACCTATGCAGTCTGCGTGCTGGGACGTCTTTCCCGGGTGACGACTTCAGGACTCTTCCATCAGAGACGGGCCTTCCCAGGGCCTGCTCTCTCCTGGCTGGTCCCCTACATGGGCTGCTCTGCAGGCTGTGGCCTCCCCAGCCAGCTCCACTTCATGGAGCACGCTCTGCACTGAGCTGAGGGCCTGCCCAGCAAGCTGCTTCTCCCAAGGTGCAGCGTCATCTGCCACCTTGGTCAGATGCCACTCTTGTCTCTGCTGTGGCTGTTTACACTGACTGCGTTTATAAATGGATCTTGCAATGACAGAAACAGAAGACCTTCTTCAGATTGTTTATTATTCTTCAACCAAATTTTAGATTCTCTAAATTCCTAGTACTCCTCAAGATACCCTGCGTGATAGAAACGTGTTAAATAAATTTGTAGAAACATAAATAAGGTAAAGATATGTACTATAGTATAATGTGGTGCTGATTAAACACGCATAGATCTTCTGGGAACTGGCCTATGGTCGTACCGATTCTGGAAATCATATTAATAAAGATGTAACCCCAATGGGAATGCCAGTAAACTTGGAAGGTTTCTGGCAATCATGCAAACGTGAAGTTGGACCCACGGCTCAGTCACGTGAAACACCGAGAAGAGACCCTCCGCGAGGTCCCCAGGCGCTGTGTCCCCTGGGAGCACACGCCACTCTGATTGGAGTCAGAGGTTTGCTCCGGCACGTCTTTCTCTGCCTTTAGAGTCAGTCCAAGCCCAGGGCGCGGAAGCTCTCCTGGTGTTGACACTGGGGCAGGGCAGGCCAGTGGATCTCCGTCCTTCCTGAAAATGGGTTCAGGAGTACACACATGCCCACGCTCACACGCATGCACGCTCACATGGGCATACGTGGGGGACAAGCGCACACACGCATTGGTGTATAAATTCAGATTGGAAGGGCTTTTGAAAGAAGAAGCAGGCCACGCTCCGAAAGGAATTAGACTTTGAATCCGAGTGGAAGTCTAAGTCCACACAGCCAGACCCAGCAAGGCGGCTACAGAACCCTTCTAGGGAAAGCGTCCCACTTCCCCATAGCACGCATGTCCCTACAACGCAGCAGCTCCGTCAGCAGGGCCCTGTGGCTGGGCATTGTTCTGGGAGCTGTTCCGTGGGTATGCAGGCTCACGTCTTCAGGAAGGCCGTACTGGGCTGATCCTGGACATGGCTGACGCAGTCTCTTGCTAACGGAGGGTGACGGGATGGTGCCTGGGAGCCAGAGGCCTGCCCTGAACTGCCTGGACAGGGACCCGGGGCTCAGAAAGGAGGCCCTGTCCAGACACCGCATGCTCCAGTGCTGCAGCAGGATGTGGGCAGGGGGCTGGCTGGGGCCCGCACCTGCCCGTCACACAGCTGCTTTTCCAACAGAGGGGAGTGGGCGCTCTCGGGTTCTGTTGCCCTGCGTTCCAGTGGGGGGTGTCCACAGGCCCAGAGCTGCACACGAGATCCTGGCCGCACACACGCAGACTGCCCAGGTGCTGCCCCTTGCTTTCTCAGCCCTGCAGCGCTGTCTGCCATTTATATTTTCTAGCTGTTTTCACTGCGGGTTTGTTCTTAACGCCCGTTTCACTTCAGTTTCTTTCTTGGTTTCAATACCTTCATCCTTATCTAAGGACCCTCCGGGTATCTTTCCCAGGTGACTGGACACCATGAGGTTCCTCTGGCAGCCAGCTGGACCTCATGTCCTGCCACACGCCATCCGTCATTAGACACCAACCTGTCAAAATGCGTGTTTGGATGAGGAGCCGCAAACAGACTTGAGCTTACAAATGGGGTCAGAAGGGGGCAGAACCATCAGTACCAGGACCAGCCGAGGGTGTGAACGGCCAGAGCAGAAGTGCCTCAGAGGACAGGCCGGCTTCTATACCTTTGCTGGAAGCTGGGCACTGAGCAGCTCCTGGTGCACAGGTGGGCTTTCCTGGGTTGTAAAGAAAATGCTCCAACTCTTGATTACATCGTGGCGTCCTGCAGCGGTCGCCGGCTTGAGCCCAGGTGGATGCTGAGGTCGGTGCCTTCCTGATGCCTCAGTTCACTCACATCCAGAATTGGGTGAAGATAGCTGCCTTGTGAGAGTTTGGGGAAGGATAGCAGAGAATCACCTGAGAATCTATGGGATGGTGCTGGGCATCCAGGGCCCTCGACGAAGGCTTACAGTGGCGAGGACGTCATGCCACTATAAAGGGACTACAAACCATGGGAAGGGGCGCAGGAGGCGCAGAACCAGCGCTTGCACAGCCTTGGCACTCGATGCCAGCGGCTCTGCGCGTGGTCGGCTCGCCTGGTGAGTCCCCGGGCCGTAGGTTTGCTGCTGTGCGTGCGAGTCCGCACCATGGACAGGCTGGAACAAGGGTGATCCTTGGCTCCCAGAAACTGCCAGCGTCGGGCCAGCAGTCTTAGAAACGCTCAGCCAGCTGACGGAGCTTGTGATGCTCCAGCTTACCATGCGTGTGACAGAAGAGGGACAGGGTTAAATTGTTTCCTGCTACACTTTTTTTTTTTACTCCTTTTGTAATCTACTGAGTTGCCACGGGAGAGGGAACTGTGGGGTCTGGGCCTGGGCTCCGGGTTGGACCCTGCTGGTCTGCACCGTGTGTGCTGGGGACCTAATGACTTAACCACCACACATCCCCTCCACGTCCAGTCACTTCCACATTAGCCACAGAAGCCACGTCCTCACAGATGCTCCTAGCACCAAACCCAGGGCACGGAGAAATGGCGTCATGCACGTGCCCTCGATGCTTGGTGGCTCTGGGTCACAGGGTCCCATTCCTCACCTCCTGCCGCCTTCTCACAATTCTGGGAGATTGTTCTGTTTTCTCAGTTTCAGAATCAATAACAATGATGTTCATAGAAGTCAATGGCTGCCCCCAAATTGGAGCGCGTGAGTGGTGGATCTGGGCAGGTGGTATATTCCGTCATTAGTGAATGATTCTAGCATTAGTTTTGAAGGAAGAGAAAGCAAAACAAGCCCAGGACTGGGTGATTTTAGGCCTCAGCTCTTGATCATTCCTGTGGGTTTGTGAGATACAAAAGGTGCCTTGAAGGGACCATGGCCAGTGTATTTAAAGGAAATCTGGGAAACACAGTGACCGCAAGTAGCTGCTGCGTTTCACACAGTTTATGCTCACCTCTTGCCACCAGACCAGGTAACCATGTGCGGACCCCAGAGACAGACATTCTTGAGATAGTGCCATCTCTGGACTATACTTAGTTGTCCTAGTTACCAAAAAGTCTCTCATTCCCACTGAAGATCATCAAGTGTGATGTTCTGCTGATTCTCCCCCGAGTCTTTTGTAGTGCTTGGCCAACCAAAGATCTCTGTTTTCTTCCTGGATAAAATCTCTTTAGAAATCATATCTTACCTAGAACTTTAAACAAGAGGACAAGCTTTTGAATTGCTAGTGCTGTATTGAGGGAGTATCCTGGAAGTCCATGGAAGGGGGTTGCAGGAGCCCCCAAGTCTGTAGAGAGCCGGGCTGCCACAACTCCAGGCACACGAGAGCCATTGGGGACAGAAAGAAAAGGCAAGCACATTTCCAAAAGAAGAAATTGGAGAGCCGATTGTGGTGCCGGGTGGTGGACAGCAAGAGAGACGTGGCCGTATCCCCCTTTGGGAATCGTGTCCCACCTTGGCAGGGCCCTTCTCCGTCGCTCGTCCACTTCTGACTTGCAAATTGGACACTGGTGATCTTCCTTTAGGGTTAACCGGGCTGTGGGTGAATACCATGTGCGTGGGGTTGCTCCCTGGTCTCCTCAGATGGAGGTATTGTCCTGATATGAGTCGCACACGGGGCCCACCCTTCTGTCGACTGTCAGACAACAGGACTAGTCTTGGAGCACAGGAATCTGCAGACCGTCAAGTCTGCCTAACCCAATGAAGGAGGCAGGTGCTGTGGCCGCGCACCGTGGAGGGCCGCGAGCCGGCACCTCTGCAGGAAAGGTCTGCGCCACCGAGCCCGACTTAGTAACAGATACTGAAATCTATTTAAAAACTTGTACTTTTGTCGCTGATTGGATGCTCTCCTTTGAAGCCTCTATGATGTCTCGACGTTAACTGAATAAATTTGAAAAGTGAATTTTGTCACAGTTGAACTTTAAACCAAAAAACCTTTTTAATTGAAATTCCTGCAGAATAAGTAAAGTGCCCCATCCTGTAGGAATTTCAATAAAAAGGCTTTGTGCCTTCCCTCGCCTGCCACCCCCACTATGTGTTAAAACATAAGGCGTAAATATGTACCCCGCTGCTTAGGGTAGATTCTAGGGAAAATCGTGGCCTTATTTCCCAGCTCTTGGTAGCGAATGCGCTCTGCTGTTCTTCTGCCGACCCCAAGTCCTCACTGGGCACTGGGCACGGTGCTCGCTCTTCCCCACTACTCTTGATCCAGCACTTTGGCTGCTCATCACTTCTCAAATGAAGCACTGGCCATCCCAACAAAGGGTTGGACTGTGACCCCTTTGACCTCTGCTGGGCAGTAGATGAGGGTCCTTCATAATCAGTAAAGGTCAGCAGTGATTCAAATCGCCTTCTCTAATGATTAGGTCAGCTTTAACCAACTGGCATGATGAGAGTCACGGTGCAAGGGAAGTGACCGTGTCCTAAGGGACAGGAGGACTGCTTAGCATGTCTAGCATTCTGAACCTTTAAAACTTCACCCCAGAAGTCTTATGAATAAATTTTAAATGTTGTCTCTTGATGCATTGGTAAATCTAGGAAAATTGTATGACTTACACAGAAAATAAAATGCCTATTTACAACAGGAATGTGGAGTTTAAATCACTTTGGTCCATGCCTACTGGAATTCAAAGTAGCCCGCTCAGAGCAGGCTTGCCAGCAATGGGTGGTGCTTCCGGAGGCCTTTGTTATGCACAGTACAGCTCCCCAGGGAGAAGGGTCTTCTGACAAGCTTTCGTTTGTCTTGCAGGCATTGTTTGTTTCCATAAGCAGCAAAGCCCCTCTCTCTATTTTCTTCATGCTTCCAGATTTAGTTTTTCTTAGCACCTTAATTTCAGGTTCTCATTGATTTTCTTCCACGGCTAGACATGGAGGGAGCAGCAGCTGCGTATCCAAGACTGGACAGGCGTCATAGGACGCTGAAGCTCTCTTTATTGGTCCCACTCTTGAAACCCAAACATTCTCACTGAATGTTAAGTGACTGGGATGATGCGGACTAACCTTTTTATCATTAACAATTGCTTATGTGAGAACTTACAAAAATTATTATGGCACCTGATTAAGCTATTTGAAAGGAGAGTGAAACTTTTGGAAAACATGATATATTATTTAACTAACTAGAGTTAGTTAAAAACTCAGTGCCAATCCATCCAGTAAAGATGCATTGAGCACCTCCTTGGTAGGTGCAGGGCAGATGCAGAAAGGAAAGTAAAAGAATGAGAGGAGGAGAGGGCACAGTGGATCCAGGCAGCACCTCCCCAGCTCTCCACAGCCCAGAAAGGAAGCAGTGAAAGAACTGCTGGCCAGGGAGGTGTGACCTGCTAAACCCTCCCAAACTGGACGGTCTGAGACTTGAAGGGCGTTACGGTTTAGATGTGGGTGTCGCCCATAGGCTCATGTGTGAGTCAATGCAGGAAAGCTTAGAGATGAAATAACTGGGTAACAACTCCTTAACCCAATCAGCGAATTAATCCCCGGATGGGATTCCCTGAGTGGGAACTGGAGGCAGGTGGGGTGTGGCTGGAGGAGGTGGGGCTTTGGGGTGCAGCTTTGGGGTATATATATTTTGTATGCAGCAAGTGGAGTCTCTTTCTGCTTTCTGAGCACCATGTGAGCCGCTTCCCTCCACACTCTTCCCACACTCGTCTGCCATGATGTTCAGCCTCACCTTGAGCCCCGAGGAGTGGAGCCGGCTGTCTATAGACTAAGACCTCTGAAGCCGTGAGCCCCCAAATGAACCTTTTCTCCTCTAACACTGTTCTTGTCAGGTCTTTCGGTCACAGCAGCAAAAGAGCTGACTAAACCAGAGGGACTTGGAGTTTGTTTACTGGAGCAGAAAATAAAGACTGAGTTCCTTAACTTTGAATCTGACAAGGTGAGAAAGAGGGAGAGGAAGAGCCCTAAGCTCACCTCCTTAACGGCAGCTGGAAGGAAAAGCAGAGCCAGTCACAGCCCAGCTGGAGCTGTGGAGTCAGCTTAACCCACACTGAGACAGGAAGCCGTGCTGGGCAGGGTGGCCACTTTGTGGCATCCACGCTGGCCAGCCACCCTGGAAGAAATAAATCAGTATGCTCCTCCTCACCTTCAGAGAGTGACAAAGAAACCCAGAGGGAATGCCCCTGAACAGGCTGTCTCAGGTGCAGTCTAGAAGGCCCTTGCCGAGGGCTGCTGCTGGCTGGAGGCTGCTGAAGCCCCCTCCCTTTATCGTGGACAGGGGAGTGGGTGGAGCAGGCCTGAGCTGGTCACTCCCCAGGAGGCTAGTCCTGACCCAGAGCTTAACGCAGCTTCCCTGGGAGATCAGGCAAAGCCAGAATGGACACCCACAATTCACGGCCAAGGCAGTGCACACTCAGTGGGGACAGCCACCAGGTGCTGTGACACGGAACAGTAGGCCAGTGGAGGGGAGCTTGTGCTCAGCGTCCCTGCACCCGTGCTGCCTTGCCCAGGAGAAGCAGGCAGCAGATGGAGCACAGCGCCCTCTGAACCACTGGGCAGCAGCCCCGCGCCCCAGCACATGGGCAGGACACAAAGCTGGAGAGTGATGCTCATCCTCTAAGGCCCTCCAGTCCTGATGAGGTCCAAACCAGAGAGACTCAGGAGTTTTCTCCACCTGGGCAGGGATTACTGTAAATATCTTGCACATCAATTCTGATCATGTGCACGTCATTACTCTTCACTCTGATTCCATAGTTGTTCCTCTGGTATTTGATATTGCACCCTTGTCCCATCGAACTGCATTCCTTCTAATGTTTTAAAGCATTGATTGGAATCATTCTACCTCTGTTTTTCTAGCTCAAGTTTACACTGTCTCCTCTTAACCCCTGTTTCCTCTTATCATACCTACTACTGCCTCAAATTTCCCCCTACATCCACCTTTTCCTTCTTTTTAGTTTGGTCTGTGTTTTTATTTTCTATCTTTTCTTCTTTTGCTCAATTTTCCTCTCCTACACTTTTCTGCCACTATACATTGTGATAGTAATTCTACTGCCATTAATAACTAATTTTTCAACTTACTCCAGGACATTGTTACAATTTTATACCTTGGATAAAAGACCTGTGGAGAACATTATCAACATGCTCCCCTCCCCCAGAGCTGATTAGTAAAAGGCTCTGCTCTGAAGTGTCTATGGTAAATGAGGTTCAATATCTTCCCTCAGAGTGGTGCTGATACTGGGAATAGCAGAGGACACATATTGAGTGAAAGTCTCAAGACCTGGATATTCACCAGACCCAAGTCTCTTAAGATAAAGTAGTCCATCCACTAAATAGTCCCTTGCATAAAAGTAGCAGCAAAAAATCATCCCAGCAGATGGGTAGACATATGAGCAGAAACTAAAAGAATTAGTTTTAGATAGACCACTCAAATAGCCCATAACACTTCTACAACAGACTCCAAGGACATGACATTGAAGGAAATGTGGGAGAAAATACTTAGAAAGGTCATAGCTAAAAATATTCAATGAGATGAAAGAAAATATAAAGAATGAACTTAGAAAATACAGGAAATGAGAGATCATTTCAATAGAGATAGACATTCTGAAAAAGAACTGAAGAGAAATCCTGGAAATGAACAGTTCAATAAACCAAATAAAGCATTCAATGAAAACCATCAACATCACTAGTAGATAAGACCACTTTGAAGACAGATTTTCAGGCACTGAATACAAAGTACATGATCTTGAAAATAAAGTCAATAATAAGAAACAGATGCTAAGATATCACAATCAGGGTACTCAAGAAATCTGGGATAACATTAAGAAACCAAATCTAAGAATTGTTGGTGTAGAGGATGGCTCTGAAATACAAACTAAAGGAACACATGATCTTTTCAATGACATAATATCAGAAAAATTTTCAATGTGTAGGAATGAGATGAAAATCCAAATACAAGATACAAGTAGAACCCCAAATAGGTAAGATCAAAAAAGGCCTTCTCCAAGATACATTATAATGAACATACCTAATATAAAAATAAGGATAGAATTCTAAAAGCTGCAAGATAAAAACAGCAAGTCACATTTAGAGATACATCAATTCAGATTTCAATTGATTTCTCAATCCAGACCCTAAAAGCTAGGAGGGCTTGGAATAATATATACTAATCCCTGAAAGGAAATGGGTGCTGCCAAGATTACTATATCCAGCAAAACTATCTTTCAAAATTGAAGATGAAATAAAAATCTTCCATGATAAGCAGAAACTAAAAGAATTTATAACCACTAAATCTATACTACAAACCATACTCAATATTTAATGCAGAAGAAATGAAAAATAAAAATGTAAGCCAGCATAAGGATGAAACTCACTATAAGAGTAATCTAAGAATCAAGTCTGAATTAAACATTAGAAATAAATCAAAATAGCAGGAAATAAAAAATCATATCTCTATGAAAACATTGAATGTAAATGTTTAAATTCTCCAATCAAAAGACATAGATTGGTAGATTGGATTAAGAAACAAGACCCAACCATATGTCATTTATGAGACACTCACCTTACAGAGGAAGACAGCCATAAACTTGAAGGTGAAAGGATGGAAAAAGATATACCACAAAAATGGAAAACAAAAGCATGCTGGGGTATCTATTCTCATATCAGACAAAGTAGACTTCAAACCAAAATTAATCAGAAGACACAAAGAAGGTCACTTCCTACTGGTTAAGCGAAGTATATAATGGTTGTAATTATGCCTCAAAGAGTGGTTAATCTATATATATAAAACAAATCCTCTCAATATATAGAATCAAAGAGACCCCAGTATAATAATATTGGATGACTTCAACACACTCTTTTCAACACTAGATAGGTCATTCAGACATAAAGTAAGTAAAGACTCTTGGGAACTAAATGTTCCTAAAACATTTTATTTCTTGGGAACTAAAAAATACTATCAATCAAATGCAATTATTGGAGGTCTATAGAATATTTTCATCCATCTACAACTGAATTCACTTCTTCTCAGCAGCACATGGAACCTTCTCTAAAATAGACCATATTTTGGGTCACAAAGCAATCTTAGCAAATATAGAAAGATAGACATAATTCCTTGAGTCCTATCAGGTCATAATCAGATGAAATTAGAAATCATTGACAGGATAAAAAGCAGAAACCATTTTAACAACTGGAGATTAAATTATACATTTCAGAATGAGAAATGGGCCACAAAAGAAATCAGATGAGAAATTTTAAGAAGTTCTTAGAAACAAATGATACTAGAGATACAACATATCAAAGCCCCTGGGGCAGTATAAAGGCAGTTTTAAGGGCAAAGTTTATAGCACTGAGTTCCTATATTTAAAAAATAGGATACCAAATAAATAATATGATATTACACCTCAAGCCCTAGAAAAAGAAAAGCAAACTAATTCCAATCAGTAGAAGACAGATACTAATTTAGATCAGAGACAAAATTAATGAAGTTGGGAAGAAAAAATAATACAAAGGATCAATGCAATAGAGTTGATTCCTTGGAAAGATACATGGATTGATAAATCCCTAGCACAAGTAACCAGAAGAGAGAGGATACCCACATCAACAAAATTAGAGATGGAAAAAGAGATACCACAACAGACATTTCTGAAATTCAGAGGGCTATAGAAACTATTTCAAAAATTAATACTCCAAAAATACTGGAGAATCCAGAAGTCATTGACAAGTCTCCTGACACTTAAAATCTGCCCAAACTGGAAAATGAGGGTGTATAAACCTAAACAGACCAATATCAAGCAGTGAGATTGAAGCAGCAATTAAGTCTTCCAACAAAGAACAGCCCAGGGTCGTATGGATTCCAGGCCATCCTACCAGATGTTTAAGGCATTACTAACACCAATCTTCAATTTACTCCATGAAATAGAAAAGGACAGAACATTGCCAAATTCCTTCTCTGAAGCCATTATCACCATGATGCCAAAGTCCAATAAACACATATCCAGGAAAGAAAAGTTAAGATGTATATCCCTGATGAACATAGATGCAAAAATCCTTAAGAAAATGTTAGCAAATTATATTCAAAAATACACCAAGATAACATATCATGATCAATTGACTTTCATCCCAGGGATGCAAGGTTGGTTCAACATACACAAATCAATAAGTGTAATTTACCATCTAAGTACAGTAAGAAAAATAATCACATGATCATCTCAGTAGTTGCAGAAAAAACTTTGCCATAACCCAGCACTTATTCATGTTAAAAACACTAGAGATACTAGGGGCTGAAGGAATTAATGTCAACATTGTGAAGAGTATATATGACAAACCCAAGGACAACATCATACTGAACAGAGAAAAACTGAAAATATTTCCTCTAAAATCAGGAACAAGACAAGGATGTCCACTCTCAACACTCCAGTTCAATATGGTTCTTGAAACTCTAACCAGAGCAATCACACGAGAGAAGAAAATTAAGGGGATACTAACAAGAAAAGCCAAATTATCTTTTTATCAATAATGTGATTCTATATTAAGAAAACCCAAAAAGTTCCATCAGAAGACTTCTAGAGCTGATAAATTCAGCTAAGTATCAAGATCCAAGATGAACATACAAAAATCAATAGCTTTCTTAGACTTCAGTAATAAATTTGCTGAGGAAGAAATCAAGAGAACTGTCCCATTAACAATAACCTCAAAAAACAAAACAAAACAAAACTTGGGAATAAATCTACCAAGGAAGTGAAAGACCTCTACAATGAAAATTTTAGAGCCCTGAAGAAAGAAATTGAGTAAGACCTAGAAGGTGGAAAGGCCTCCCATGTTCTAGGCATAGTTAATATTGTTAAACTGGCCATATGACCAAAAGCAATATAGAGATTCAATGCAATCTCCCTCACAATACCAATGTCAGTCTTCACAGAATTAGAAAAAAACAGTCCTAAAAATCATTTAGAAGAATAAGAGATACAGAATAGCCAAAGCGATTCTGAGGAAGAGATGGAACGCAGGAGGCATCACAGTATCTGATCTGAAATTCTGTTACAGAGCTATTGCAACAAAAGCAGCATGGGATTGACATCAAAGTAGACATGAAGACCAGTGGAAGGGACTAGAAGACACAGAAACAGACCCACATGGTTGCAGTCATCTGGTACTTGACAACATTGCCAAAAATGAATGTTGGAGAAAGGAGAAGCTTTTAAACAAATGGTGATGTGAAAACTGGATATCCATATTCAGAAGAAAGAAGCTCCATCCCTATCTCTCATCTTGCACAGAAATCAACTCAAAGTGGACCAAAGACCTAGGAATTAGACCAGAAATACTGAAACTGCTACAAAAAAATGTATGCTTGATGCTCAAACATATTGGTACAGTTGCCAACTTCCTTAACAAGACGCCTGAAGTGCAAGAAATAAAACCAAGATTCATTAAGTGGGATGATATCAACTTTCAAAGGTTCTTCTGCACAGGGAAGGAGGTAACTAAGGCATGAAGAGGCAGCTTATGGAACAGGAGGTATTTGTCATTTGCCCTTCTGACAGGGGCCTGATATCCGGAAGGTATAACGAACTATAAAATTTAACACCAAACCCCCAATAACCCAAGCAATAAATGGGCAAATGAATTAAACAGACACTTCTCAAAAAAAAAAAAAGGAATACAAATGACCAACAAATACATGAATAAATATTCAACATCTTAGCAATCAGGGAGATGCAGTGAGATTTCAGTGAGATTTCACCTCACTCCAGGTGGAATGGCAATCATCAAGAATACAAACAATAATAAATGCTGATGAGGATGGGGGAAAGTTCACTCATAACATTGTTGGTGGGACTTTAAATTAGTACCACTCTCAAAAACTATCTGGAAATTCTTCAGGTATCTAGGAATGGAGCCACCACATGACCCAGCCATCCCATTCTTTGATATTTGTACAAAAGTTCCCAAATCAGCATACTATAGTGACAGAGGTACACCCATGTTCATAGCAGTGTGATTCACAACAGCTCAGTTATGGGACCAGCCCAGCTGCCCACCACCAGATGAATGGATAAGGGGCGTGTATTCTGTGGACAGTGGCGTGCCACTCAGCCATAAGAAGAGAATGGCAGCATTTGCTGATAGGGGGGTGGAACTGGAGAACATCAGGCTAAGCGAAATAAGCCAGACTCAGAACGTCCAGGTTAACTGCTTTCCCTCATGTGGAAGCTAGAGAGAAATAAGGGAAAAAAACGTGTGTGTGTTGGGGGGTAGGTGATTCCACGGAAATAGAGGCCAGTGGAGGAAGGGGGAGGAGGGAAGGAGAGGGAGGTGGGGTGGAACGGAGTCTCCCATCGCGGGTGCATGCATGGATACGATGCACTCAACTTCACCTTATGTATATCTACGAAGCAGTGATTAAAAATCTCCATAAATTAATCAAAGAAATATGAGTAGAGTGGAGGGAGGGGGACAGGCTGGGACCAAGGAATGGGAAGGGAGAGCTGGAGACTGCACTGGAGCAAACTATTCCACGCTTGTGTGATTGTGTCAAAATGACCCCAGCATTGCATGTAACTACAATGCACTAAGAAATGTAGGGTTTACCAAGAAAGTATAAGATAATGTCTGCCTAGGAGTGTGCTGTGGCCACACAAAGTGCATGGACGACGTTGCAGGAAAGAGACTTCAAGCACCATTTTCCTGCTGGTGTCGGAACTTGAGTCTTGACAACCCTGCAGTGAAGCAGCTAGCATTTGTCCCATTTTACAGATCGCGTTGATGCCTGGGGGCCCCTTGGGATCACTGAGCTGTTGATCAGTGGAGTTGTCCCTGCACATGAGGAGGTAGCTGTGGAGGGAGAGGCTGGGATGAATCAGGACCAGAACTCTGTAATATTCAAGTGTGTGACTGCCAGGTAGTGTTCCCCGCAGTGGTGGTAAATGTCGGGGGAGGAAGAGCAGTCACTTTATTGGACCATAATTTCTCCACATCCATATACTTACCAAAGCTATTAAGTAGTATTTATTCATTTCCTTATTAGGAATCAATTTCAAGTGATGCTTATTGGCTGAGTTAACTTATTGGAGAGCTGAGGTTTGAATTCCTAGCTTTTGCTCTTGAATCATAATGAAGTGCGCGTACTCTCTGCAGTGCACTTTGTTGGTGTTAGGAGTGAGCTTCTGTAGTGAGCATGCAGGGAAGGGATTCCGAGCATCTACAGTGAGATCTGCTACGAATCTCTGGCGGTCAGGACTGCCTCTTCAGGAACAGCTTTAAGCAAGGGTGAGGTTAGGTGGCACAGAGCAAGGGCAACCACAGCCCACTCTCCACGTTCCTGGGCCCGTCCCGACTCCCAGTCCCAGCATCCCGGGGGCCTCTGTGACTGCTAGACCAGGCGCATGCCTGGTTTCCGGGCAAAGGAGGCCAGGGTCTCCTGCAGATCACCCTCCCACTGAAGTCAGGAGCCAAGAGGTGTGACAGACTCCTGAGGGCCCCAGGCCACGGTAGGTTCTGGCTCATCCTTCAGAGGACCAACTTGGCCTTGCTGTCTCCCTCTAAGCCCATATTTTCTGGCTTTTCTGTGGCTTTATACACCCTGCAGTGGCTCTGACTCTGATGGATGGGCTCTGCTCACTGCACCGCACGAGGGTGGATGTGCAGGGTGCTGGGGCAGCACCCTGTGCAGGAGTCTAGCACCTTATCTATCCACCTAATGGACCAGGAATGGTTCAGTGTTATTGCTGTTGGTGGCTTTTGTTTGTTGTGGCTGTTTTATTTTGTTTTGTTTTTCAGGGAACAAGAGCTTTGATCCCACTGCGAAGAAGGTGTCAACTAATACGTGTTCCTCCACAAACGTAGGTTTGTTCTGCAGGCCTCGCTCTCTGACGGACCTCACCTTGCTGTGCTGTGCTTGTCTGACAGCACTTTGCTCTAGGTGCCATATCCTCAGTCTGATAGGAGGCTTGGGGAGCACGTGGGGGGCTCAGGCCTTAGGTTCGGCTGGGATCTCTGTACCTGGCCGTGGTAGACCTCCTGGAAAAGGCACAATCTGTTCCATCCTGAAGTCCCCTGTTTCTGTTCCCAGGTCATATTGGCCAGAAGTCACAGGACAGAGAAGAGCCTGCAGTCCCTGTGACAGCAGATACCGATCCTTCCTTGCAGTTTTTCCTTCTGTTTGAAGCACTTTTGAGGCAAGCAGACATTTAAAACACTCTCAACCCTCATTGGCTCCCTTGGTTACAGTTGCATTTCTCCCTTGCCCTCAAGAATGACTTCTTTCCACCCTTGCAAATAAACCGGGTAAGGAAACACACATACACTGAGTCTCCTATCTGGCGTGTGCCGTCAGCCCCTTCCGAGGCAGGTGCATGGACCCAGGCCTCTTCACAGACAGATTCTGACTATTTTATTTTATTTTTTGGTACTGGGATTGAACTCAGGGGCACTTGACCACTGAGCAACACCCACAGCCCTATTTTGTGTTTTATGTAGAGACAGGGTCTCACTGAGTTGCTTAGCACCTGGCTGTTGCTGAGGCTGGCTTTGAACTCGTGATTCTCCTGTCTCAGCCTCCCTAAGTGCTGGGATTACTATTTTCTTCCTCTCTGCCAGGCTACACCTCCATTCCATCATGCCTGTTATGTTTTAGAAGATGTTTAGCACCTGGGCACTTGGATGGGGCTCTTTGAAGTGGAAGCACCATATAAATCTAAGGAAAGAAATTCAAAATGCAGCTTCGGTCACCTTCAACTGTCCTCCTTCGGTAGTGAAGGAACTAAATCTGGCAGTCACTGTTCCTCTTTGATTGCTCTCCAACAGTGGTCCTGCTTTTGCCTAACTCTAAACTGCGCTTAGGTCATTTGGGGCAAAGTCACAGTGGGATCACAGTCCCGCTTCTTGTAGGGAGGACTCTGCACTCCGAGGACGTGTGCCCTTAGCAGTCCTGCTGCAGCAGGTGAGTGCTCTGGAGACAGCAGGGGCAGTCACAGGCATCCGCAGGGGTAGGGCTTACCACCTGGAAGCTCATCAGGTTCCTGGGAACAGAGACCCGCGGTGCTGTGAAGCACAGGTGTGCGTGCGGGAGCTGCTCCTGGTAGAAGTGGTCACCCGAGCTCAGGGAGGGCAGATCAGAACTGGCCCTCCCTGCACACAACTGAGCCCAGAGAGGAGCCAGCAAGGAGCCCACCATGACTTGCGCACCCCCTGGCGCCCCGGAGCTGTTTCTACTGCTCATGGGACCTCGGGTAAGGTACACAGCTGCTCCTTATTGTAGCTCCCCAAGACACTTCAGGACTCATGTCCTTTGAATTCGGACAGGGAGGCAAATAACATCGGAACATTCTGTGGGCACCAGGATATTGTCTCGTTTAATTGCCTCAGTGATCATGCAATTGGGTGCTAGGCACAATTTTACATGAAGGGAAGGAAACTTAGGGGGTGCACATCAGGCAGCTGGTCAGAAGCGGAGCTGAGGACTCACCAGAGCCACCTGGCACTGAGGCGCGAGAGCGTTGTTCTCTGCAGGGAGCCTGGCCTCCTGAAGGATTCCCCCACCGCGGTCCTTCACCTGCTCACTGAGGCTAAAATTTCTTCCATTGAGGACAGAAGTTTCCAGGCCACAGATATGGTAAAAATGAAAATACTGATTAGAGAAGAAACAATCAGTACAATTTAATTCAGCAAAAAGTATCAACATCCTATAGACTGACCCAAGGTGCTTATCTGTGGGGAAGGGAGGGTGCCCACGGCCAGGGGCAGGGCAGGGACACAGAGGCTGAGACCTGCCACCTAGGGGGCAGCACTGGCTGAGCTGGCACTGTCTTACCACTGCAGACCGGCAGTTTTACTTTTTAAATCATAGGAGGCTCTTCTTGGGATTGCCCCGGAGCTGGAGGCTCTGTTAGCCTCACGCTTCTCTTTTGGTCGTGTGGTGTCACCACGGACAGTGGAAGGCAATTACCAGGCCAGGCGACACACTGTGCTCTGTTCTGCTTTCCAGGTGCTGCATTTACCTACCTGGGGCACCCATCTGGGTGCCCCCGCTGCTCCGGCACTGAATGCAGGTGGGCTGGCTGCATGGCCCACCTGGCCCTGCCCTCAGGAAGGCCAGCCCACGCATTCCACCTGCCTCATCAGATGCGGGCAGAGGAGTGCCTGCACGTGCGGGCCATTTTCATGCACTTGTTTCTGAGCTTGAAATGTGGATGGGAGTCCTCTAATAAAACCCAGAGACAGGAGGAGAGAGGGAAAGAGAGAATAAAGCGCTCCGGAGTGCAAGGATTATCAGCATGCGCGTTACCTGAGGGCGTGTTACAAATGCAGGAGAAGCGTTCTCCTAGTTCTGATGAGGAATTGTGCATCCCAGCCTGCGGCCACCCTGGAGGCCTTGTGTTCCCATGATCGCTAAGGTCCCGGGTGGAGCATCCCCATGGCTGCCGTGGTGACTCATGACCCAGCTGGCCACAGTGGGACTCAGTGACTGCAGAGCTGGGGAGGGCGATATTGGGTCCTGGGGGAAAGTCTGATGCTGGGTGGAAGACGGGAGCACAATTACTCTGGAGGCCACAGCAAGACCCCTCCGGAGCCCCAGCTGAGAGGCTGGGTGGTATGGAGAGCACCCATCCAGAGCACAGCCCAGGGAGCTCCGAGAGAGGAAGGGGGCCTTGGAAGGCCTGTCCTCTGTGCCGAGCTCCTACAGGGATGCCGTGGCGAAGGGAAGGGAGGGACAAGGCTGGGCTCAGCCCGAGACCCCAGAGCTCCCTGGGGTGCAGGCTCAGTGCTCCTGCTTCCTGCCCTGGGTTTGTTCCAGGGGCCTTCATGGGGCTGAAAGCTGATCCTGAGGTCACTCTGCGGGCCCGCCTGCTGCTGCTTCACTTGGTGATGAGAAGGTGGAGATGTTTCTGAGCCCCAGACACAGCTGCACTTGGGAATTTGAGTAGATGCTGCCTCTCATTTGGCTGTTTGGGGTGCACTGAGGATCTGAGGCAGGCGGTCTCTTTCCTGAGGGACGTGCGCCCAGGGGGTTTACCATATCTTGAAGTGAACAAAACTGAGGACAGTGAGACACACTGGGCTGCCAACCGTGGGGTCCGGGGAGTTGCCACCGTGTGGTGACCTCTGGCAAAGGTGGCTCTGGGAGGAGCATTTGCAGCAGCACTGACCACAGGAGCAATCCCCAACCTGCTGGAGGCTGCTCGCTGCTGCGTGGGGCGACCCAGAGCTGTGGGGCCCAGAGTTCTCCAACCGCACAGCGCGTGGAGGGGAGTGTGGCCGGACAGCCTGGGTGAGAGCTCTGCCCCTGCTGGCTGTGCCCGGAAGCCACGCCGACCTCTTCCAGGGGCTGAACGGCACTACGTGGGGTCAGGCCTCCCAAGGGTCTCCTCAGAAGAGGAAATCGCCAGCACGTTTTCCAAAGTATTTTAAGAGGAACTTTAAAACTGTACGAAAGCTGCCATTGCCCTTGAATGAAAATGGACTCTCATACACAGAGACAATGAAGGGAGGGTTTCAGGCGGAATCCAGCGGAGGCGGTCCCGTGACGCGTGTGCCGTGTGCAGCCTTTGTCCTGGAGGCCAGTGCTTTGCCTCCGCCTAGGCAAGGACTCCAGACGCTCCCACCCACGTCTCCAACACCTGCGAGGGCTCCGCAGCGACGGGCCTCCAGGGCCACCTCCTGGGTCTCCTCCGTCAGCGCCTCCCCCAGCCCATCCTCCCTCTGTCCTTGGCCAGGTACTTGCATCTCCTCGCAAGGCCCATCCTCCTCTTCTGGACGTTCTGACTGGCCTCTGTGATTTGGGACTCCAGATCAGCCTTCTTCCTCCAGGGTGCCTTCCTGGATCTCCACGTCTGGTGTAGATGTCCCTAAAGCCAAGTGCCTCTCTCCTAAGAGCGTGTGCCATCCCGAGTCCCTGCTGCCTGCCATCACTTGACGTCCCTAGACCAGCAAGGTGCTGAGTGCAGCGGCTGCACTACCCGCAGTCACGATGCAGCCAGAGGAGACACTGACCGCAGCAGGGGCGAATGGCGGGCTCACCAACTTGTTTCTTCTGCTGGGCACGGGGTAGGTGGGGGTCCTGTTTCCTAGCTGTGTTTGTTGTCAGGTAGGGACTAGGTTTCCATCTCTAGTCAATGTGGTTTGGGCAGAAGGTACAGAAGCCACATCCAGCTTCGCTGTGGAACCTCTACCCAACTCTTGGGTGGCTCTCCTTTCTGTGGAGGCACAGAGGCGAGGCCTGCAAGGCAGTGGCATTGGGCGAGGCAGGAGGAGCTGCCAGGGAGTGATCTGAGGCTCAAGGAAACACATCTCCACTGCTGTTAAACCTCCGAAGACTGGAGGAGCCTGGTTTCCACTGCCATCTGGCCCACCTTGACCAACACCGTACTCAATAAACGCCTGTTAAACGAAAGACTGGGCAGGTGCTCAGCACCACTGTTCCCAACAGCCGTAGAGCTGTGAGCTTCTGTCAGAGCGTGGGGCACCTCCACAGCGCCAGGCAGGATGCCTGGAAGAGCGTGCATGGGCCGAGGGGGCCCAGGCGGCCCAGGCTCCTGCATGTCACTCTGGTGTGTTCTGAAGACCAGTGTCCAACTTGTCCCCTGCTAAGTCCTCACATGCCTCCTGGTAAGGAAGCTGGAGGGCCAGAGGAGGAAGCCTGGTGTGTCTGTCACCAGGGTCGTGGAGCCTGTGCCCCATGAGAGCCAGCAGCCAGTGTGGAGCAGCAGTTGTGCTCGATGGAGGCACACCTGGGAGTCTGAGGATGGCCCACAACTGCAGGTGTGGTCCTGGGCAGGGCTCGGGCTCCCTGCAGCTCTGGAAGGAACTGCGGAGTGGAGAAGTGCGCACTGCTCTGCGGGGAGCAGTGCCCTTCCTGCAGCAGCGATGAGGTCGGAGCCCGCGGTGAGTGTGAGGGTTACGGCGAGCGTGACTTGGCTGGCAAGCACGGGACGCCCATGGGCATGGAGTACCCGTGCTGATAGTGCTGCTTTGGGTGTCCCTTGGTGTGATTCAGGCGCTGTGGACCTGACTTCCAATGGTCTTCTGCGGTTGGGCCATTCTCTGTCCCCTTGGTTAGCACCCGATGTGGGTTAACGGGACGGCGCTTCTGAACTGCTGGGAGAGACTGCACATGGCGACTTGTTATTTGAGGTGATCATAGCATACGTTCAGTATAAAACAAGGCAATTCTGTGGATTGCATGGTCAAATGCCCTGCCCCCCAAGCTCTGTACGTAGGACATTGTTATCACTGGCCTTCTGTACAGAAAAGTGTCTTTCTTGTTCCTGGGTCAGTATTAAAATTAATTATATCACTGCTACGCAGAGAAGGTAGCCTCTAACAGCACCACACCCCTAGTTCTCGTAGCAAGATTCTCATAAACGTAAGACATATTTACCAAAAAGGAAAAGCATGGTGTAGATTCCTGATCTCTTTATATGCTTCTTATGTGAACTGACTTATTTTTGAACCTGTCTTTATGATAGAATTCAGGAATTTTGTGAGTTACAGCTTATTATTGGAAAAGTCTTTCTCCTTTCCACTTCCAGGTGGAAGAACCATCCTAAGAACTGATCTGCAGTCAGAAGCAAGGGGAATGAGGATTTCTGGCTTCTAGATGTTTCCTTGGGCTCACTGGCAATGCCATGTTGCTCAGATCATTCTGACGAATGTGCTGTGGACTGAGAATGCAGGTTCTGGGGTGACAGAGAACAAGTTCAAGTCCTTCCTCCGTCACCTCCTTGCTATGCGAGCTCAGGCAAGTTATATCCGTTCTTTCTTCCCAACTTAAAGGTGGGGAAGGAGCACGCCCATCAGGCCATCCTTAATGCATTTCAAGTGTCTTGGAACAGTGTGTGCCAGGTGTAAGGGCTGAGCAAACACTAGTTGCTAGTGAGTCTTTGTTAATGAAAATTATAATAACAAATCACTTTTGTTATGCTCACAACCTCCAATAAAAAAGCCCTTGGATAATCTTGATGTAGCTCTGCATTTTGCTTTGAGCTGTTTTTTCAGCATCCATAAAAATACCACCATAATATTGAACTATAAGGCAAGACGGTCAAATGCCAATCAGCTTCCAACAGCTAGTAGACTATAGAGTCTACTGTGTTTCACCTCTTCTTCAAATAAACATGTATTTCTAATATTGCTCTAATCACACGTAAGTAAAACGGTAGCCGAGAGTTCTGCTCTGCTTTTACGAGGCAATACCCTCTCCCGACTGGGTGCACTTTCAGGGTTTTCTCCTCCCTGAAGCGAACACTGCCCACCAGTGTGACACAGGGGACGTGCCGCTCCTGACCCTCAGAGCCACACCAGAACGCCAGAGCCCATGGGGTTGAATAAGGGGGGAGGGGATTCGAGCTCATGGTTAGGCACATCGCCAGTGAACTGCAATTTCAGACAAGAAATCACATAGGAATTTATGGAAGCCAGAGATTTCCAGGTTTTTTTAAAAAATTGTTTTAGTTGTTGATGGACCTTTATTCATTCATTTATTTATATGTGGTGCTGAGGATTGAACCCAGTGCCTCACACATGCAAGGCAAGCACTCCACCACTGAGCTACAATCCCAGCCCAGATTTCCAGGTTTTAAGGCAGCATTCCATGCTGGATTAAAGGAAAGAGCGCAGGAGCCTATCAGCCTTGGGGCTCCCTTTCTCTCTGGGGGGGGGAGGGGTCCTTGCATTCCAGAGCGCCCACTGACTCCCAGCCTCCACCCCAGGCTCTTCCCGAGGCTCGATGGCATCTCTGTGTTTTGTCAGTGAGATACAGAACTGGGGGTGCCAGCTGCTTGCCATCATCTTGCAGCCAGTTCATGGGAGGTGGAAAACTTGGTGAAAGTCTTCAGCCTGCAGACTAACCAGCATCCCCAGCTACTTGCATGGGCCCTTCTGTGCCACTGTGGCCCGAGGCACCTTGGACGCTTGGAGATAGCCGGTGAAGTGGCATACACGTCAGAGAGAAAGCTTTCTGTTGAAGACCCTGTCTTGCAAGATGAGTCACCTGGGGCCAGCACAGATGTCAAGGAGGGCTCCCTGCAGGGAGGCCAGGCACTGGAAACCCTTCCTGGATATATTGTCAACATCCTGACAGGCGCAGAGGCTGAACACAATGGACAGGAAGGAACGTTCTTTGGGACAAAGTCCTTTTATTGGGACAGAGGATCCAAAGGCATTTCTCCAGTGTTCTGGCACGGCTTTGTGCTGGTCTCCCACAGGGAAGGCTCACCAGTGCTCAGATTCTCAAATTCCCCATGAAAGAAGTTATTTTTGTCAGATAGGAATTGTGAGAAGCCCTTGAAGCCACCCCCCACTGCAGCCCCCTTTGACCCGCCCCTGCCAGGGGTGCTGCAAAGCAGGCTGTGGCAGGCAGGGGATCCAAGCGCCGAGGCCCGTTTGTCTTGGAGAAAAGCAGCTTGGTGGTGATTTTCAATTTAAAAAGTTTTATTGGATACACTTCAACCACAGCGGTCAAGTTAAACACTTCATGTGGTGTGAGTAAAACTTAAAGTAAGCAAGAATATGAAACCACCCTACTGAAAACAAAATAATCCGCGATTTTTATAACCTTCTGGGACTTAGGATCTGGCGTTGGGTGAGTAGGGTCAGTTATTTCGGCAACTGCCACTTAACCCTGGCCCTTGAAGAATGGCTCGTGGTTTCTTCAGTGCTTGTGGCTGGACTCAGGAAGAATGCAGATTGGAAATGTTTGTGCTTCAGAGGAAAGGGGTGCTCCACACCCCGGATTGGCTGGATGGCTGATTAAGAAATCACTGAATTAAGAAATCACTGAATTGATCTGCGTGCTGCCTGCCATGTGGGAAGCTTTTATAAATCTTGGTGGGTCTCATCCTGCTTCTGCCGTGCGTGGCCTGTATTAGGGGGTGGCCTCCTTTGGCCTTCGCTCTTGGCCAGCTTATCCTGGGAGGAGGGATCATAAAACCAGGCACAGCAGACCGACCCTGCTCTGCCATCAGTGCTCAGCACACAGGCCCGACCTTCCCTCTGTGATTTACTTGTCCGTGTCTTCAGGGCTGAGTTGCGGGTGTTGTTAGTCAGCTCCCAGTGCCCCGGCTGGCCGTGGGCTGCCTCTCTCCTCAGGTTTTGCTGCCTGCCGGCCTCCTTCTCTGCAGGGCTGTGCCTGCTCACTTGCCTGCCACTGCACCAGTCCATGTCACAACCTGTCTCCTCACCCAAGCCCTCCTGCTTCCTTAGCTCCCAGATTGCTGACCAATGCCTGGTGCCACATTCCCAGCCAGAATGACCCTGTGTAGTGCTTCATAAGCCCGCTGGCAATCTCCACAAGAGTCAGAAGAGGAAGGCCCTGAGCAGCCCTGGGGAGGGGAAGGAGCACCCTCCATCTGAAGGAGGCAGAATCCATGGCTCCAAAAAACAGTCCTCAAGTAACAAAGTGGGTCCGCTTTACCAGAAAAAAAATAATAACTTGTGATGTGCCTCCCTAGGTCTGTGTGCATTGCATAAATGCTCAGAGCAACAGGTCGAGGTGAATATTTTGATGATCTTCATGTTGTCTGAAAGGCAAGCACAAAGAACCCAAGAACTCACCTGCGATGCACAGCTGGAATTGTACAGTGCGGATTCCTGGCCAGGTGGCCTGGCTCCTGGGTGTGCACTCCACCCCTGCCCCTCACCACGCGTCTTGAGAAAAGCCGTGTATGAGTATTTTTGAGAATCCTACCAACATTTTCTACAAATTTGAAACAGAAAATGAGACAAAGCACAGAAGATCACATGAAGTCCATTGCCTGGCCTGCCAGGGTGGCCCTCAGCCACAGGGTCATTCTCAGGAGAGTTGTGTGGTGGCTGATTTTCTCCATGGTGCATGCAGGGCAGAGGCTGGCCCTCCCTCATTATGGCCTCCCTGGGATGCTGTGAAGCCCTGTTCCTGGGCTGCCCATGTGGTTGTGGAGCCCTGACAGAGGCCCTGGCCACTCCCTGCTCTGCAGAACTGCTGACCCAACACATCCAGAGCTCCTGTGATGGCCTCCACCAAACCTGTGGATGCCAACACTGTTCACAGGAGCGCTGTTTGGGTGTGGAATGTCAAGGTCACGGTGTACCCTGGTGAAGAGCTTCTCCTTTTCAGAGCATTTTAATGGGTGGTTTCCCCGCTGCTGAGACAGCAGGTGTGTCAAGAAGCAGCTACACCTTCATCCACTCCCCAGGTCTCAGCCTTCTTAGGACCTGCCTAGCTCTGTCACTTCAGCAAGGCTTCTTACGAGGTTAGTGGGCGCTTCTTAGGATATGAAAGAACACCACCCAAGAGCAATAGAAGGGGGGTCTGCTTCATTAGCCTCCTGACCAGCTGGCCAAGGGCCCTCATGGGACACTCACTGGTGCACAGACGAGATGCAGGACACAGACCCTATGTCAGCTGAGTTTATGAGGAGGGAAAATCCCAACGCCCATGAAATCTCTGAAGAAAACTTGAATGCTCTAATGACCATGAGTGAAACAGGGGTGTAGAGACGTTCCAGGCAGTTCAGAGTGGTGTTCAGGGAACTTCCTCTTGGAGGGACAGAGTGGGTGAGATTTGTCTGAGAGGGATGAGGTATTTCTGCCAGGATGATGGAGGTCAGCTCAGGAGCCAGGGCCCCTTCTACACCTGTGACCCCTGGGCAAGCCTGTGCATGTTTCACATGTGGAATCTGCCTTCCGAGTTTCCAGTGACCCACAGGGGTGCCCATCTCACAGAGCAGTTCTCTGACTCTTAGTTTCGTGATTGAGTGTGTCCAGGCCACATGGCAGGGTAAACAGCCCGTCTAGTCCACAATGGCAGGAGAGTGATGGGGATGGTGATGTGAGTTTCAGCTCTGCAGAAGTTTGCCTGGTCTGATGGACCACGGTGGGAGAGCCAGCTCCAGGCAGTTTCGAACGGTGCGTGGAGGGGTTTGGATATGAAACTGTGGGCAGGGGGACTGCTGTGTCTTTCAAGGAGACAGACACGTAATGCATGTTGAAGAAAGAGCGGTGTCCAAGGTATGTGACTGGAAGGGGACCATGTAAAGTTCAGAAGTTGAGCAAGAAGGAGCTGTTGTACCAGACAGGAGAGGGAGGAGGTCTGCAATGGTGACGGAAAGGGAGAAGGAGCATGGGCTCCCGTACGGACTGGACATCACTGTGAGCAGGTAGGAGAGAGAAGTCGTGCACAATTTGTGGTTGTTACCCAAAGGGATTTGCATATACTTCTAATAAGTGAGATAGAGTAATATTCTAAGTACTTACAGTACCAAAAAAGGAAAACTACTCACTCACTTGCAGCTTATTATGGAACAAGGCCTCATGGTCCCTTTGAAGGAGGCTGCCTCCTGTGCATGTGTGGTTAGGAAGCGCTGCACACAGACCCAGGAATCAGCGCCCTTCCTGCTGGGCCCCATTCTGTGCCACCTACACCATGCACACGACCAGCACATAGAACTGCCCATCATTTGCGACATGATCTGCCTCTTCTGAAAGGCAGTGTCTTCCCCCAGGGATCGTGCAATGGGCAGAATGTCCCCTGCAGAGCTCGTGTTGGCTCTCGGAGAGGGGCCATCAGGAGGTGATGAGGCCATGGGGACACCACCTTGGTGGGTGGGATCAGACCGTTCTGTGGTAGTGGGGTCCCTGGCGGGTTCCCAGGACAGGGTGCCTTCCCTCTCAACCATGTTGGACCCGCCCTGTGTGTTGATGCCTCACGAAGGACCTTGACAATGGCTGGCACTGTGATCTTGGACTCCCCAGACTCCTGTTCATAAATTACCCATCTGTGTTGTTCTGTTATAAGGAAAGAAAACAGACTAAAACACAAAAGAATCCTCCGAAGTGGCAAACATGGCTGGGGTTGGTCCCTGTGCTTGCGGGTCATCTCTTGCTACAACCGGCCTGCTCTTCAGTGTTCCGCCAGAGCCGTGGATCTAGTTGATTCGTCCTTTGTAAGCTTCCAGTTAGAATCTGGAAATTTCATAAGATTGAAGTCATATTCAAATAGATAAAAGAAACTTTAATTCACTTTAAATTTGGCTAGGGCTTTATTTTAAGATGTCTATTAAACACACACAGCTTAAGCTATGTATGTCTTCTTTTCCTCTGCAGATAGAGGTGCGTTATTTTGTCTAAACCAAATCATGCAATGAGTGTACTAGTTGAGGGGTGATGGCGGGCCTTCCTGGTGGCACGGGCACGGAACCCTGGTCTGCTTTTCTGGTCACATTCTGTTTCTGCTGTCCATCTCACCACACCATCACCATGAATCGAAGAAAACGCCCTTTCACCTTGGCTGGTCAATCAGAACACAGTCTGTGCTGAACGTAGGAATTTAAAGATGGCGGTTGCCATGGCTATGTGTGTGGAGCGTGGGGCTTCTCACTGGGCACTCGTTCTGGAAATCCAGCCAGGGACCTAGTCCTTAGGTCACTCTGGGGCCCGTATTCTCACAAGAAGCACAGAAATAAGTCTTTCTCGTGGGACGTAAGGAAAGGGAAATAACAAGCGTGTTAACAAGCCTTAATGTCCAGCTGAACTGAATCAGCTTCTGAAGTCCAGGCCCTCAAAGCTTTTCCCTGAGAGGACCACTGTTGCGCGTCTGAAGGGTCCACCTGTCTTCTCTCTTCACTTAAATCCAATCAACACTGAATGCTAAAATAGTCTTTCTTAAAACAAAATTTTGGTCTTATTATTTATATTCAAAATCTTTATTAGTCCCCACGACCGCTGCCTTTGCCCAGATCTTTTGCTCTGGGACCGGTGGTCCTCACCAAGATGCCTTTCCAGACCTTCTGCCTGGCATTGTGGGCCACCGTCAAAACTGCCTTTTGTCTAGACCTTCTGCTCTGGCCTTGGTGGCCATCACCACAAGCCAGCAGAAGGCCCTTTCAGGTGTACTTGATTCCCCATGCTTCTGGACTCCAGCCAAGCAGGGACCACCTACGTCCTAACACATCATGCTCTTTCCTCCCCTGGGCGTGGGCTTGGCTGGTCCCACAGCATAGAGCATGCCTTCTCCCTCCTTCATCTCATCTGGCTCCTCCTTCTTGGAGCCTGGCTCTTCATAGAACCAGATGGCCCCTCTGGGTATGGCTGCATCTGCCCTTTGAAGGAGAGTCACACTTCTCATTACTTCTAATGTCAACCAGGTAAACGAGTCCTACCATGTGCTTGACCCTGAGATGTGAATGGGCCTTACACAATTCCCACTCTAGGACGTGAACAGTCTGGTCGTGGAGCTATGAGATTGGACATTCATTCAGCTTTAGGGAAGTGAGGGGGCACCGTGCTGACCCTGAGGGACTGGCGACAGATGGGGATGGCACCCTTCCTAAGCCAAGAAAGACTTCTTGCCGGGGGCACCAGCATCCATCCATAGTTGATGAGCTTGATTTCAATAAGAGACGAAGAGCGGCTGGGGGACAGAGAGCAGGGGCACGAGTGGGGAGGTGGGCTTTGCATGTGGGCCTCACCTGCCAAAGGGGGCAGGGCAGAGAGGGTCGTTCTGTGCATCAGAGGTGGTGGTGTGCCTGAGTGCATGCTGCGACTCCCCAGTAAGCACTCCAGTTTAGAGGTCAGCATTATATCTGGTGTGTGTGGATCAGCTTTGAAGATGGGACAGGACATATTAGATGAAGGTGGCCTTTCTACAGTGTCAAGAGAGTTTTGTTTTCTTCAACCACAAGAGTCACAGAGATGAGTCTCAATGCAATTCCTTGGAGGGGCTCACAGCTCCTGGCCAGCTGGACTCACACCACCAAGCAGAGCAGCATTGGCTCCCACGTGGACAGCCTGCTCTCGGCAGCCCTGGTGGCACCTAGCCAGCACTAGAGCAGGCACAGCTGGGTGCCCATTAGGTGGGTCATGTCTAAACAGTTACATAACATGGGTTCAGGTGGAGACGTGTTGAGACTGGGAGGCCAGTAAGCTGGGTAGGCTGAGAAATGGCCCTGAAGTCCAGGGCTGACGTTGGGACTGTGGACGGTGCTGATGGCTACTCAGGTCCTCCTTGGTAAGTGAGCCCCATCCTGCCCACTGGTCTGCCTGAGCTATAACCTGCCTGCTCCTGCAGGGCCAGGCCTGCCATAGGACACCTGGTTGCCAGGCACTGCGGGCCACGTGCTCTGGCAGGGCTGCCTCAGAACGCTTGCCTTCTGCCAGTGTGCCCTGCTCCCCAGCCTGCCTGGTGCGTCCTAGCCAGCTGTGCACTTTTACCTTTGCTCCCCCAGACTTAGACCTGGGCTGGACCTGGAGGGATGTGGTGTGGGCACAGGGATTTGTCCCAGGGCGTGACTTCCTGAAGTGACATGGGATGCAGCTTTGAAAAGGAAGGTGAAGATTAAGAACACGAGCCTCTGGGAGTTCAGGCGGGGATGTGTGTGTGTGTGTGTGTGTGTGTGTGTGTGTGTGTGTGTGTGGATGGCGGCAGGAAGCCTAACCTGGCCAGAGCCATGGGCTTGGCAGGACGGGTGGTGTAGAAGGTCGTGCTGACTGGATAGGCAGTGAGGCTGCCAGCTCCCCTCCTTCTTGCCCCTCTCTGGACATGTGTACGTGGAATGCTTTAGCCCTGGGGAAGACCGACACTGACTCCCACAGCATGGCCAAGAAGCAAGGGACGCAATTCCCCTACAGTGCCCTCTGCACAGGTTTGTGTCAGAGCCTCTGAGGAGACATGCTAGCAGGTGCCAGGGGCTGGGCTGGCTCTCCAGCAGCCTGTGTTACGATGAATGCATCCCTCGGGCTAGCCACGGGAGCCCCTTGAAATGCAGGGGTACAGGAAGCTGGCGCACACTCCCGCCTTGTCCGCACCCTCTACCCAGAGCCCTCTTGCCAGACCCAGCATGTGTGTGTGTGTGTGTGTGTGTGTGTGTGTGTGTGTACCACGAATATGCATGTGCATTTATTTCAGGCCTACCTTCTCTCTCTCTCTCTGACACACACACATGCACAGACATGTGCACACACACACACTCACGAGCTCGCCTGGAAGGACAGGCTGTGTGGAGTTGCCTGTCTGTGCTCATGAGAAGGAAGGGGATGGGGACAAGCTCTCAGAGGTGCAGACCCGATGCTTGAATGTGTTTTACTTTAAAAAAGCCCAGCCCCCATCCCTACCTAAGTATTTCCAAAGCCCTTTCTCCCAGGACAGCTTGCAGCCCCCCTCTAAATGCTAGGTCTTTGAAGGAAATCACAATATGATCCTTTGGTGCGGCCAAGTATTGTCCCTTAATGACAGGCATTACATTTGCACAGGGCCATAAATCAAAGCTCGGGACTCTTTTCAATAGGCTGCAGATGCCGAGGACACTGGCCTGCTAAGTGGCACTTTGCAAGGAAGAGAACAGTGAGAAAAAGCCCCAGAGCCACACCACAGCCCCAGGCAGGCGAGGAGAGTGGCTCAGCCCACAGCACACCTTCATTTTCCCAATGCTTTCTCTCAGCCTTAAAGGGCTTCATGAGGACTTAGCCCAGGTGGGCTCTGGAGCAGTGTTTATAAGGTGTGTCATATCCTCTGAAGCCCTGGCCCAAATCCCCCCACGCTGCCCCTCCGGCCCCCACCTCGCCTGCTTTTATGTCTTGGCCAAAGAAGCCGGAGGATTCTTTGGAGGTGAATGCAGCCTGTGAAGCCTGCAATTACTGTCTCTGATTTCACTGTGAAAACTTTACAACAGCACACTGAAAAATCTTCCTTCTCCCTCCCACTCCTTCTAAGAGAACGAAAAAATCCATCAAATTAACACATCAATGAGTTGATTGTAATCTCCAGGGCTCTGGGTAGCGGTCTCCAGCCTCCCAGACAGGAGGCCAGCATGATTTATCAATGCAAACCTAATAGCATCAATATGAATCTAACTAAAAATCAATATTTCATTACCAAATTGTTAGTGAGAATGAAGAAAAATTGCCGGAGTCAGAGCATTCTCTAGGGCAGGAGCATCCGGAGTTCAATGTGACAAGATGAGTGATGTGTGACTCGGGGCCTGGGAAGGACACGAGGACGCCGAGGACGGGCCACCGCGGATGCCCGGTGCGGGCGCCTCCTGCAGCTGTGGCTTCCTTCTCCTCCTTTCTTCTCTGTCTCTTCTTGGAAGGCAAAAACTGGTGTGAGAAGGCAAAGCAGGGGGGGCGCCACATCCAGCTCCTTCCACAACAGGCAGGGTGGGCTGGTCCCCTATGCCGCATGCCCTCGGGGGCCGGGAAGCTGGGACCCTCATCCTCTGCCCCAGAACCCAGACTGGGGCTTCTCCTTGCTAACACTGCCTGGGGCACAGGGTGCTTGTTTGACATCGAGCCAGTTTACAAAAATGGAGAAGGCCGAATGTAGCCCTCCCACCTCGTGCCTGCAGCGGCAACTGTGCGGGATGGAAATCCCTGGAAAGGAGCAAGTAAGACTTGGCCAGGCTTACGGTCAATTTGTTGCCACGGCATCTCTGTCACTGTTACCACCCAGAGCCAAGATCACATATTGAAGAGGCCAGTGAGCACGTGGAAGAAGGAAGGAGCAGAGACCTGGTTAAAGGAGAGCCATGGGTGCGGTGCCAGCACGGTGCCGCAGCAGCGACCCTCCCTGAGCCCCCCGGACTCTCCTCCACACGGCTGCACCTCCCCTCTGGTGACAAGGTCTGAACCCCATCCGCAGGGAGCACATCTGGGGAGCCCTCTCCCACCACTGCAAGGCAGACCACAGCGCAGAACTGTTCCAACCTCCCGTCTGCTCCTGCCTCGCCTGATTCTGTGTCTGTGGGATCTGCCCACGGCCAGCCCAGGACGTGTGAGAGGGCAGATCAGGGACGTTGCTCTGGGCAGGCCAGGTTTCATGGAGGAGTCTGAGAGACCTAACAGGAAATCCTCTGGGTACGAGCAGCCAGAGGGCAACTGAGGTTGGGCACTGGAGCCCGACTGACCGGGAAGGGCACCTCAGCTCTGCACGTGTAGCAGCACAACTGGGCACAGTCACACGCTCCTGGCAGCCTCTCCATTTGTAGAGATGGATTAAACTAGATGTGCGGGCACAGGACCTAGCGCACGGCGTGAAGTGCAGCAATGGGTTAAGGGTGGCCCCGCTCCTCCCGGCTGTGGTGGGGACGCACAGGCACCCGATCTGTTAGGCTGAGTTCTCCAGTCTCAAAGTCTTCGCCGCAGGCTGTGCAGATCCACTTCTTACAGTGCTGCAGTATTTGGGTGGAGCCCCTTGGCTTCCTTGGGAGGCCGGTGGCAGGTGTGCGTACACCGTCTGTGGTGGGTGGTGTTGCCTCCGTGCAGCTGTCTGACCCTGGAGTGTTAAGTTGCGGCACATTCCAGGGTAATTCGACAGTCTTGCTAAGGGTGTGGCTCACCTGCTGAAGTCCCTGCCAAGTCACACTTCTAGGAAAATCTACCGGAGCTAGAGACTCCTTGTGGATGAGCAACTGCACTCTCCTGAGAGGTGGGGACCCATGCTGCCATCGTGCGGATGGCTATGTGGGCCTTGTGCTTTGCCCTTGCAGCAAGTGCCTCTTTCCTGGCTGTCCAGTGCTTTTCAGGCAGCAGGCCCTGGAGCCTCTAAACCGAGAATGAACTGGAGCGGTTGTTGCGTTTCTCTTCTTGCCACCAATTCCATTTCCTTTTCCTATCCCAGCTCTGCAAATGGGAGGATCAGGACAGGAAGGCCAAAGCACGGAGGCACAAGGACGCCAGGGAGGCCTGCTCAGTCCCAGTGCCACCTGTCAGCCATGCAGCTGCAGACCAGACCTCTGGGGGGATCCACCCCTCCAGGGACTGCAGAAGCAGGCACCCCCGGTGCACTCAGTGGCTGGACACCACATCTTCAAGGGGTTACTTGGGAGAAGAAGTAACCTCTCCAGCTTCCACTTCCGATCCTCCCTGCCGGCCCCTGCAGACTGCGTGTCCTGCAGTCCTCACACCTGGGTCCCCCAAGGCGCCCTCTGCCGCTCCTCCAGCCAGCAGGCAGCTCCCCACCAGCTCCCTGTCCTGTCCTCTCCTTAGCAGAGTGTCGCCTGGCAGTTCTCTGTTCTCTCCATTATTTGCAGTCTCCCTTACCAGCTGCACACCCAGCACCTTGTTGTTCTAACCCTTCTCTCTGGACCTCACTTCCACCCTTTGGAACTCCGCTGGGGGTTTAATCCCCCAACTCTTCTTGGCCCCTGTTCCCACAGAGACACTCCCATGGGGTGACTCTCCAGACTCAGCTCACAAACTTGAGCCCGTTGAGATGCTGTCTCTGGGTCCCAGAACCAGTGATTTGGGGTCCTCTCTCGCTCTTTGTCTAGAACGGCTTGCAGATCCACACGCTTGAGGCATCCGTTCCCCGGTTGGTGATTCTGTCCTCCTGGCTGATCGGGCTGCAGCAGTTTTCTCTCCCTGCTGAGCAGACGCTGCTGCCCTTGGCAGCCAGCGGGCCCGCAGTCGTTCCTGAGCGCTGCTCGCTGCTCGGGTGAGGTCTGTCCTGGCTCTTCCTGGTTGATTTTGCAGAACTTCCTGTGTGGCACGTTTTGGATCCGAGGCCGTGCGCTCACCCCGACATCGGGGTGGTGTTGCTTCTGCTCATTCCCTGTCCCTTCTCCTTTGCCCCCGTCTCCAGTCCACCCACGACAGTTGGACAAAACACGTGTTAACATGCTTCTCTTGTCTTATCTGTCCCTTTTCCCTCCTTCCCTGCCTCACTTTTCCTTCCTCCCTGAACATAAAAAAACCTTATTTCTTTTGATAATAACCTTGGTATTCCCACGGTTCCTCCAGCCACCAGTTGCGGGTGCCTGTCAGTCCTCGTGAGGAGACTCATGTATCTGTGGCCATCACACCACTCCTGTGGTCTCTCCGGAATTCTCAAGTCCCTCTGAGCGCACGGCACACACTGGTCCAGCTGCTTCATCTGGAAAGCAGTTCCACCACCGCCCCAGTTGGCCTCCCAGGGCGTAGGAACCCTACATCTGTGGATTCGCTCTAAACGCTACAAAGACCATCATTGCACAATGCGATGCTTCCTCCAGAGGGATTTGCCGCATGGAGCCCCTTTCTGGTAACCTCTGCTACTTTTCTTTCATTGCTCACATTTAAGATGTATAATGCTGTATTATTTTATCCAGCAGTAAAGAAAAAAGTCACTCAGGGGTATCTGCCCTCCTATCTCAATTGATACCATAAAGAAACTTTGCTTGGTTTTATCAGTGGATTTTGACTTTTACTATTGATTTAAATGGGAATCTTGTGTATCATGCACATTATCATAAATATAATGTTGAAAAGGCAGTGAAAGGAGGGTGTTGTGTGCCAATTATAAAACATCTAGCACACACAGGATATGTTGCTGGAGGGTCTTGACTTCTTATCCAAAAGGCTCTGGCCTCCCAATCTGAAGAGCTGGTGTCTAGTCTGCCTCTGACTGATGGATTAATTATATTCTATCTCAATTGTTGTATTTTTCTTTCAAAAATAATAAAATAGTGATACTAAGCCTTTTAGTAGGTGGAAATATGTCTACAAGTTAGCCTGGGGTGAAACCTAGAGATGGCCAAAGCCCCCCTCCCTGCCCACCTCCACGGTAGCCCTGCTCCCTGCCCTTGTGCTTGGCTGGGGGTCACCAGGGACACGTGACTCAGAGGTGGTACCTGATGCCTCCGGTGCTGGATTAGCCAGGACTGTCCCCAAGGACTTTATGATTGTTACTATAAGATCAACTTGTCATTTCTGGAGTTTGACTTCTTTTTTTATTTGCCTTTTTGTGCAGCTTCTAGACAAAACAGAAGTAATTGTACGTACAAAACAGACGTAATTGTACATCTTCTGCTGGTGATGAGGAAGGAGTTGTTGTTTTTCCCCTGCAGGTTTACTCTTTATAGCTGAACCACCTTCTAAGACTTTTCCTGTTTCCACTCGTTGTGTAAGCGACCGCATGGGAGGTCTGCTTGACAACGTTACTTGGGGAGACGACAGCATTATTGCTTGCCATTGCTCCCTGCTTGTGGGGTTATTGTTTAATGGAATCAGGATTTTTCCTCTTAAACTTTTTTGTATTTAGCAGTTTTCTGCAAGTTCAATAAATAAAGCAGGAGGCCTGGGGGGTGTTAGGATGGCACATCACATTGCTGATGAAGAAGTCCCTAGGAAATGCCCGCACGCTTTGGTCTTGGTCTGGCTGGGGTCTGACAGCACATGTTGTCAGGTCAGCATGGGTGTTGGTGAGGTCAGCATGCCATGTCAGGGTCCACTTGCTCAAGAAAACATCTTTGTAAATACAGGAGGATGATGGTCAAGGAGGGGACCCTGAGAGTCTTCCCAGGACCCCGCTGCAGCGACGTACAACAAACAGACTTTGCAACCAGCCAGGGGCGTGTGGAGGAGGAGTGGTCCCAAGTGTCACTCATTATGTGTGTAATTTGGGGAGTGGAGAATCCGTCCCTTTGGGCTAAGAGCTTCCTGAATGATGCTTTGCTGGGATGCCAAGTACATGTGCTTGACACACTGACCTTCCCCGGGCACTGAGCAGGTACGCCAGAGGTCCTGGTGTTGCTAGGGAGGTGGAAGATTCTGGAATCTAAAGGGAGAGAAAGACAGCTACTGGGACTGCCTCTGTGCACAATTTTTGAAATATGGAATCTAAGGTACAGAGAGTGCACTAACTGCCCAACATCATATAACTGATCAGGAAGAGAACTGAGGACATGGATCTTCACACCCTGCCGCAATGAAAGAGCGTCCCCTTGGAGAAGATCTTGGTTCTGGGGCCTGCTATACTCATCTGAACCTGCATGTCCAGGAGTTTCCTGGAGGACAGCTCCACAATCAGGTTTTGTGTGTCCAGGGGAAGTAGAAAGCGAAGAAGACAAAGGAGCCCTTGCGACTGGGTGCTGGAGACTCTGCCCACCAATGACCAGCACAGGTTCCAGAGACTCTCCAGTCATCAGGTGACGGGAACGGCTTCCAGAGGTGAGGACAAAACTTTCAAATGGCAGTAAGGGTACACCAAGGATTTTTGACCAAAAGGCAACCATCCAGCTTTCACGACTGACTTGTACAAATTGGCACGTGTGTGCTAGGGTGTGGGTTCTGTTCTGGACTTGGACAATGATCTCTGCCATGCCTGTCATAGTTCACGCTGTGGCCTTCACCAGGAGCTCTTCAAGGTCCTAAGATTTCAGTATGTCATCCTCTGGAGTTTAACTTTTAAGAGAGAAACTGGCTTTTTCAAAGACAGTATTAAACATGTTTTTTGCTTCATGGTCAGTTACAGATTTGTGCTGCTAATAACCAATTTTCCACCTTAATTTAAAAAAAAATTAGGGCAAAGCCACCAAGGGAATGGTGCCCAAAGTTTATTTATCTTTAAAAATGTGTTAGGCACAAACAAAACCAAAATTATTTTAAGTACACAAATTCTGAAATTCAAGAGTCCACTTTATTTTGTTACCGCTCTCTGCTCCAAACATTCTGGAGACATGGTCTAATTTGGGAAGATGGATTTTCAAAAGAAACCATCTACTTTCTTTTTATATTTCTCAATTGATTTCAAAATTGCAAAAGAAGAAAATAAACACCTCTTGGCTGATCTTAATAAGATCACCAAGCGTCCCCGGTGTCTGCCTTTGTTGTCCTGTGAGCTCACTCTCGCAGCCTAAATTAGCAGCAGAGGTTGGCACGAGAGCATTCTCTGGGCTCCGTCTTGTTCTAGCCTGCTTTGAATATTAGCTATAAGATCTATATGGCTTCATCTAAGGGAAGGAAAAAAAATTAGCTGAAGCCATAAAGATAATTAATCTTTGTTTGAAATGATATTTTCCTTTCTGCATCCATTTGTCATGCGGAAGCATTAAAAAGCCCTTTCATGGAGGTAGAAGCCAAAGGGATGCTATCTGCGATTGCTGGGAACTGTCCCGCCCCCTTCTCCCCTCTGTGCTGCCCCCTCCCCGGCCTCTAGGAGTGTGCTCCAGTTCCACGGCCACCTCCTGCCTCCTTCCCTGCTACTGACATCCACCATTGACCTGGACAATCCCACAGAGCGGGGAGGTCATCAGATAGCCCACAGCTGTGCTCCCAGCAGAGGACGAACTTCCGTGCCCTTTCACCTGGGGCTGTCCCTTTCAAGTGGTTATCATGACGATTTCCTTGCCTTGCCTCCCCCTTCCCACCGAGCCTCTCTCTTTTTTTCATTCTTGTATTCCGGAGGGTTCTTCGTATCTATGAGGGCTCGGCTTAATTAGATATTTAAATGATCTCAAGCAATGCTGTTTCTTTAACTCTTAACTGCGAGAAACACATATGAAACATACTGTTGGCGGCATTTAATCAACAGCACTCAATTTATCATTTTCACAGTTTTAGTGAGCGGTTATGAATCACTAAAATCACAGGTATGGTAGACGCAGCGTTGTGGCACTATCATTAACAAATACACCGTGCACAGAGGGATGACTTGGTAATTGAGTGGGACTAATAAGAATACATCATTTAGCTGTGTGTGACAAACTGTGCTCCACACACAAGCATGGAAAATTCACGTTTTGCTTAATAAATAAATTACACAGCCGATGTATTATACATAATTTGTGTCCTCGTGGATTTGAGTGATATATAATGCGTGGTCCAAGTCATTTATTTATTAAGACTAACTATATATATTGTAGGAGGGGGATTCTCAACTCCAGCTTCAGGCCTGCCAAGCTGGCTGTGGCAACCGCCGGGTGCCCGGGACAGGAGATGCGGTGCGCTGGGGAGCGAGGCGCCCAGGGGCGCCCATCGGCTCTCCAGCTCTGGTTCTCGGGGGGCAGGGGAGCTTGTGCAGCATGGCAGGAGACACTCGAATTTTAGAGATGAGAGAAGTAAAGTCATCCTTAATATCCGAGGTAACAAGTATTTTAAGGTTCATTATCTCTAACACATTTAGGGGACACTAAATTGCAAACGGCTCAGCAGTCTGCTTTCTGGAAGACGGAGGGAGCCATGAGATACCACAGCATGTGGCACCTCAGACGTAGGCACAGGTAGCCAGATGGAGTCCTTAGGGGTGGCTTTTTCCTGTTTGACCACTTTGGGAGCCAGGAGTCGACTACCAACCATGAGGTCATTTTGGGGGTGCTGTGACTTCAGGCTGCTCTGGATGACCTCAGTGTTTGATGAGAGGACTCCCCACGGTGGACAGACTTTGTGTTACTTACTATTTACGAACTCCATTACCAATGCAGGCCACTCTGAAGAGGGAGCCGCGAGATCTGCTGTCAGCCTCAGTTCCCTCTCACTGACTGGAACCCCGGGGCAGAACACACGAGAGAGTCAAGTCAATAAATGCACGAAGGCACAGGAGCCAAACCTGCCGGAAGATCCAGAGACTGCCTGGGAGTGGGGCGAGCTGGGCTCCTCTGCCTCTCGCCAGGCTGGCCGGGGAGCCTGCTGCGGGCTCTCTGTGGGAGCCCACCATAGCTCATGTCCTGTGTGCACTCACTCAGTCCTCCTACCTCCTGTCCCTCTCTAGCTGAAGAGAGCAGTCTGCGGTGGCCCCTGTCCTTAGGTGGGGTCTGCAGGGATACTTCCTTCTGCACAGAGTAGGACTTTCTGACTGGGGTATGAGTGAACGCTGAGCCCCACAGAGTCCTCAAGCCTCTTGAGCAGGACCATCAGGCTCCATCCTGGGATCTGCTTGACCATCGCATGCATGAAACCCCCATGTGACCCATCTCCCTGCTCCCTCCACAAAACAGCTCTTGGCAGAGCCTTCTGGCCTGGTGTCTCTACTTCCCCTTCTCCCCTCCTCCTTGAATGCCCTTGCAGACCTGCCCCTCTGCTCTGCCCAGCGTGTCCTCTTACTGCTAAACCTGGCGGTCGGTGCAGTTCCTCTTACTCAGGTATTGACAGGTCTATCTGTTGTCCCTTCCTTCTTGTACCGCTTCTTGTTCTGACTTCTGGGGACCACGCCCTCTTGGTCCTCCCTGCCTTCCTCCTTCTCGCTTCCCTCTGCTGAGACTTCCCACTGTCCTGTGTGGACTCATCTTATGTAGGTCAGTATTCCAAGTACCACTTGCAGGTGATGCTTCGGCTTGGCCGTCTCCATTCTGGACTTGAGTGTGTGACAGCTCGTGTGGGCTGACCGCCGGCTCGCCCAGGTGCACTTCAAATTCACTATGTCCCAGCTGCTGCCTAGGTCTCCATGCCCAGATCTGCTTTCCTCCCATCTTCATCCATCTCGGTGAGAGGAAGCTCTATTTTTGTAGTTTCTTAGAACCCAAGCCTTGAGAGTATCCTTAACTCTTCCTTCTTTTATTTTCCACATCCAAATCTCAGGGAAATCCCATCGACTCTGCTTTCAACATCCTTAAAACCCAATCACTTCTTGGAGGAAGAACTTTCAGAATGATGAAGTTAAGATGTTTGTAAATCCATTCCTCCACGGAAATAACTGCAGTACTAGCAAAATCACCAACGTTGGCCCCGTTCAACATGACCCAGAGCCCTGGAGCTGACCACAGGCTTACCACAGTCTGACCAGCATCAACTCAAGACAAGCTGAGCTTTGGCAAGAGCTGCAATGTGTTGTTCTCACGCAGCCTCCGGCTTCCCTCTCTCCTCAGGTGTGCCATGTCCTTGAAAACTAGCAGTCTCAAAATCACAGTGTCCCTGGGGACCAAGAGCCTCACAGCTGTTGGAGGGAGCAGAGTGGATGTGGAGCTTCTTCGAAGGCCTGTTCCTGAGCATTTTCACCATGTGGTCCGTCTCAGCTCCCTGGGAAAAGCTCAGCTCACAGGACAGCGTCATTAGTGAGCCCGATGTGGTGCTCCCTGGGAAAAATCTTCTCTCTAGGGCATTTGTCACAAATAATTAGCTGTAATTTTTTTTTTTTAATCTTCACTCCCGCCTGAAGTTGCATGATCAGTTAAGGCAAACGACCCTGGTCAAAATTTTTTTTGAAAATAATCTGGAAAATAAATGATCCATAAGGGGTTTTGAAAAGCTCTGGCACGTTACTGAGATTTAAAGGCCATGTACATGCTCATTAAAGATCTAAAAGTGTCCTCAATGGCTCATCTCTGGTTGCCCTTGAGACCCTGCACAAGCGAGAGGTCAAGGTCAAGGAAGGCTTGTAAATGCCTGGGCATTGGGATGTGCCCCGACACACTTAAAAGGTGTTAATGGGTTCCTGGAGGACTTGTTGGCTCAGGTGCTTCAGGAAATCTCTGACCAATCTTTGGCTGACTGCTAAGCACCCTCAGCAGAGACTTCAGGGGTCACACATGACGAAATTCACACTTTGTAGAAGTAAAAAAAAAAACAAGACACAGAAGAGCTGCTGCAACAACCCTGGGGAGGGATAGAACCCATTTACCAGAGCTGTCTCCTGCTATTATCTAAAATATCCAGTTTTCAACAAAATATTATGGGGTACATGAAGAAACAGGAAAACTGTGGTTTATACTTAGAACAAAACAAAACAAAACAAAACAAAAACCAAAGGCAGCCAAAAGAAAGCGTCTGAGGAGCCCAGATGTTGGACTTGTTAGGCACACTTTGAGCCAGCTCTGAGATACGCTGGAAGAGTGGAGGCCAGATACTTCTCATGGCCTCTGCTGCTCCTCCCAGGGCATCCTCTGACCTGGACTGCGGTGGCTGCCACCCCAGCTCCCTGCATCGTGGTCTACTCTGGGTGCAACAGCACATGCCGTCCTCTAACGTGGAAGTTAGGGCGGGAGACGCCTTCCATGCTACTTGGGTTAAGAATCAAAGTTCTCATCCTCGCCTGGGGCTGGGATGATGCCGTCCCCAGATGGACCTGAGGGGAGTTCGCTCTCTTCCTTCAGGGCTCAGGTAGGCCATCCCCTCCCCACGCGCGGCTCCTGACTGTCCTTTCAGCAGCAGCCCCTCAGCCCCGGATTTACTGGGGAGATCATGATGCGCGCACGCTCTTCCGTCTCTAGCACACGAGCTTGGTGAGATGGAGACCCGGCGTTTTACACACCCCCGCGTCCCTCCCCGGGTTCGTTGTCCACGCTCGGCACGCACTTGCCGGGTGGTCGCCCTTTGGTGCGGCTTCACCAGGGACGTTCATACGGGAGGCCTGCAGTTACCTCTGTGGCGTTCTTTCGTGCTCAGTGGTGGGAAATTACAAAACGTTTCCCTTTGCCGCTTGAAACATCCAAATCAATGATTTAACGTTATGTTCACAAGGTGGGACAGCGGCTGTGCCTGTTGTGTACAGAGGGCACTCTGATCGTGATTGCCTGTTTAGAACACCCCTTCTCCACACAGTGACTTGTCTCTTCTGGTGCTCCAGAAACACTCTCTCAGATTTGATTTTGGTGGCTTGACCTTTTCAAACTATAATGTCCTTCCTAAATTAAGCAGAAGAGAGAGCAGCAGGGGTCTGGAGCAGCACGGCAGTCCCAGCATGTGCAACTCTGTGGGTGCCACACACACCCCGTCGTGCAAGGCCAAGCCTGGTGGGTGCTGGGGACTTGAGGTACTAGAAAGAAACCAAGGCTCGGGGAAGACAAGAGTGGACATTGCCCTTCCTGTGGCAGACAGTGTTTATGAAGATGGATTCAGTGACCTGGGAGAAGACAAATTCCTCCTCCCTCCCTTCAACAGACACTGCTGTAGCATTACCTCCTACTTTCGGGGCTCTGTGTTGGTACTGGACATGGGACGGGAAGTCCTCTCCATGGTGGAGCAGACAGCCTGGTGGGGATGGATATAGCCAATGATTGTGCAGATGAATCTGCAGTCATAATCCTGAAAAACCATAGAAAGAATAACCCCAGAGGAGTAAGAAAGTGTGAAAGGTTGTCCTGTTTGCCTTGGTGAAGAGGGGAGGTGAGGCCTCCTTGGAGAGGGTCACTGGATCCTCCTAAGACTTGAAGGATGAGGAGCCTCATCAGGTGGAAGATGGAGCCAGAGTCTCGTGTAGAGGAACAGGTGGCGGGAGCAGGCCTGATGGGGAACAGGGAGGGTCAATGTGGTTGTAGCTGCACTAGGGGGACAGAAAGTGGGTGGGATGAGGCTGGCAGGGCAAGCAGAGGCCAGACACACAGACCCTGGAGTCCAGGCTAAGGATCTCGACTTTTTGAGGAGAAATTATTTGAATATTCAAAATTTGAAAGTCAACTAATCAAGGGACATGAGACAGCAGAAGAGAGATCCATCTGACTTACTGAGGCTGTGCGAAGCTTCACAGAGCAGGCTGAGAAAGTGCCAGGAGATGAGGGTGAGGAGGCATCCCACGGGCCATCTTCTGTCGCTTCTCACACGTGCATGTCCTGTGGTGAGCACCAAATGCACCATGGTGTGCCAATGTCAGAACCAAAGCAAGGAGAAATGCACTGGAAAATGCCCTTGAAACTGTCCAGGTGGACTCCTGTGCCCCAGCCACTAACCACCCAAAGCCCTGGAGGAATTCGAATCTTCCTTGATTTGATTTCATTCCTGTCGACTCTGATTCCCTGTTGCTAAGCCCATGCTAACAGGACTGAAAGATAAAGAGCAGACACAAAGATGCCCTGGCCCTGCGGTCACTGAGATAAATTAAATAATTTAAATTGACCTAGGGGTCTATGTGTGGAATAATCCTCCTCTCAGATGACCCAGTGATTCTTAACTCACTTCTGAGCCTGCATCCTGCCTGTGAAGAAGCACTGATGTTCCTCTATCTCACCGAGTTGGGCATGCTGATCTTTTTGTACCCAATAACCAGAGACAATGATTATATTATTCATAAGATATTTTTACCTGAAGTGATAAGGCATACAGCTTTAGTTATTATTTCCTAATCTTTTTTTCCCCTTAAACTGGCACTATCCTTTATAGCCCTAGGAATAGCCTTAATTTTTATATTAAAAATTGTCTCTTCTACACAGAATTGTCTTTTTTAGTTGTTTCTGATTTTTAAAAAATTAATGTAATAGAATAAACAGTGGGAATTTAAAAATGGGTGCCTGGATCAGTTTTATAAATGAAGGATAGCAAGAATGGTAGGGAGATTAGACTTTGGAGCAGTGGCTGCCAATCTTTTTTAAATTCCAGATCCCTTTGGAAGTAATGAAGGCTACAGAGCCTGTCCTGGAGCTGGGGCCTTCTTCTCCCACACCCAGAACTGTGAGCTTAGTTTCGTGGGTTGGAGCCCTGACCGGGGCCCAGGGGTCCCTGGAAAAGGCCCCTCCTCTGCACTGTGAGCATTTTGTGTGCTGAAACAGTTTGCGACTACATGCTTCTCTGCTAATTCAAGAGGGTGTCGCTAAACCAAAGTCCCCTGCCAAGAAGTTCTCTGGGGTTCACCCTGACGGCCTGAGTGCAGTAGCCGAGTGCTAGCTTTCTTGGAAGTTCGTGCACAATTGGACCATGAGCTTTTCCACTACTGGAGCCAGGGACCCTCACCTTTGGGGAGGTTAGATCCCGTCTACAGGTTGTGTGATGCTGTATTTATTTATGGTTTAGAAAGAGGCAATTTTGCTGACGGGGTGAAGACGTGACAAAACCCGAGTCTCTGTCTTGATTTGCTTCCCTTGACCCTAAGCCTGGTCCCCCTGGTAGGGACTTCATTGCAGCAGTGCAGGATGGTTGGTTTCTGCGTTCTTTGGTGGCTCTGCACCCTGTTGTGACACATGTTCTCTTAGATCAGCTTTGGCTCTCATCCATGTCACCTGTTTCCTTAGGTTGTTAGGAAGAAAGGAAACTGTGACAATATTTATATATCAAATTTTGGTGGAGACCCCATAGAAGAAATTAACATGAAAGCTAAATGCTAAGCCGGGTGCAGTGGCGCACACCTGTAATCCAAGCACTTTGGGAGGCTGAGACAGAATTGCGAGTTCAAAGCCAGCCTCAGCGACGGCAAGGCGCTAAGCAACTCAGTGAGAACCTGTCTCTACATAAAACACAGAATAGGGCTGAGGATGTGGCTCAGAACCCCTGAAGTTCAATCCCTGGTACCAAAAACAAAACAAAAAAACCTAAATGCTTGTGTAAAGGCAGCTGTGGTTAAGGCATCTGTTGCTGTCACGCGAGGGCTCCGGCTTGCCAGTGTGAATGGGACCCGTGAGCTTGTCCATCATGGCCGATGAGCATCTGTGAGTCAGGGTGCTTCTGATAAGAGCAAACATTTTGTTGAGGAGAAAGCAGAGTCCTGGTATTAAAGAAAGTTAGAGGAGCTTACTCTGAAGGGTTTTCTTTGCTTTTTGCTATAAGAAGCAGAGGAATCAATTTGTGGTGGCCAATGACTGCTCCGGTCAAGGACTAGCAGGTACAGTGCTCGACTCTGCCCTTCACACAGAACTGTTGGCTTTTCACTATTGACAGGAGGCACCAAAAGAAGGAGGAGGAATATATGGGAACTGAAAGGAAGTATCTTCAATTTTTTTCTGTTTCTTGATCATACACCACAGGGACTGCTATTTTATAACTAAAAAAAAAAAATCAATGCTATTTTCTCTGGTGCTTATCAAGGAGAAAAGTCCTCCATTTTTTCCAGAGCCAACATTGCCCTTTGCGAGATGTCCCATGGTTCTCCTCCCCCAGGAGCTGCAAATTCACATCTTATCGATGGCCATATTATGCCCTACATCTCCACTTATTATTAGTGCATATTTTAGAGTGATGGGAAGTATTGGCACGTTTTATTAGGCTGATAAACAATGTGGGGCTGGTAGGTAAAATGTGTTGTCAACAGCGATTTCTCTCTTCTCTTCAGCACCTTTTTAATTTTATTCTGAGCTTCCAAAGATGAAGCTTCAGGACATGAAATCATACTAACAGCTGATTCTTCTCCCTATGCCTTCTAAATTGATGAGCTAAGAATGGGACAGAAGAGATTACTCATCTCTTCTATCATCGATATTTTCACAGCAGCACGTGAAAATATCGCGAAACACCGTCTTCCTTGGATATTTAGAGGACACCGTAAACAGTCCTTGGCCTGCGAGTTAAGAAGATATCCTTCTCATAGACATGAAGTTTTGATCTGTGAACTTGCAGAGCGATGGCCTGGCAGTGAGTTCAGCTCCTTAAGGGATGTGGTCCCTTGAAGGGTGCGACACCGTGCAGGAGACACCTGCAAGGGAGAATTCTGGTTCTTTGGGCCTTGAGCGCTGCCAGGCCCCAAGCCTCCACCATGATGTGGCGGACTTGCTGGCACCAGGCAGTAGGTGGAGAAAGTGCAGCGTGCGCAAACCTGGAGCTGTGCGTGCTGCCCAGGGTGGGGCATCTGCAACACCCTGAGTCACCTCTGCCCCGGTCCCCTCTCATTGCTACCTGTCCAGTGTTCTACCAGTTGACTGTGTCCCCACAAACCTATGTGGCTGTGCCAGCCGCTGGTGCCTGAGAATGTAACTCTGCTTGGAACAGGTCTGCAGATGCGATGCAGTTGAGGTGGGGTCATCAGAGGGGACTCTGGCACAGCATGACTGGTGTCCTTACAAGATAAGGGGAGTAGACAAGAAGCACGTGGACAGGAGCCAGCCCTGGAGACTGGAGCCGAGGTCACGAGCTACGCAGCCAAAAGCCGAGGAGCACCATGGAAGGCTGGTGACTCCAAAGTTAAGAGAAGGACCAGATCCTCTCCTGGAGTCTTACAAACATATGCTGCTGACTTCTGGCTCCAGAACTGTGAGGAATGCATCTTAGTTGTTTAAACCACCAGTGTGTGGCTTTGTTATGGCCGTCCTAGGAAATCCATAGTAAGTCCCCCCGAGGACATTCCCACGGCAAGGGTGCTGCTGTCTGCTGTCAATCAGAGCTCTGGGAACTCCTTGTCTAGGGGTCACACAGATGAGGAGAGGACAGCCCATGAGAGATCAGTCAGGCCACTCTGGGGACACTCTGGGGACACTGAGGTTCTGCTTCTCCGCCAGATGCTCCCACTGTCCCAGGATGGCCTTTACTCCTTTTCTTCCTCCTTGTCTCTTGACTCATCCCTGGGAATCTGAGGTTGCCCTCAGCAGCCTCAGCTCTGGGGTCCTCCTGACCCCTAGAAATTAAAACATGATAGGAGGGCTGCTCCCTCAGGGGGGTTCCCCAACTCCGCCTCCCAGGCCTCAGGTGCCTGCTGGTGGTCTGCTGTGTGGCTGAGCAGTGCCCGTCCAGGGAGACCGTCCAGCCTCCCCCCAGACTCCCTGTGCTCTACCACAGATTCCTCCAAGTCTGTGCCCACTGGCCCCCGTCAGTGAACCAGGTGACGTCTCCTGCACTCCCTTCAGGACAGTAGAGAGATAAAAGTCTCCTGTTGAGCCCCATCTTCCTCCAAAGCAGAGGCTTTGTCCCTGGACATCCCTGGCCAGGCTAACAGAGGCACAGGTCTGCCTACAACAAGGTTGTACTAACCTTGAGTACCAACTTGGAGGGTGCTTTGGGATGTGACTAACATTCAAATTGGGGAACTTTGGGTACAGCTGATTGTCCTTCATAACGTGGGTGGGTCTCATCCAATCTGCTAAGGCCTGAGCAGAAGGAAAGACCCACGTCCTCAAGCCAGAGGGGGTGGTCCGGTCAACTGCCTTTGAGCTGCTTTTGTGCTGCTGGCTCTCCAGGTCTCCATCATCCCATGAGGAAGCTGGAGGATGACCTATATCTAATCAATATACTTTTATCAATCAATCAACCAATCATCGATTTCTCTGGAGAACCTAGATTAATACACAGGACTTTCTTGAACTCAGTGTGGCAGAATTTGTAAGTTTGGTCTCCACATTATTCAGTTTCCTCCTCACCCCTGTGAACCCCATCTCTTTGGGTAATGGGCACGGAACTCTGTCAGCGCATCCGCCGGGAAAGCAGATCTTAACATTTGTCGGCACCTGGGCTTCACTGAGGGAGAGGGCAGGGAGGCAGGAAAGGCATGTGTGAGGGCGAGGCTGCTGGAGGAAGATGTGCATTGCGATGGCGGCTGCTGGCTGCCATTCTATGCGGTTGTGTCCCTGCAGGACATGTCATTACCCTGGACTCTCCCTGGGGCAGGGCCCTGTGCTTTGGGGTGGCCAGTGGAATGTGAGCACGCACATGCCCCCAGGCCCAGTTTTCAGCATCAGTGTGGTCGTCGCTATGTGCTCTCTCCTTCTGCTGGGGCAGCTGCCAGTGCTGCTGGAAGCTGGCCATCAGCCTGCACTCCAGAATAGATGATGGAGCCAAGTTGCAGCCACCTACACAGGGCAAGTTGCGTAAGAAGCAAGCCTTTGCTGGCATAGTTCGTTACAGCAGAATGTTCTTTCCTAGACCTGCCACAGGTCTGATCAGATGGAGGCAGACTCATGCACTATCAGGTATGTAAGAATGAACTCAGACTCAGAGTTGTGAAAGATTTCCATAGTGACATGGAATGAAATGTGCTGGAGTTTTGAAGTGACATGTTACCAGCCTGATGCATACTGGAAGTCACTGTTGTGTGGCTCCCATGGGCTAGTAAACGATGCAGAACTGAAGCGACCTCAAAGCTTCTCTGTCGAGCTCTGAACTCAACTCTTGGACTTCTCCATTGGACAAGAACCGAAGACAGTTAATCACCAAGAAGTACTGACCTTGGGCCAGAGACGTGAAGTTCCCCTCTGTAATCAGGGGCAGTGGGCACAGATGATCTCTTTGGTCCTTCCTGGAACCGATGTTCTAAAATGTATCTGTAGGTGACATGGGCTTTGGAATCCTGGAGTTGGGAGACACCACAGGGTCATTTCTTGCCAGTGACATCCAGAGCAAGACTCATCTCTACAGCATCCACAGGAAAGGGCTGCATGCCTGGATGTCCCACGGAGGGAACAGACCCTCTTCAGACAGACCGCTGTTCCCTTCCTAGAGCTCTAACCCAGTGGGGCAGCAGTGATAGATTTTGACTTGACATGCAGAACAAATTTTCTCTCCACAGAATTGGTAAAGAGAACAAAGATTAACTTCAAAATTCCTTGGGTAACACAGGATGCTTCTCAGTTTCCTAACAACAAGTTCTCCTGGTACGTGAAGCCACATGGATAACCCTGTCCCTCTCCCTCCTGCAGAGCATACCCTCAGGCCTCAAGTGCTCCTTGTAGGAGTCTGCCTCTGCCATTTCTCACTACTTGGAAGTGTACACATCTGGGCCTTGAGACTTGATCTCATTTAAAGGTAATTGGAGGTATTGGAAATAAATACTGATTTACTTGAGCCTGAGTAGTGAGTAAAGTGTTTCTTCTTTCTGTTTCCAAGGTGCAGCACCTTTGACCACCTTTTCCTCAAATGTGTCACTTTGAATCTGATGCACAGACGCAGTATCTGTCTGCCCCACACACATTTCTTATGCTGGCGTGGTACAGATCTGGTGCGGATGTGCCATGCAAGGAATGCAGCTCTGCCCCCTCGGCTGCTGGGAGAGCAAGGGACAGACAGACCAGAGAAGCTGCAGGGTCCAGCAAATTCACAGCCAGTCCGCTTGAATGACAGTGCCCGAGCCCTGGCCCCAGCAGCAGCTGCAGGTATGCCTTTCCCCAGAGCACGGGGCACGCCCACCCCGGAAGACCTGGCCCTAGGCCACGGCAAGGTTGGAGTTCTAGGAAGGAGGTTTTCTGGGCAAAACAGGTCTAATCATAAATCTGTAGCATTCAGATTGTGAAAATGTTCAAAATATTTGGGAAGTAAGGAAAACACATCCAAATAATTCCAGAAGAAATCCAAGTCAATAAAATTAAAAATACTTAAACTGAATGATAAGGAAAACATAGAATATCAAAATCTGAAGGATGTAGTTAAAGCAGTGCTTACAGGAGAATGTGTAGTTTTAAGTATTTGGTTAAAGAAAAATGTTTAAAACCAATTGTCTAAGTCATAATTTAAACTAAAATAAACATATAAATAAATAAAATCCAAATTATGTACAACAAAATAATAAAGAACAGAAATCAATAAAATAATAAAAATAAACATCAAAATCTATAGTTATTTCTTTGAAAAGATTAGTAAAATTGGAAAATTTTTATTCTTTTTTTTTTTGGTACTGGAGATTGAATTCAGGGGCACTGGACCACTGAGCCACATCCCCAGCCCTATTTTGTGTTTTATGTAGAGACAGGGTCTCACTGAGTTGCTTAGTGCTTCACCGTTGCTGAGGCTGGCTTTGAACTCGCAATTCTTCTGTCTCAGCCTCCCTAAGTGCTGGGATTACAGGCTTGCACCACTGTACCTGGCCAAATTTTTATTCTTGACCAAGAAAAAATACAAAATTGCCAGTATCAAAGATGAAAGAGATGCCCTCACCCTGCAGATATTAAAACTATAATTTAAAATGTTATAATATTGCAAATATGGTAGACAACTTAGGTGTTTTAGAAAAAAAATTCTTAACTGAATTTCTAATAATGCGTGTGCGCACGTGCACACGTGCACATACACACACACACACACTCAAAATGCCTAGATTTTTTTTTTCTGTGAAGAAATATGTGAAACGTTCAAGAAAGTAGTAAAACCAATCTTCTTCAATTTGTTTCAGAAAACAGAGACAGAAACACTTTCCAAATTGTTTTATTAGGCAAAGATAATTATAAAACAAACTATGGAGATATTAGAAAAGGAAAGGAAGAGAAGACAGTGATATCCCTCATGGATCTAGAAGAGAAGACATTTAACAAGATATTACCAAACTGATTTTAGCAACACTAAGATAACAACAAATGGATTCTGGCTTGTCAGGACCAAATGGAATTCATCCAGGAAAGTCAAGGTTAGCTGAACTTTCAAAAACCTATGGCCACTTGAGGAAAACTTTCAGCAAGTTAGAAATAGAGAATGCTTCCTCAGTCTGATGAGAGGTGTCTAATTACACCTACAACTAACATCACACCTCGGGGGCAATTCTGAAACCATGCCCCAGTATTGAGGATGTGCACCTTGATCACTGCCCTGGAGTTCCAGCCAGTGCAACAACTAGGAAGAGACCTGAAAGGCATCAATATTGAAAAGGAAGAGTCTGTGATTAAGATGATAGGACTGAGTACATAGACAACAATCTGCCTGCATATGTAGACAGTACTAAGGATTCAACAGAAACTGTTATGGCTGATGAATGAATAAAGCCAAATCACAGGATGGAAACTCAATATACAGAGATCACCTACATTTCCAAGTCATATAACATGTGGAAAATATAATTTGAGAAAATATAAGTACAATAATATCCAAAATAACAATCACTGTAGAATAAATCTAATTAAAGAATTTCAAGGCCTATACATAAAAACCATCAAACATTGATTTGAGAAATTAAGGAAGACTTAAATATATTGAAAACTGTAACTTATTCAAGAATTGGAGGACTCAATATTGTTAAGATGTCAATTCTCCCAAACCAATCTATACATTTAGCATAACACCAACTAAAAATTAAACCCCATCAAGCTGATTTTAAGTTTTGATTAAAATGCCAAGACTTGTAACAGAGAAAATGATCTTGAAAATTCAGATAATGTGATATGGTGTAAGTAGAGATCCAGGTTCTTTAAGTCAGCACTGTTGACATATGGATTTGGCTGTTTTTTGTGGGGCTGCAGCATGCCTGAGGAGGTTTGGTGGCATTCCTGGTCTCCACCTACCCCAGCTCCCTGGGTTTTAACAAGCAGAAATGTCCACACACTGGTTGTGGACTGGCATGGAATAGACCAATGGCACCCAATGGAGATGCCAGAAATTGGCCCACATTATTTATGGTTCATTGATTGTATACAAACATACAGACATTTCTGGGGGGGGAATGAAAGTCCACTAATGGTGCTATAAAAATTGCTAAATGGCTGATAAAAACATTGAGTCTCACTTCATGCAATATGTAAAATATATGGATGGATAATAAAACATTTTACTCTAACAGCCTAAAACTCTACGTGGAATAATATCTTCATGACCTGAAGGAAAGTAAATATTTCTTGGATGACACAAAAAAGGTAATAATGTGAAACAAAAACCTGATAATTTGGACTTCATCAAAATGAAAAACTTTTGCTTATCAAAATGCAGAATTAAAAATGCAGAGATAAGGCACAGACTGGGGGAGAATATTTAGTATAGGTTCCTAAAAAGAACTTAAATGCAGAATAAGGAGAGAACACCCAGAAATCAGTAATTAAATAAGTCAAACTGCAACTACAGATAGGCCAGTTCCTCAACATCACTTGTCATCAGAGAAAGGCGAGTCAAGCTGCAGTTGACGAGGGTCTGTCTTCCACCACGAGGTTGTGCCGACAAGCACAGACCACCTCGCAGGTGGATAGCCTGGAGCGGCCAGGAGATGGCGGGGCCCTGCGGGAGGGCAGTTGGAATCTTGGCAGCCTGGCTGCAGGTTCTCCGCAGATGTGGCGAGGATGTTCCCAGGGGCCCATTCATGTAGTCACCATAGGAGAAGGCCAGTGTGCATCGCAGGAGGACGGACAGACACACTGCACCCCAGACTGGGCTGAGCTCTGCAGCGAGGGAGCGCCCGTGGACCAGGCAGCATGCACACTCAAACTGCCCAGGAGGGAACCAGAGGCTGAAGAGTAAATCAAGAGCCCACAAAGGGGCAGGAGGACCACCAGGGACGTTCTGGGTGAAGAAACGTGGGTGTCCACAGGACGATGGGTTAAGAGGTGGCAGGCTTTTGTGTATACATAAGATCTGTGTGTTGTTGCAAGTTTCACATAAAAAAACCAGCAATAAACCAACCAACCGACCAACCAGTGTTGGGCTCCAGCTGTTGGGCCTGTATCTTGCAGTGTTATGGTCCTAACCATAACAACTGCTCTTGCCAAGTGGTGCCAAACTTGTACCTGTTGGTAGGTGACCAGGGGATGACAGCGGCCAGGTTTCTCCAGGCTGGAGCAGCAGAGTGTATCCTGTATACCTGGGTGTGCCCTGTTGCTGTCCTGGAGCTGGGGTGTCAGGATAAACCCATGGTTTTCAGCAGATGTGTATCTGCAGAGGAGTGCATTTCCTAGGCCTGTCAGCTGATGGGCCTGGACACAGTGACATCCCTGTGCTCCTGCCCTGGCTTCCAGGGATCATTCAAGGAGCTTGAGTGGCATGGCAGGGTTGGGGCAGAGAAAGACAAGCCGAGTCTGGAACTTCTTGCTGAAACCCCAAGGATGACTTGGGTATGAGCATAGCACTGAGAGTCAGCTTGAGGGGGTCGAGCTGGATAAATATATAATTGTAACAATGAATCCCAGCTCAGCCAATCACAGAAGTTTCCTCCTGCATGGGTCTGTGGTATCCACACAAATGCACATATGTTTTCATCCTTCTCCACCTCACGATTCGATTCCAGACCTAGGTGCATAAAAAGCAGAGAGGGGCACTTTCTCCCTTGTAGTGCAATGTCACTTGCAAACATAGAAGGGACAGGGAATTGGGGACTCACCTGTGGAAGACACATTGTGTGAAAATTTGATGATAAATAAGGCATGCTCATGGCCAACTACCTCCTTGAAAATTTCCTACAAATTACAAAAGGAAAAATAGTAACAGTACAGGGCAGAAAGCCCACAGATGCTGGGTGAGCAAATGACACACTTTACATTAAGACAAAGTGAGATGGAGACTTTCAGTCATGCCCTCTGAGGGACTCAAATCCTTCCATAATGCTTTATTTGAATCTCAGCATGAGGAAGCCTGGGTTGAGAGATCCCACCAAAATGACCAGCCCATAGACTTCAAAACTCTCAAGGTCAAGAAATGACACCCCCCCCAATAACGACAACAACAAAACTCTGAGAAACACCTCCTGTCCAAAGAGACTAAAGAAACAGGACTGTAGAAAGCAGTCCATGATCCTGGGTGGGATTCTGCACTGGGGAAATGTGGTTATCTAAGGCACAATTGAGGTGATAATGAAAACTTGAATATAGATGGTAGATAATTAGCTTATAGTTTTGTACCAATATTAAGATTCCTATTTTTAGATAATTGTGCTTTTTTATTTTTATTTTTTTGAAAAAAGGTCTCTGTTGTTAGGAAATGTACAATGCTGCATTTAAAGGCAAGAAGTAAGGGCCTGTACTCTACTCCCCACCATCACTGAGCAGCAGGCCGGTACTGTGCATGGAGGTGCTGTTATTCCGGATAGTGCTCTGTAACGGAAACCTGGGGCAAGGGTTTTAGCCCTTGGGGTTATTTTGCAATTGAAAGCGCTGTTTTTTGAAAGCGCTGTTTTCTGAGGGGATTCCGGCTGCCAGTCCCCTCCCTCCTGCAGCCTGCACCCAGCCTCTTGCCCCAACCCCGACCCTGCGCACCTGTTCCCCTCCCATCTTGACAGCACCAGTGAGGCCCAAGTGGAGTTTCCAGTTTCAAAAATCAAACTGGAGTTCTCCCAAGCTGTGGGGATGAGATCAAATGACTCCTTTCATCATGGCGTCCTTGCCGGGCGCCTCTGGCAGGAGTTTCATTTTGCATCCTCCTGTGGTATTGTGAACTGTGTTATTGTCTTAACCGCCCTCTGCATCTCGTCTGTATATCTCCTGAAGAGTATTTAAAAGATATTTCATTCAGTGAAGTTCTGCTACGTCTAGCCTCCCTTTAATTTCCCTGCAGGATATTGGGAAGCTTGAGGGTGTTGCAGGACTGAGCTTTCAGCAGGAGCAATTTGAAACATTGATGCTGCATTCATCACGATTGCTGGAGAAGAATCTGGTCAATATGTTTAACACGGCTGTTCTCAAACGAGGGCCTCTCTAGTTTCCTCACATGTAAGATCATCTTATCTTCGAAGGCTCTAAGATAATAAAGATATTGTTATTTGGTTTGTGGAAACACGTGAACCTTTCAGTGTGGCTTTAACTTGAGCAGCTGGGAAGAGCCACACTTTGCGAGGCGTGTTCTTATGGACCAACGATGGAGGAGAAGTAGCAGTCTTTGCTGTGGAAATGCTGCCTGGCCAGCGGCCTTCTCTCTGGTGACGTAACAGCATGCTCTGTTTGATGTCCTTGTCACATATCTGTCTGCTCCACACCTGGCGGCTCTGAGCCTCCGTGGCCTCGAGTCATCCCACAGGTGGGTCAGGGGTCTGCCTGTGCCCTGGGAGGCCAGCTGACTGGAACAGGAGAGTATCAGTCTTAAAGGGCACTTGGCTCTGGGGCCCTGCTGGCCTGAGCACCTCTGTTTGCTGGCACTCCACAGGTGAAAGCTTCATGTCTCTACGGCCAGAGTGACTGGGGCCGGGGATCACACCGAAACTGGGGAAGGACGAGTGGCTGAGCAAATGTCACCGGCCACAGGGGCTTGACTCTGTCCTTCCCAGTTGCCAGGGCCCCTCCTGTGGTGCTCCTTGCTGCCCCACCTCCCAGGATGCAGATCACCACCCTCCTGCCAGGCCAAGTCCACCTTGTGGGCATGTCCACCTGGGTCTGGCCTCCAAACTCCACTTACTCCTGACACCATCTGCATTTCCTGCTAAATAAGCTTATATATAAATCTTCTTCTCCAACACAGGTCATATTTTAATAACGATATCCTGGTCCTGTTTGAAGAAGTCCAGATTTCCTGAGGGCACCACGTAACATTCTGGATAATCTAGAAGCACTTTACCAGTGTACGAGGAGGTGCGTGCATGTACATGTGCGTGTGTGTGTGTGTGTGTGTGTGTGTGGAGAGAGAGAGACAGAGAGAGACAGAGAGAGACAGAGAGAGAGAAGCCAGGACCCGGAGCACAGGCCAGCAGTGGTGCCCCAGCAAAGCTGTCACTGCTGTGCACATGCAATCTCTGAGGCCCAGCTGATGGGGCACCGCCTCGAGTACAGAGGGCAGTCTCCTTCACTGGAGCAGCTGGCAGGCTGCTGTCATCCCTGCACGGCCCTCACAGTGGCAGGTCCGCTGAGTGCCTGGGGTGCTACAGCCTCACCAGGGACAAGCAGCACTGACTGACAGGTGTCTGGCCATGGAGGAAAAGGAAGAATGTCTGGACACCAGGCTCTGAGACAGGCCAGACTCACGCCTGTGGGCAGTACTGTTGAGATTCTGAGATGGGGTTTAATATTCTGGAAGAGAGAGGAGCAGTGTGGAAAGGGTTTTATTAGGAATAAGAGTAAGAAAATGAAGGAGGTCTGAGAAGACTTTGAAGAGCTGCATGGCGCCATGCTAGGCCTGCTGTTTGCACACCCCGTGGTGGTGGTCTTTACCGCACCTGAAACGCTGTCTGGTGCTAAGGTGGCCAGTGTACCACCAACGCCACTCAAGGAGTGGCACCTGCCCAGGCCATGGGTGTGCTCTGCTCTGGCCTATGTGGCAGCAGCCTGCAGGTAGTGATCCTGAGGAGCCTCCAGCCTCTGCCGGACACTGGCTGCCCCACAGTCCACCTGCTCTACACCTGGCCTGAGGAAGCCCAGGAGAGCCCGTGAGTGGTGGCCCAGAAAGAAAGAGAGTGTTCAGGCCAGGACCCATGGACAGGCCAGTCACCCAAGTGGACATGACTCAGCTGAGTCCTCAGATGAGCATCCTGATCCCTCTTCACTGCAGTTGCCAGAGAGACCCCAGTGAGAACATCCCACTTGGCCTTCATAGATTGCTTCATTGAACAAGCAGCCTTGAAGACCTCCCCTAGCTGTTCTCCACCTACTGCTTTTATCTCTTGGCCTGGGGAGAATATTAGTTAAAATAACTAATTTTAGTTCTAATCATTTATAGTCTTTAACCATCTCATCAAAGAATGAAAAGCATGCCATAAATATTATCCAACTTTATTAACTTTAATAAATAAATTCTACTACTTCATCTTTTATGATGAAAAAGTCATCTACTGTTGTTCTAAGATTAGCTCTTTGGATTTTATATCTGAATTACAGGTTAAAATCTAACAAAAGAAACTATTCTGATATTTGTATAAAAACAATATTAAACTTCCAGGGGTGTTTTAAAATCGTGTTTAGCTACCTCCTCTGTTGAATTTTGCCCCCAAAGAATTGTACACGATCAACAACATCCAGTTACACTCATCTAAAAAGTACAAAGGCACATTTACCTCTTGGAAAGGTTTCCCGCAACATGGGTTGAAATGGAAAAGCTCTTCAGAGTAAATGGATGCATATTCTTAAGTCGACTTGCTGACATTCTTAACTCTTCGGTTGACTGAGATGGGGACACAAGACTGTTTCTCCACCTCTGCTGGACTTCAGAATCTCTCAATGTCCCTTCCACCACAGACCAGCTCGTGAAATCTCTTGGAACTTACCAAAAGCTCTTGCTATGGTCTGAATGCTTATGTCCTCACCCAGATTTACATGTTGAAATTCTCAGCTTCAAGGTGAGGGAGGGAGGTGGTTAAGTCATAAAGGTGGAGCTCTAATGAATGGAATTAGTGTCCTGATAGAGACTCCAGAGAGAGAGCTCCCTACCCCTTCTACCACGTACAGGTACAGCAAGAGGACATCTTCTATGAACCAGGAAGCAGATATCCCCAGGCACCTAATCTCCAGCACCTTATCTTGGTCTTACCATGTCCACAACTGTGGAAAATAAATCTCTCTTGGTTGTAAGTTGCCTGACCTGTGACATTTTGTTATGCTTGCCTGAACACAATAAGACAGTTCCTTAGGTACAAAAAATGGAGCTGGCACAAGTTTTTCCTGTTCCTTTCACTAAATAGAAAGAAAACCTTGACATTATATATGCAACAAAAGCAAATTCTAATATGTAGAACAGCAGATAGGGACCTAGAAGCTCTGTAAGGGTATGAATCTGGGATGGTTTCTTTTTGGGGGAGGTTTTGGGGTAAGGGAGCCATATGTCTTGGGCTGGGTGCTAGAGACACCAGAAATGTCCATAAGTGCAGACAAAGAAGCCTCAAAAAGCCCAGCTCTCTCTTCAGCACTAGGAAAGGAGAAGCCTCACAAGACAGAAAAACTATCAAAACTTGCCCTACTTTATCACACAGAGTAGAAAAAACTGTGGCTTCACCCCACACAATGCTTGGTAAAGGCCCAGGGGAAGCCACTATTCCCACCCTGTACTAATAAACAGTAGTGATAGTAGTAGTAGTAGTAATAATAATAATAATAATAGAGATCCATAGAGAAGAGCAAGCAGATCAGAGGGAGGAAAGAGGGCAGAGATGGGAGGTACTAGGCAAGAGATTGATCTATTATATCATGTTCATGTGTGAGTATGGCACAAGAATCCAACTATTATATATACTTATAGTGCTTTAGTTAAAAAAAATAGATGTGCTCAGTAGCAGAGTGAAGAGAAGAATCAAGAAATTGGAAAGGAAAATAAATATACCTTAATCCAAAAAATAGGGGAAAAAAGATAGTAGAGAAATATGAAGAGCCTCATGGCGAGACCATAACAAAGGTCCTACCACTGTGTCACCAGAGTCCTGGGAGGAGAGAAGAAAGAGAGTGTGTCTGAAAAAGAATTTGAAGAAGTAATGGTAACGTGCTCCCCAAATCTGGCAAAGTATAAACCTAGGTTTAAGGAGCTGAGTGCACCCTAAACAGAACGCAAAAGTATGCAGCAAAACAGCACGAGCACCTTCTGAAAACTAAACCGGAGGCAGCAAGGATGTCCTACCTGTGGGGAAAATGGCTCTCATGATGGCAGCTTCCTCATCAGAAACCACCACTGTTCAACTTTCACACGGGAAGAGCTGTCAATTCAGAATTCTATACCCAGCAAAAATGTCCCTCCGGCATGAAGACAGAGAAACCCTTAAGAAGAAAGAAATCTAGAAGAATTAATTACAGCATATCTTCTTGAAAAGAATGGCCAAAGAAAGCTCTCAGAACAGAGTGGAAATAATTAAAAGGAAACTAAAACATCAGAAAGATAAAATGAACAATGGGATGAGCAAAAATACAGGTGTATACAAGAGATGTTCTTCATCATTTCCATCTCCAATTTGTTTGTGAAGCAAAATGTATAACTTTGATTTGGTTCTCAGTGTATGTAGTGGAACTATTTAAAGATAATCACATTAAAATGAGGGAAGGTAAAGAGACTTAAAAGGAAGCATATTTTCTACATTTCACTTAAACTGATAAAATGATGACCCTAGTGGGGTGTGATGTCATGTATGTAAAATGTAAACTGCCCAGCCACATCTTGAAAGAGATTCATTTAAAAACACAATAGACAAATTAAAAATTGAATTCTAAACAGTGTTCAGCTAAGCCGTAAGAAAGCAGGGCAAATAAAGCAAGCAAACAAACAAACAAACAAAAAGAGGAAACAGAAAACAAAAACCAAAATGGTAGACTTAAGCCCTAGCATATCAATAATTACATTAATATAAATATTCCCTGTACACCAATGAGAAGATGGATATTGATACAGTTGATTACAAAACAACCAACGACCCAAGTACATGCAAGAGGCAATACACTGAGTCTCAAGAGCGACAGTGAATGTTTCCTGTCATAGAACACCAAGAAGTGACATCAGGGACAGAGACAATAAACCAGTTGCTGCTGGCGTTAGGGTGCACATGCTTACAAAGGACGAGTGTGTGGGGTTTCTTGTGCTGACACAACTGTTGTGTCCTGGCTGTGGTGGTGGCTAGGAATGTGCATGTTGTAAACCCAAAATGGTCTGCATATGCTGAGGAGCTGTGGCCACTCCTGCCACAGTGCCTGCGGTAGACGTCATGTGCGAAGTTCCACCTCTGGGGGAACTGTGTGAGGCTTTTGGTCTTCTTTCAAGTTCCTGAGATGCTCTACAGTACTGCTGAAGATCACTCAGGTGTGCTGAAGAGAGCCACTGCTCCACATTGCTGTGACATTAGCAAAGCTAATGCAAGAGAACGAGACGCAGAGACGAGAGCCTCGGCGCCTCCACCCCTTGACCCCACACTAGCCGCTCAGTCAGGGCATCCTCTCCTCGGCCTATATCAGAATGCCTCTGTGTCGGTGTTTCCCAAACTTGGTTTCCACATGGGAAGCAGATGCACAGAATGAGAACAAATAAACCGGTGCTCGGGCCTATGCCGGGAGGTTCCGCCGAGGTGTCAGGTGGGTGCTGAGACACGGATTCTCAAAGCCTCAGAGCAGAGTCCAGGAGCAGCTGCGGCTGAGAGCCCCAGCTCTGCACACCCAGCACCCTCTGCTCAGGTGGAGAGGCTGCAGGATCTCGGGAAGGCCTGCTCTTCACTTGGAGGGCGAGCTGTCAGCTGCTCGCCAGCCCTCGCTCCTTGGACGGTAACGTCATTGTCCTCTTTGGTTTTATTTCTCAATGTGGATTTTTAAGAATTTATTCAGCTTCGGTTTATGGAGTGTTGAGTGTGTGGGATGACGTGCTATCTAAGGTCTTGATGTCTTTGGTCCTAATCACCCAAGTGATTCGCACTTATCCCTCAAGCATCTCCCTTCCCACATAACTTGTCTCTCCTTCTAGGGGCCTATTAAGTCTTTAAAAGAGATGTAAGCATGAGTTTTTTTCTTGTGGAAGCTCCTTTTTTCTGCCTTTTATGTTTTTTCCACGTCACCTTGATCGTGGATATTTGCTTTTGAAACCATTGTTCCTTTCTCTCTAATATGCTCTTAAATTCACCCACTGACTTTCATTTCACCTTTTTCATACCTAAAATATATCTTCTTAAAATATACTATACTTTCCAGTTTTGTATCCTAAATTTATAATTTAGCTTTTATATTTTTGAACAAACTAAACGTGGGTGTCACAGACCCTTTGGTGAGTCTAGCATCTGCAGACCTCACCAACGTGGGTGTCACGGACCCTTTGGTGAGTCTAGCATCTGCAGACCTCACCGGTTGTTTTTCTTGCCTATAATTTCTGTTGACCCGCCTGATGATTTCTCTCTTCTTGTGCCCAGTTATCTTTGATGGTAGGCTGGACATTTTTGCTTAGAAGTTATTCATAAAAATGGTAAGATGCATCACGTTCCTCTGCAGACCGCTTTGCTGACCTCCAGCCGGTGCTGGGCCATCAACTACCTCGGATTGTCACAGCTTTAGTATTGGGCTACCCAGATGGTTAGATGCTGACCTGCAACCTGAGAATAGGCCCTTTGCCTTTGGTGCAGTCTGTCTCTCAGGGAGCAGTTCTGTGGAGCTGTGGACCAAGATGATGGGTGGTATTGAGGGTCCCAACCATTGACATGCCACTCCCTGAGTTCTGCTGCATGGATGCCATGTAGGCACTAGGAACTCACTTCAGGAGCTCAGATGTGGCTTCCAGCACCAACTCCCAGAGGAAAAGCAGACCTGTATTCCTGTCACATCAATTGTGTCTGTCTGTCTTCCTGTTGTGTTGCTTGCAGGGCTTGTCTCTTTGTGTTCTGTTGCATGAGGATTCACCTGAATCTCTAGCTCTCCACTTCCCCAAAGGAAGTCTGAGCCTTGCTCTTCACTAAAGCATACCAAGCTAGGCATGCACAGCAGTAAACAGTGATGCCTGGAACTCTGGTCCTGCATTTGAGGCTATTTTGTGAATCTAGGCTGGCAGGTGTCATGATAGTGTTGGCCTGTGCAAACCTTGGGCAGAATGCCTTGTAAATGGTCAAGCTTTCCATCTGTGGAGCGAAAGGAGACAGCACAATACCTAAGAGGCCATTAAGTTCTGACTTCATAGTACTTGGCTAGTCCAGTTGTGCTACAAACCCGCAGAAGCCTCCAGAAAACACTGGACACATCTGCCCACAGGAGGCAGGCGTTATTTCTTGATTCTGTAATGGGGCCCAGTACATGCTTGCAGTTTCTCATGCACAGGGTAGGGTGCTACCTAGTTTGGGGTGGTCCTCTGTCCTGAGCTATGCAGCTCTGCTGGCTTTTGGACCTCCTGTCCCAACTGCCCTCAGAACTAAACACTATTCGGACTTTTTCCAATATTCTATTTGGATCTGGCTGAACATATACCACAAACTTGATGCCAAGGAATATTTTTATTGTCCAGTAATAGCTAGCAAAATAAAGGGTTGCCTGGATATCAACCCATATGGTCAGTTATTGAGAAGCCATAAGAGGGAAGTGTGTTCAGAGCAGCTGGAGACGAGCCCCCCGTTAGCTGAGGTTTAGGCAGCTGTCCAACGTGTTAGGTATGCCGAAAATCAGGGATGCTAATTTCTGCTGAATCAATTGCTGCATCCCAGTTACATTCCTTTTATGACTCTTCAAATTGAGGCAGAAGTTAATTCATTTAAACTATTTAGAACACTCATTTTGAGGTAAGTTGGTTTCCTCAAATGAATCCCACCAAATCTTTGTTCATCTGCAATGACTTTTCTTAATAGGCACGGCATCTTCTTTTTTCTCTGTATTCAAAGAAAACGACACAATACATTCAGTGGTTTCAAGGCAACGCTGTTTGAGAAGCTAATGGAGAGCCTGACTCAGAGGCACAGCTGGCTAACCCCGAGATATTTTGGAAATGGTGCATGTCCATAATAACAAATGCAGCTGTTCTGTGATAAATTTATTCCTCCATCTGCAAAGAACTTGACACCTGGTGCCAGGGCTCGCTGACCTCCACTTTTATTGCCAACTTCTAGTCTTGTTTCAGTAATGCCGTGTTAAATGGTACAGCCAACTTCTGACCTTTTAAGACTGAGGATCCAGCAAGCACGTTTCAAGCTCAGCTATAGCTTGAGTGTGTATTTCTTTCTCTCTTTCTGTTTTTTTAAAAAGCCAGCCTATTATAGACTTTGCTTTGTGTGGGAGCAATTTTATCCAGTCAGCAATCTTGCCTCGCATTCTTTCCTTAAGAAAGTAACTAACTAGTGCTTCTATTCTGAGAATAAAGAGGGGATTAAAAAGTACAGTCACTGCAAATCAGGCAGGTAGCAGGGAGAGAAGAGATGTGGAAAATACATTAAGAAGGAAAACTTTCTGTTAGCTATCATGCCCCACGCTGTTGTATATAATTATTAGCTGCAAAATAGCACAGCTTGAACATTATTATTGCACATTAAAGAACATTTCACTTATAATTATGGAACGAAAAGGAGCGTTTACAACTCACCTACCGAAGCACCGACTTTGTGTATGTAAGAAAATGTTTTAAAAACCTCTTCATTAAAAATCTGCAAATATGTGACTTTCTTTTCCCATCTCATAGATCTTTTCTCCTTTTTTTCCCTGACACATTGAATTACATCTTAAACTTTTCTTTTAATTAAAAGGAGGCACAAAACTGCAAGGGGGAAGGAAACCAAGAGGATAGTCTTTGTGCTTGCCCGACAAAATAAATACTTGATAAACTAGGCAGATTTGGAGAGTGGAAAGGTAAAAGGCACAAGGCACAATCTTTAACAGAAGTGGGGTAATCGCCCAAGCTTAGGGGAAGGTCAGACTTTTTTTCTCATTGGTGTTCTCAGTTTTTGAAATAGAAAGTGCTGTGGAAATCCTGCTATGTCAACAGTGGTGACGAAGCGTGTTTGTCAGTAACGTTTCCGTCCACGGGTGGGGATCTAATTTTTCAATGAAGTTCCACGCCCTCTGCCCATTTCACAGATGACGTTGTAGAATGACGGAATATGCCTGTCTGTGCACACCATATACCACGGGACTCTTCCATCCTGATCATGATAGATCCAGGGGAGGAGTCAGGAATTTGGTCCAGAACACGGATTTCCAGATGACTCAGGTGTTTTAGTTCCTGTGTGGTTAAAGGGACATAGCAGGTGCGACCTGGCCCCGCCCACACACAGGCACGCACACACATACACACACGATGACTCTCGCTTGCTCCCCAGGTCCAAATTCTGTGGTTCCAGAACATTCCACAGCAGGCCCATGTTCCCAGGGCTCCTCAGGGAGGCAATGTGGAAAAGGACTCTTCCAAGGCCTGTTGGGGCGTCCCAGGCCACCTCACCTGTCCTGCTCACACCCCTGCCCAGTGCAGGCTTCCGATCGTGCTGCCACAGAGGCTGGGTCAGCTCCCTACCTGTTGCCTGCCTGCTCACGGGCTTTGGAAAAGTGGCCCTGGCTACCGTCCTGGGCATGCGGCTTCATTCAGGGCCCTTCTGAATGCCCCCTCTCTTCTTTCCTGGGCCTGGGATTTGGAGGGCATGGGGATTCGTCTCCCCTCACTCAGGAGGGGAAGCAACAGTCAGTGGTCTGCGGTCCCTCGGTTGCCTCTGCGTTCTTCCAGGTCTCTCTGCAGCAGGCTCTCGGTGTCCCCACCACCCCTGTGTTCTTGGTGCTGAAAGTCCTGGTGTTGAGTGAACAAGCTAAGGTGCCAGCCACACAAGGCCCTCCAAGGACTGGCATGCTGGGAAAATGAGCGTGGTGTGGGGAGCAGCTCCCTGAGGAGTTCCACAGGGCTTCCCGGAGACAGTGGAGGAAGGCGGGTGGAACCTGCAACGTCTGAGCCAGCTCAGGCCGTGGCAGGGAAGTGCTGCAGACCCAGCGGCTGCGCACAGCAGCACTTCACTCCTCAAGGTTCTGGAGGCCCGAAGTGCAGGATTCAGGCTCGGAAGGTGGGGATTCTGTTGCGGGGCTCCTGCTGTGTCTCAGCTGGTGGAAGAGGTGGAGCAGCGACCTGGGGCCCAGCGCTCAGGGCCTCATCAGGGCCCCACCAAGCGCCTCTCTGCCTCATGCTGGGGTAGGATGCCACATGTCACTCAGGCCCAGGCGTTCAGAGCACAGCCAAACCCTGCGTGTTAGTGTGCAGGACGGTCTTCCACAGGGCAGCAACTGAGCTACGTGCTCACATTTCATTGATTAATTCAGAAAGTGTGTGGGAATTTTGCTTGAAGAGCCAGCCATTGTTTTAGACAGAACCTCATCCTACCTTGCCTACAGTGGGGATGTGGATGGGAGGCATCGCCTGACCTGCTGGACGAGGTCCAACGCTCAAGATCACAAGGAGACACCCCATGGCCAGGACCAGTGCATCTTTGTTACACACTTCACTGAGAAATCAATTCTGCCTTTACTAAGTGGATCAGCACATCCAGGAAGGGCACTTGTTTGAGGGAGCTGTATCTTCTGGGTCACAACGACCACCAACGGTGTCATAGTAGAGACTTCTAAATGACGTAGCGGGCGGCACTTTGTTCCAGAGGAAAAGAGGCCAAAGGTGAAGCTGTGTCAGGTTGGCTGTGACCTGAAGGTGACCTGACAAGCAGAAGCTATTGCCCAGGCTGTAGAGGACGCCTTGCTCCTGGGGACGTGGCGTGACTCAGTTTTTTGTCTAGTTGTTGTTAATCTGATTCTGAGGAACTGAGGTTGTAGGCATGGCCTGGAGTGTACTGTTTTACAGAAGACAAGTGTAGACATGTGATCTCCAGATTCAAAAGATTAGCCAAAGAACAAAACACGAATACATCATCTGTCACATGATGCTTAATGATGGGGATACAGTCTGACCAATTTGTTGGTAGGCAGTCTTGTCACTGTGGGGACTTCATAGACTGCACTCAGGCAGGCTAGGTGGTACAGCCTCAGCATCCATCCGTCCAGGTTATGTATGTATGCTAACACACACACACACACACACACACACACACACACACACACGCAGTGGCCTGTTCCTAGGGCCACACTAAACAAAACAACTTGCGGTTAAGTCAAGCAGGAGAGAAGAGGATGGATAGGGATTTGGTAAACACTTCTTAGAAGTTAAGGACGCACACCCTCAGCGAGCCACAGCCACAGGGAAGCCGGGTGGGTCCTGGCGGCTCAGCATGGACGCCAGCATTGCGCCCGGCAGTGCGGGGCGCTATCCGCAGGCAGGGGCAGCACCAGCTTCGCCTCACCGTGCAGCCTGTCCCCACAACATCAGGGCAGCGGTGACAGCGCCAGGCTGCGGAGGCCCTGTTCCACTAGGATCTTGGGGACGCCGGGCCGGGTGTGGTCTCACCGCAGCGTCACAGGTGCCTGGCTGTCTGCACGTTTTGTACCCAGAGTCGCCTCTGGGCGCCCCTACTGGGCGTCCTGCCAGCACCTGGCGTCCCCTGGAGCCCCGCGAATCCCAGGGTCCTGCACCAAGGCCTCTTCCTTTCCTGGGTCCCCTGTGGTGCGAGGTTCCCAGCAACACGCGCCCTGGGCACTGTCCATACTGGCAGGGGCTGTTTATTTTAATTTGATTTATAATACACTCAGATCTATTTCCACTATAGTACTTAAAATTTTTACTTCACTTGTTTTTTCTTTCCTGGGTTCCTTTTTGCAATTTTGATTTTGAGATTTTCTTTTTTCCCTCATTCTAGTTTTCCCTCTATTAGTTTAGTACTGTTGTATATTATATATACTCCAGTGTATACTCATATACTCTTTAACATGTATATTTAACCTAGCAAAAAATCCACTATTAATCAAAATACTTCTTTCATCTTCCAAAATATGAGACTAGAAGCTAAACTATATAATCATTTATTTCTGTATTCTTAGTTGTAGAATGTTTTGCGCATGTGAGTGCTTAATAATTGCTTATTGAAGAAATTAATTTATTTAAAATTTACCATAGATTTTGTTTGAACTTAACTGTTGTTCCTAATAAATTCTCAAGAAATGTGGGATATGACTACCATGTGTGATTTCCTTGTTTTTGTGGTACTAGAATGTGCCACTGGAAAAGGAAGTAGCTGATTGTGAAACTTACTCATCTAAGAGCTAAGAAACGTATTGCTGACAGCGGAGTTTGTCCCAGAGATGGCCTAGGTAGCCAGGTATTAATGGCTCAAGTGTGGAATTCAGCTTTCATTCCCAGAAACATTGAAGCAAGATCTTGAGAAATATTTCCTGGCATGTCCTTATTGTGAGTTGACATAACTCTGGCAACACTACCTTTTCCTGTGAGGGATGGAGAGAGACTTAAACTTAGAAACCACTGGGCTCCCCTTACTGCTCATTCCCACATCTTGGGGCTGGAAACAGAGGGCAGGGCCCTTCTTTTGCCCCTGCCTCCTCCAGGTGGACATGGATTCAAATATTTTGCTGTACACCTGGGGCTTATTCTCCATGAAGGTAAACACACACACACACACACACACACACACACACACACACAGCTTTCCCAAGCACTCCAATGTAATTCTAATGTAAATACATTTTCAGGGCTCCCTGTAACTCATGTCTGTCCCCTTCTGAAAACCTTCCCATAGTCCTCCTGGGTCACGGGGATGCCTTCCTTATTGTTAGGGGCCATAGCTGATTGAATTTGCCAGACACTTCCCTATGTTGGTCCTAAGCCCGGTGTCTGGGACACTCACTCCCTGGCCAGCCTCCCTGGGGCACTGTGCTGTTCTCTTAAACATGGACACAAAGCCTGGCTCTCGCCATCTCCCTTAGGCTGGGATCTCTGCCTCCTCCTCCTCTTGGCGGTGGAGGATGGGTGAGACCCAGGAGAGCCAGGAGCCCTGACCACCCGTGGTTCTTGTGAGTCTCGACCTCCCTTCATGCTAGAGGGATGACTGCCCTTCATACTGCGCAGGGGTCACAGTCCCTGCTGGTGCTCCTCAGAGGGGCCAATGGACAGGGCTGGATGAGAACAGTGAAGATGTGTCTGCCTTCCTGCCTCCACAGCGCTCAGCCCTCAGAACCTTCCCTGTCTCCTCTTCCAAACAAGCTCTTTGCTCCCGCCTTTTTTGATGTCTCCTGTATTAGCTCCATAGGTCCCTCTGTGCGTTCCTTTCGTTTAATTTCCAACACATTGTGAAGCACCGACGGCAGTGTGGGCTTGCACTGCTTCGTAGAGTGAGAGACAAGATCTTCACTTCTCTTCCCAGTGAGGAAGTTGGCAGTGGAAAGAAACATTTGCAAATGAGTGTGATGCAGGTGTGAGCTAGGGGAGTCAGGGTCCACGCCCCTAGAGAGGAGGCTTTGCTCTCTCCCTGCCAGTCTTGCATCCCGAAAAGTGTCTCGTACTTGGTATGCACTTCAAAATTAAATACCTGGGGTGAGCAAAGTAGTTGAATAGATATTGAAGAGATAAAACTTGTATCATCTACTCAAAAGAAAAAGAATAGATAAGGAATTTAACTAATTTAAAAGCCACTTGTGAAATACCAGTATGATGGTCTTGATGTTGGCACAGACCCTGAGCTGAGAGTGTTCAGGGGTTTGGTACGAGGCTGGATACAGCACTTTGGGGGAGTACCAAACATGTCCCACCTTGGCCCGGATGGTCCTGCACACGTCATTGCAGTCAAGGTTCAGGGAGGCTGTGGGTAGGGTCCTAGCAGCCAGGACAGCTCCTGTCCTTTCTGCATTGGCTATTTGGACCAACTTTAACTTATCTTTTAATTCATCTCCAATAGATGGAGATGAAACAACAAGTTCATGAAGTTTACAGATGCTCCATAGTTAAGAAATATTACTAATCTGAATAAAGACTAGTAAGCATTCAATCAGCTTCAAAGGTGTTGGAAATTATTATAGAAACATTTTTAAAATGCTTCCCCCACCCCCCACCAAAAAAATCCAACTATTGCTTGTTAGAATATTGACTGAGGTGTTATAGAAGTGGAACTACCAGGAAGAGCAAAAAACAGAAGACCAGGAATTGGGTATTAGGCTGAAACACCATGACAAAAAGTGAGTTTTAATACATAGAATTTTACACAAAAATAAAATGGCCATTGACGCTATTGATTCTGCCTATCCAAGAGCATGGGAGATCTTTCCATCTTCTAAGGTCTTTCTCAATTTCTTTCTTTAGTGTTCTGTAGTTTTCATTGTAGAATCAACTTTTGTTAAGTTGATTCCGAAGTATTTCATTTCTGGGGGCGGGGGGCTACTGTGAATGGGGTAGTTTTTCTAATTTCTCTTTCAGAGGATTCACCACTGATGTATAGAAATGCATTTGATTGATGGGTGTTGATTTTATATCCTGCTACTTTACTGAATTAATTTATTAATTCTAGAAATTTTCTGGTAGAATTTTTTGGATCCTCTAAGTATAGTATCATGTGGTTGGCAAATAATGATAGTTTAACTTCTTCTTTTCCTATTCTTATCCCTTTCATTTCTTATGTCTGTGTAACTGCTCTGGCTAGAGTTTCAAGGACTATGTTGAATAGAAGTGGTGAAAGAGGCCATCCTTGTTTCCGTTTTTAGGGGGATTTCTTCCAGTTTTTCCCCATTGAGGATGATGTTGGCTTTTGGTTTTGCACAGATAGCTTTTACAATGTTGAGGTATGTTCCTACTATCCCTAGTTTTTCTAGTGTTTTGAACATGAAGAGGTGCTGTATTTTGTGAAATGCTTTCTCAGCATCTATAGAGATAATCATGATTCTTGACTTTAAGTCTATTGATGTGATGAATTACGTTTATTGATTTCCGTATGTTGAACCAACCTTGCATCCCTGGAATGAACCCCACTTGATCATGGTGCACTATCTTTTAAATATGTTTTTGTATATGATTTGCCAGAATTTTATTGAGAATTTTTGAGTCAATGTTCATCAGGGATATTGGTCTGAAGTTTTCTTTCTTTGATGGGTCTTTGGTTTTGGAATCAGGGTAATACTAGCTTCATAGAATGAGTTTGGAAGGGTTCCCTCCTTTTCTATTTCATGGGATAATTTGAGTCATATTGGTATAAATTCTTCTTTGAAAGTCTTGTAGATCTAGCCGGGCGCGGTGGCTCAAGCCTGTAATCCCAGCACTTAGGGAGGCTGAGACAGGAGAATCGCGAGTTCAAAGCCAGCCTCAGCAATGGCGAGGCGCTAA